>CM074511.1:10668997-11100654 GCA_037379345.1 Perna viridis | reverse complement strand
CAAATAAGGACAAAACAAATCATTTACCAAAGTACCAGAGCAATAATAGAATAAGCATAATATAAATCATGAAATGATACAGTGATACCTTTATAGCGCACCTTGATCTTATTACTTTAGTAACAAAGGCGTATTTCCGGTCTATTCATGATTTAAACCTTATATCTCTATAAACATATATAAAAAAGTTAACATTTGTTATCGGACCGAATTGATTTGTTGTTGTTTTTTTTTCGAAAGAAAAAAAAAAAAAACTTCTCAAATTAAGTGCCAGCTTACTTCGATCACTTTCGTAATACATATATACATTTTATGTATTTCAATAATAAACATGTATTTATCAACGTTTTATTTATACTTACTTTGATTAGTTATTGCTAAAAATTACATAAAAAATAATGTACTTTCCTTTGACATAAAACTTATCGGTACGGTTTTCCTTTTTAGTACTTCTTACATACAATACTTTTGATACTTTATTTTGTAATGTATTTCGTTCTAATGCTACTGATGAGAGGTTACTATTTGGAACATGAGCATGCCACATCTATATGACTGGTATTTTAGATTTTACTATTGCTTTTTATGGTTTATATTACATGATAATTACTTCTATAATACACAATGATGGTACATCGATGTCACGGAAATATAAAATAGCCAACGTTTGTTTAAGCGTTGTGTAATCAAGAACTGTAAATGAAAAGCATCCTTAACGATTTATTTCTGATTTTAAATGATAAGGTAAAATGATCGTATTCTTATAAATTTATTGTGTTCGTGATAATTAGAAAAAAAAACTTGTATGTAAACCAGATACATAAAACATTCTTATTGGAAGTTACGAATTGTTACGGAAAAGAACGCATTAAAGGAGATATTATATAATTAGTTATAAGGTAACAGAAGCTTTCTTTCTATTTGGTTCTATGTTGTTTTGTTTTATATGTCGTTAAAGTTGTTGGGATTATTTGATACTGAGACGTTCGTACAGGTGTACCACTTCTTTTAGGAGAGCATTTATTATACTTTCACCACACAGGATTTACCTACCATTGTTAGGTAAGCCACCTAAAGGAACAGAAAAAATAATAAAAACTTAGTTTGCATTCCTTGTGCATGGTAGAACCTCTTGGTGGCACATTTGGATTCCTATTTCGATAGTTTTGGTTTGAGTACTTCTTGTATACAATGAACTTTCCTATGTGTTTGGTTCTAATGCTACTGATGAAAGGTTACTATTTGAAACACGTGTACAGCATATCGAAATTTGTAATATCAATATGAATGGTATTTCTGTTTTTTTAGTACAATTTGTTATAATGTGGCAAATAAAATAGTAGTACAATATGTTATTTACAGGCAGAAGCTGTATTTGAACCGACAAAAACATGGTTCCCAGGTATATGTTCCATGTCTCCATTGCAATACTCTTTTAGGTTGTCAGCAGGTCTCGTTATGAAAATGTGAGAAATATTTTACAAATAAAATTCTACTACAAAACAAGTTAAAGAATGCTGTAACTGAATAAAAAAAATGTTTGCCTCATTTTTTCTCTCAATATACTTTTTTTATTGTGATATTGCACTATTGTATATAAGTTCTTGGTGTCGTACATACCTTTTGTTTTACAGCCGGAGTTACAAATGTCTGAATTACAACATCCAAGGTTACAATTCCCTTTTGGGAGTACGGCACACTATTATGTTAAATATAATGATTTAAGGTTGAAATTGGATAGGTACATTATATCTATCTATCTATCTATCTATCTATGGCAACATCGCCTGCACAAAGTCCAGCGTGGCCGAGTGGTCTAGGGCGCTGGACTTTGTGCAGGCGGCGTTGCCATAGATGTCACAGCGGTACGAGTTCGAGTTCCGCGGACGAAACGATCAAAAATTTGCATCGCAAATTTGACAGTTCTAACATCGTTGGGAAATTTTTCAGACCTTTCTATACGTTTATATATCTTCCCTGTATCAATTTGATTCGATGGAGTAGTGTAGCGAATAGAGATGTTCTACATTAAATACACCCAGTATTAAAAAAGTGAATTCATTTCGAAATTAAGGTACCTGTGTCATGAGGTATGCTTCAAGGTGAACATATCATATTTGTCCATAAACAAGAAAGAGTATAGCACACATAACAAAGAACATGAAATAACCAGATAACAAGTAAAATAAATTAAAAGTAAATGAGCAAAAACAGACTGGGAGCATGCGTCAGGTGCACCGGTAGGATAAGCATCCTGCTTTTCTAGAAACATCTGCCGAGTTCATAAAATTTCACGTCCGGGTAAGAAAAGAGAGGAAAGAAAAGCTATGACAGGGTGAACAAATTGTATCTCATGGTGCAGATAGACACACTATAACGACCCACAACCATAAAACGTCTGCAGTGATGACTTGTAGCAAGATAACTCTGTTCCAGAAGCCTAATTGTAAGAAGGCTAGCACAATTAAAAAATCCACGAATTTACAATAAGTTCTGGCATAACGAATGAGTTGTGATATGAAAACTTTATATACAGATGCTGAAGGGATATTGCCGTAGATGAAAGGACAGTTGACAATACAGAATTAGAAGTCATTACGGAGTCACGCGACAAGACAACATACCGCATTACTAACCTGCGCCTTTTCCATACAAGTAACCTCCCACTCATTGCCATGGTTCAAATTACTATTTGGCTTGTTTACATAGGAACATAACTACAAGGAAAATACCATTTCATATACATCTATGTCTTATTATTTAGTATTGCTAAGATTTTATATCCATTTTGATCATTTACAAACATTTTATATTCATATCAAAATCAAAATACCTTATAATAAAATAATTGTCATACCATTTCCTCCAGTAACATACAATAATATTTGACCAAAATAAATTTATGCATACAATATTAATTGGAATAGTGTATTTCATTTACTTTCATTACTTTTTTATGTATTATTTTGGTTATTTTATGTTC
This sequence comes from Perna viridis, assembly GCA_037379345.1. Lineage (NCBI taxonomy): Eukaryota > Metazoa > Mollusca > Bivalvia > Mytilida > Mytilidae > Perna > Perna viridis. Next base: position 11,097,671 of record CM074511.1, on the reverse strand, counting down.
ATTGTTGTGTGTGTCTGTTTTTCATGTCTGGTCTTTGTCCCTGGATTGCATTCTTTTGATTACCTCTATAACCTTGGTTCCCTTGATTAATCTTTTCTTACCATATGAAAGTTCATCGCACCTGCCAATTCTGAATAAAAAGTCATCACGTTTGTCGTAAAGTTTTCCTTTACCATCGATTTCTAAGTGTAGGTCAAGATATGAGGCTGACCTTTCAGTCATTGTAGTATCCTTCATCTAAAGTTCTTCGGGGTAGATGCGATGTAATGTGTTTAAATGTACCAACATTTTTTCTGAAAAGGGAAGTAATTTCTAATTGACCTACTTGAAGAACCGCATTGGGGATCTTTGTTGCAGAGGTCGCTAGCACAGCAATGTTCACAAATGTTGGTCACCATAGACGATTGTGCGTATCAAAGTTTTCTTGAGTCAAAATTGTTGGACAACTTGTGTAATTTATTGCCCTTGAAGGGCAAAATTCAACCAGGTGAGCTATTCAGGCTTCTGGGAATCTCTTGTTTTCAGAACACTTCATTGTTTTTTGTCTCTCCCTTTCAAACAAAATTGCAAAAGTGGATACAGTGTCGCTACTGCATTCCTCTGTCTGTCACAAATAGCAATAAAGTCATTGTCAACTTTTGACATTGCCAGGAGAAGCCACATTTCAAGTTGTCTTTCTTTTGGTGAATTTTATATGACTTCAAGATTTGTCTGTTTAGAAATTAAAGTTCTATGTGCCTAAATGCTAGTACTGAAAGAGAAACTCTCTCAATGGAATTTCATGTACTTTTTGGTACTAATTACTTTTCAAGAAGATTTTGAATTGTCATGATATCACTGACACTCACACATTTGTACTAAAAGTAAATTTAATGGTTGTTGCGTAGTGTTACAACTTGATTTAAAAAAATCATTTATTTAGATTTTGATTGGTCTACTGTTAAGCCTGATACTTCTAAATTGAATTCAGTTTTGTATCCAAAAGACAGGTTATTCTTTCTAGCTTCATTTACTGTAGTTAGATTTTTCATTGATGAAATACTTAGTGCTCAATTGAAAGCATTAATGCTGAAGATTTATATTGTTTTTAAATTTTGCAAGAAGAAAACTAATAAGATGAACTTGATCTTTGAAGGAAATGAAAGCAATAGCTATAAACATGAACTACATCTTTTTAATTTTTTTAAGGTCACTGCAACAAGAAAAAATAGACATAATTTTTTTTGTGTATGTTTCTTACGCATATTGCAAAAATCAACTACTGAGATTTTAACACATTCTTCTTGTATGTATGCCATATAGTGGTATCCATTTTCGGAAAAAAATTGACAACAACTGCCTGTTTACCGAGGACTTATTTTTCTTATATTGTGGATGAAAGGGGGGGATATTACTGGTGAGCCAATGCTCACAAATTTCTTGCTTATTCAAAATTCTCTTTCTGTTATTTAGTTACCTAAGAATTTTACCATTTCATGTATGTTGTTTTGAGGTGAAAATTCCTCATGACAAACCATTTTTATTTCACAGTAATTGTCTTAACAGAGCTTAAAGGAAAGTATTTACATGGTTAGCATTTAAACCCTCGCTTCCCCTTGATTTGAATTGTGTCCCCTTTAATCTGTGATATGTAAAGTCTGTATATTGTACATATTAGCATCATTGCAAGCAATTCTAAGGTATGTGTTATTGAAGTAAGTTATTAATAAACTTATTGTTGAATAGTTTGTTATGATTTATACAGTGGTGAGTTACAGTTGAGTTTGTTATATAATTTAGTCACCTATTTCTTCCAAAGGCAATCTATCAATAACTTTTAAAAACTTTTTTATCTTGTTTGTCATAATGCAGTTTGTGTTCATGTACAGCATATTCTAGTTTTGTATGTAGCTCATTTTGGTCAATATCAAGTGTAAATGGTCATAATTTTGTTTTCAAAATTGTAACTTTTAATTTTTTTTTTCTATTCAATCACTCAAGCATGCATAACATTGTCTTAGTTGAATAAGGTGGTTCTTTTATCAATCTAAGTAGTCTCGTTATAGTGTGCCCACCTAAAGTGTGGGAGGTCGTGGTTAGGGTCCCAGTCTACTTGTACAAAAGACTATAAAATATGGTGGGCACTGCTTATCATCGAACCAGGTAGTATTAAGAGATTGCAACACGACTGGTTGTCTTGGGGTCAGAATAATGTAACTAGTGGACTGACAAGCCTTTCCATGGGCAGTTGCTTAGAACTGTGGGTTAGCACATTTAAAAAAAAATCAGCTCAGCGTTTTGGCCTATCATGGAGCAGGCTCTGTTAGATTGGACATATGTCCTTGTACCGAGAAACATGAAATATCGGCAATTAAAAGTTTGATTAGAAACAATCGTTCCTAAATTATAAGTGTTAACTTAAAAATTCTGTTTGTATGACGTTTCTAGAAAAAAACAGAGTTTTTTTTACCCTATCAGTGATCATGGTCTATACTCCCAGTTCTTGTTAAGTGGTAGAGTTGCTCATTTATTCCCATTTATCTCCGTGTCATCGTTCATTTATTGTTCATTGCATAGTATTAATACTTAGTTTTCGAGTTAAGATTTAGCTTTAAGTTTGCTCTAACTAAGAATTGAACTATATAAATACAAAAATATCAATCATTTGTGTATTGCGAATTCATTCCGCTCTGCAATACACTAGTTTTGATGAGTAACTATGTCATCAGCAGCATTAGAACTGAAAATACATCGGAAGTTCAAGATTCAAAAGTTAATTTTATATAAGAAGTACACACAACAGAAATCCAGCACTGAGAAATTCCAACATGTGTTTTAAAAAGAATGAAGCCTCGGTGTTTTAGTTCATTCCTTCGAATTTTGTGCTACAACTAATTTCAATCTATAATACAAGCTACATGCACTAGGCTGATGGATATCCACAAGGATCTATGGCCTACCAACAAAGACATCGACCTTTTGGTTTCTAAATAGAAGATTACAAACGGTAAGTTGTATGTTCTATTTATTGGCATCTTGTGAACAATTTTCCAGATAGATTATCTGGCAAAATAGCAAAGGCGTACTTTTGTTAACAATTGTAAAATAAATTTTATCATAACGTTTACTTGTGTAAACGTATTAAAGTTTTTTTTTTATTTTTTTTTTTTAGTCAAACTGTATTCACTTTTCAAAGATAAAAATAAACAGTTATTTCTTTATAACACGATCCCTTTCCATTACATCTGTTGAAATTTTTTATCCGCATTCGTCAATGTCCACATGCATCGGGCCGTGTATTTTGTCACAATCTACGAGAATTCTTGAATAACTTGCATCTTCATTTAGCATGCATATGATATTGTTATTATAGTCTGATACTAACAAGTCACCGTAATTATAAACTGGTGCACGGTGCATAAACTGGTAAATTCGGCGTTAGGTATTTTCCCCTTATTGTCTGCTACAATCACTTGGTCACTTTTACAACAAGTCGCAAAGTAACCATGTCTTGTTTTGACTTTATTTTTGTAAGAATAACGTTTTGCAAACACGATTTTAGGCTTGTAAGAAAGAAAAAGTTTATTTCCAGTGTACGCCTTTCAATCAATTGTCATTTGACCGATAGAGACTTCCTAAGTTGTTTGTGATAACCCACGCTGTAATGCTGTTAGATCCAAAAATATTTGTGAAAGTGCTATTTATTTGGGCTCTCCTCTGTTTGGGGGCAAGGACATCCGATACTGGTATTTGAAGATCTATCACGTTTTCTTCTAATTCGACTTTACAAGTTTCAATCTGAAGTGCCCCAAATATATCTCTCAGCTTTTGTTTCGTCGTAAGCTTTCTTCATAAACTTAATTTGCGATATGGTTAGAGTGGACGTAATAATAGGCTCTACATTGGAAAGACACCTATCAATCTGTGCCCGGATCAGTCGCGAGTGTTCAAAAAGGTCGATATGAGAAAGCGTCGAGTCGGATAATATTTTATCCGAGGTTATTGCCAGACTACAAAGCGACAGATGTTTGGTTTCTTGGTTCTTCTGTCATTTCTGCCGTGAGTTAAGTTAATATTGCAATCCTTGTACCTTGAATAATCTTTTAAAACGGAGACCATCTTAATTAATTCAAATTCTATGTTGCTTTAACTAAATTTACCTCCTGCAATTACCAAATATAAGCAATGGTGTAATTGTGTTATCCAAGAAAACACACACCTGTAATACAAAATGAGAAAGCTAAAAGATCTTTTTATATCGTGACTAAAAGTCAGTTGGCATATTAATTTTAATCCCGGCTGTCTATATTGATAGCGGGTACGTGCTTGTCCGACTATCTCCTTCCTCTGTTTTTAAGCTACTACTTTTAAATTTTGTTGGATGCTTATACACATAATGGAAACGTGAATGGCAAAAAGAGTTAGAATTTATTAATAAAAAAAGAAATAGAGATAGTCGAACTTGGCAGCTTTAATACCCATGATAGAGGCGTGCAGGGTTAATGAAATTTTGGATATGCTCTACACGTGTTTCAATGGGTATTACCTCCCATTGTCAGCATTTGAAACAAATACATAGGAAGTTCAAAAATTAACACTCAAAACTAAAAATCGAAATAGGAAGCCAAATTCAGCACCGAAGAATTCTACCAAATATTCAAAGGAGCAGCCTCATTATTCTAGCCTCATGTTTAATAGAAGGAATACTGCATCGGTATTTTAGGGATTCCAATTTTTTTTCGCCGCTGCACTACTGAAACTTAATTAATAATATACAAGATAGTTATAAAATATTGCAAAGTAGTAGTTTGAAAGTAGCAGTTCTAATCTTTCATTGAGTAAAAACGATTACATTTTTGAGCTGTAGCTTTGAAGTTTTGTAGGATGTTAATACACGTAATGGAGATGTCGAGATCAAATGATTTTGATTTTTAGAAATGTAGTATATAGCATTTTGTACCAAGTTTTAAAATTATGTCTCATGAACTGCCTGAAAAAAGTTTTAATCTGATGTCCTAATCATATTGAGAAATATTCTGTTTCTGAAAAGGGTTTATAGACGATGGATTTTAAAAGTATCACCAATATATCTTGTGTACTGTTTTGAATACTGATCTTACCAACTTTGCCTGATGGAACAATCAACCATAATGGGAAATGGAGGTTTAGCACGCTTTAAGCTCGTTCCCGTCTGATTACTCACTTTTGTTTCATAGTCTACGTGAATAGTTAGGCGAGGAACAACTTATAAGCGCGTTATAAAATCTGGTTTAACCAACTATTTCGATTGGAAATTCCTGTACCAAGTCAGGGCCATTGCGGTTGATTCCAACTTTCCGGGTTTTGCCTTCTGCCATTTGTTATATGGATGTTCCTTCTTTAACTGTTAATTTGACAATTGCATGGAATTTTTGCCAAGGATCAGTTCGCTAATTTTGCTCTAGGCTAACGTTCCCTATTGTTGATAAACTTAGTTTTTTCATTTTCTTGAATGTTAATTGAACTTAATTTCTGCATACTGCTAAACTTTAAAGTAAACCTCAAAGCGAGGAATGGACCATTGTACAGTTTATAATGCATAACATGCAAAAGTTTGCAGAAATAACAAAACAACACATATATAGCCGAAGACGCATAATTCCATCGGTAACTAAGCAGGCAATCAGAACTCCGTACAGGAGTTGCATAGACACGGAGCACAGTTTGAATGAGTGTAGGCGTCTCTAAAAATACAAAGATTTCTAATAACAACAATAGCGAGACAAATACTGTTTAAAACATTACATTAAATGGTGATAATTACGACTTTATGATGTATAAAAGTAACTTGTTTAATGTCGAATTTAACAGCATGATGGAAGTTTTGGCACGATTGTTGCGGCGACAAAAATGATAAAATAACAGTTCATCAATCTTATTTATCAACAAAACATATACAGTTGTGATTTATATCTTTATTCATATGTATGAAAACACTTTTACATTATTTTTTTGAATTTTCCTTCCGCTTAGCCAAATATTTCCTCAGTCATCCACTCCAATATGAGTAGAATAAGTTATCCTATTGTTAGTATTATTAAGAAGAGTCCGTTTTAATTGTCTAAACTCTGATGACAAGTAAACAGTATGGTAAACAGTATGATTATTATAGTTAGCCACTAGAATATGTCCATAATTGTTTGTTGCTAATGAATTAAAGCCTGTGGTTATAATTGAAAAAAACTTGAACCATTGGCCTTGACATCTTGAAAAACGGATTGAAGACTCGGGTGCTCAATTGTTCTCACCATTTCCCCAAGATCGTTGATTTCATTTAATATATTGTTTTTCAATTCAAATACGACTAACTTTCCACCATGAAGGAAACAAACGTCCAAACAGTTTTCTGTAGCGTAGCTAGTTTTCTTATGTTTATTTAACTTGCTAGCACGGTTTTCATGCCATAGCTATATGCCATCTTGTGGATTTTGTAAAATGGTGCACTGACTGTGTCGCCATATTGGTAAATACAAAAAATACCAGTTTTTATATTGAAAATTTCGATATGCTGTACACGTGTTTCAAGGAGTAACCTCTCATCGGCAGCATTAAAATCAGGTATGTAGGAAGATGATAATCAAAATATTAGTTGTATACAAGAAGTACTCATAACCAAATTTATCGAAAGAGGAAGCCAAATCCATCACCGAAAGGTTCTACCATATGCAATGCAAGGAATGAAGCCTCAGTGTTTTACGTATTTTCAAATTTGGAAGATTTCATAAATAGGTTAAATAAAATGTGATATTATTCGGGGTCAAACAAGTCTGACTATTTGGTTGGTGAATAAGATATTTCCATTTTCATGATAACACTGAAGTAAGTTTTTTTGTAATAATTCAATTGCTTTTACAAGACTGCATTCTTTATGATATGTAAGTCATCAGTTCTGCTAATTTGAGTATCGCTGTACAGTCATGCTTGCTGTGATCTTGATCAGAACAGAGCAGACAAGTTCATTACTTGGTTTGCAAAAATATGAAGTTCTTTGTTATGTTTGGTGCATAACTGAATTTCCGATTTCAATGAAATTTTTTAATCAGGAACGGTAAGATATTCGATTTTGTGTGGTTTTTTTTATTGCTTTAGCCTCATGGGATATTCTTCACAAAGGTTGCGAATAAGCACACCTAAATACAGGCATTAAGCAATACCACGTTCCTCGTCCTCGAATAGACCACACACTTTGATCGGCATATCATTTTCCTGTTGAAATTTGTTTGCTGTAAAGTGGGTTTAACTTGAAACTGTTTATACCTTCCTCGTCAACAGATATCCGGGTCCCACATAAAGGACAATCGAAAGAACATTCATCAACAATTAATGTTTTGAGACATAGAGTACAAAACACATGGTAGCAATTCAAAGTCTTGGCTCTGTATAACACGAAAGACAAATGCTACATCTAGAATCCAAACCCAAGACACCACTTACTGCCATTTTTTAAAAATTGTACAGTCATGTCAAAAAATGTAAGGGAACAAAAGGGGATAAATGTACCGCATTGCTGATTTTGGTCTCATTTTGAAGATCTGACTATACAAGACGCTTGGATTAATGAGTCCAACAGCGCAATTTTCGAAATGTTAAACGTCAAAAGCCCATAAGAGCGTCAAGTTTGAGTATTTTTGAAAGTTCTTAGTCACATAATTTAGTGTCAGAAATTGTCCTCATTTTGACATTTCAAAGATAGAAAAACGGTTTTAATTCTTCTTATCCTATTTACAAAATATGACTTTTCTCGAACTTCTTTGCTGCTTTTAGACACAAGCAGCGTGCATAAAAAGAGGAAATTTCTTATTTTGTAACTTTTAAATATGGTAAAACTAATTAAAAGTGTAAAGAAGATATATATATATAAATCATTAAAAAAATGTGCATTTAGAGATGAAATTGAGAAAAGGATACAAACATACACTTAAAATATCAAAGTCAAAATTTTTACTCCATTTTGTTCTTAATTTCCTATTGTACATGCACACATTTAAATTTTAAATTTACAAATTTTTTTCCAGTGTTAGGAATATTATAACTAAGAGAATTAAGAATACCCATATACCTGTTATTAAATAGATTAGCTAATCCGAATAATGCAGTCGTTATATTCCGCTCACTATCGATCGCTACCTTGTATGGCCAGTGGCCGATATAGGGCGCAGAATTATTCGAGTTAGAGAATAGCAAGACATCAAAATTCCGCTTTACCACGCTGCTCGAAACAAGATTTGAAATAAAAGTAATTACTTTTAACAGAGACTTTAACATAAACCCTCTGCATTCAAAGACACTGATCACATTGATTTCCCATTTCTAAATATTGTAACTGTTATTTCAAACATAAATGATGAAGTTTCTGTTTAAGATAGAGACATTTATATTGTAAAGAAGTTCTAGAAATGGAAACGACACCATTTCTTCGACCAATTCAAGGCAATTGTGATTAATATTTGATTAAATGTGGCCTTCAAACCCCTTACTTTCTATTTTAATGCTTGTTTGTGACATTTCGAAGGATTTATATGAACTCTTCCTTGAAAGGTTTAAAAATTTTATGATGAACACAATTGATATGTGTGCATGCGACACATCTCGGGTTGCCATTACATGAAAATGAACGTTATTCATTTTTAATTTTTCAATTAAAAACAATAAGCAAAAACATTCATTTAATACATTATTTATCATTTACGCACTTGTATCTTTTTACAAATTTATACACAAGTCTATAATTTCAAAGAATATTGTTTATTAACTATACTTAGCTATACACAAAGTAGTATCGCGTGATTTCGGTAGTTATCGAACTACGCCGCTAGATTTTACAAACCAATTTGTTTGTTAACGCTACACATGCAAAATTATTTCACATGATGATTTCACACGAATTTCAGATGATTTTTACCTGCATTAAGCAAATAAACTTTGTGACAGAGTTCACGTAAAATTCAGGTGAATGAGCCTTCACGTGAAATTCGTATTAAGTGAATTTCACGTTAATATCATGTGAAGCTCGATTAACATTAATTTTACGTGAAAAATATTTGTCTCTGTACAGTTGCGCTTCTCTTAAATTGCAAGCGTATTGAATACCAGAGGGAAAATCCATGGACAAAACAAAGCCAAGAACGCAGGTCACATTAAACAAACGTATCCACAGAAACGAACACTACGAACCCAATTAAAACTGAAGTCGAACTAAGGTTAGCCGGAAGGGTGGACAATATGTCCTTTAAGTCTCGACACGTTAACTCTTGGAATTCATGAGAATCGGTAGTAACTCCCATTCAACAGCATTGGAGATGATTTTAATAGAGTAAAGACCAAGATCTTATCAGTAAAACATTTTACACATAAATACATTAAGACGCTTAACTATTTTCTACACTATTACAAGTTTTAAATGAATAGTAGAAAATTCGGATTACTATCCGTCACATCGATGCACAAGGAGGTAACAAACTAAATTCGAATCGGTGTTTGGTTTTGAATGCAGCCCCATATATATAAAAATTCTTACAATACATCATTCGTGCTACTCGTTGAAGGTCCAGTTAAATGAATGAGGAAATCTGAACATTTGGATAGATGAATGTTTTTTAATGAAATTGGTAACGAGTACTTCATATCGGTCAATGAGGTTATGGACTTTCTTGAATTAACAACCTCTATTCATTCACAACATAACCTTGTCCAAGTTGCCTTTTTGTAAGCCACTGAGCCTTAAAGCCCTATCAAGAAAATTAGTTTTTAGCAAAGCGTATGAATTGTGTAACAAAATCTCAATAATCTCATCTGGAGCAGCAGGCCGAAATGTCGCATTATCATGTAAATACATAAAGCATTATTCTGAGAGTGTCAAAATGATACATAAAGAAACTAGGTCGATAAAATGATACAACAAATGTTAAATTATACCAATTTACATCCCTTCTGTTCATATGTTTATCTAATTGTTAGACACCATCATTTGCGCGAACTTCATGGAATAACTATATCCTCCCCAGGAATACCAGTAAATTCCATCAAAGTAACTACCACTGGGTGTATAGGGTCCACCATAGTAATATTTGCCGGTAAGGAAGGCGTATGTACAGTAATTGAACCACCATCCTCCCTGTTGATGAACAGCACAGTAATTCCGGTCAGGTTTATCTTGTGTTGCAAATGCCATGTTATCATTATGGGACATCGAGTCACCAGCGTCACCAGAGTAACCACCAATTCTTAGTGTGTAGCTTGTTGAGTCTATTAATTGAAAATGACTGTATCGAGCGTTTTTGTTGTTTCCCGCCCAGTCTTGAAGATTAATTGTCAAAATCGTATTTCCTGTAATGAAAAAGTCAAGGTCATACTGGTAGTAAATATTATCACACACGGATGAATCCACGAATTAATAAAATGAAGAAGAAAATATACTTTCTTAATCGAGCGCTACATATCATTGGTTAATATTGACATGCGCAATGTTAAATAACTTACCGAAAACTTAGTCTTAAGTTCACAACTGCAATATTTGTTTGACTATTGAGACTCTTCGAAAATATTTGAATCTTTCTTTCTTACAGGTTACGGTTCAACTTACTCTGAATATTTGTGAGATAGTATATTTGGTTTAACCCTATCCAGTAATCACTTTGACTGTTACCAAATCCAGAGACATAAGACTGCCATCCCTGGCTGAAGCTTATTTGCGGGTCCATTCTTCTCAAGATTACATTATAAGAGTTGTTAACGTTGTGAATGCAGTAGATCTGGAATGAAGAATTTGTTACATTTGTAAGCAGTAAATATTTGCATTTTTGATGAAAAAAAAAACTTCCTTTATTTAACAAAGAAAAAATGTTATTAAGAAAAAAGAAAGAAAAAGCGTAGGTTGATGTTTATTTTATTGTTTTATCTCTACTATTGGTAACCTGTGCTTTGATACACTTTGATATTAAGTTAAATTAGGGAAATACAACAACAAAAACTGAATCAATAAAAGTACTCAATGATGTCAGACGCTGTCCAGCCTAATTTGTCTGTCTGATTTGTTTTTTTACGAGAAAAATAAAACTCAATGTCTAGTTACAATTAGAATGAGACAGCGGTTTTTTTATCCCTTCATACTTATATGTTCAGTTTACCTCAAAACTATAGGTTGAGTTCATCCATATCCTGTACACTCCATCCTTTGTGTATTCACCATACTTCCTTACTTCACCACAGTCTACATCAAAATGTATGTAACGTAATAACGGATGTATAATGATATAGACCAAACTTATTGAAAATTAGCTTTTATTCCATGATTAGAATTGCATTCTTAATTTCTAATCTTATACTTGTATTTATATATTTGTATTTTCACCCCTTAATTTCAAATTTATTTTACCATTTTTAAATATATTTTAATTTTGATAGTAACATCATGTTTGGTAGTGCTGCAATAAGCTCAATACTTTGAAGTTCATCCTTCTAGTTACAAAAAATATATTACAAGGTAAAATTGTAATGCATAGTAATCATAACTCTCTTATGTACATTGAAGTTAATCTTATTTCTGAAGAAAAATATAAAAAAAAATCAATTTAAAATCAAAATAAAATAAATAAATTCAACAATGCAAACCATTTTCACCATAATTGAAAATCCACAAATTTATCCGGAAGTTACTTTGCAATGTTTATCTTTTTAAATGTATTTGAACAAGCTTATCTAACCGTAACGTAATATGTGTGGAAGTAATGTAGTACAGCTGTACTCTCACATCACGATATAAATAAAAATGACGTGTGTTAGTGATAATTTATTTTGTCATTTAACAAATTAAAATCGTTAATATAAAAAGTCAATGAAAGGATTAAAAGAAACAAATAAATATGTAGTTAAGATAAACACATATCCATGAAATGGAGAACGCTGAATAGACATACCTCTGTATTTCTTGTTGTCCCATCTGTTAACTAGGGTTTCTAACTGCTTGTTGCTATTCTCTCTTCCCCATAAATATCCATTTGTTTGACACAAACAGGACAAACAGAAAAACAAACTTAAAGGTAAGAAATTTCTCAAAACGACATCCATATCAATGCGTACTGTCTTACATTTAAGTCATATGATAACAGATCAAACCAAATTTATATCAAAACAACTTCCTGTTAAACCCCACAAAATCACTTTAAATCAAATATTACCTTTTTGCCTTTATTTGGTTGTACGTATATAAATATGAAGGTTATTTGATTCATCTGGTTTAGAACCTAGGTGAAAGACCAAAACTCAAAAACGTATTTGAAGACTTTGGTCAAAAGGCTGAGTTTAAATTTATATTTAAACTATATTTAAATTCATTTGAGGAATAAGGATAATAACAAAATTACCGAACAATAACTCGATCCCTTATCAAGTCAAGTCCAAAATAAATGTGAAAAAATAGATATTTTACCAACTGAGCAGCTGATGCCGCAATGGTCCTGACTCAGTACTGCGATTTCAAACGAAATGGTGGGTAAAATAAAGGTTTTACAGCGCACTAAACCCCCCTCTTTCATTGCGGCGTGAATATACCAGTGGTGATTAAACAGCATTTGCATGCTATTGCTTTAAAATCGAAAAATTAGCACAAAGAACAATTTACAAAAAACAATCATTACTCATTATTTTAGAAGAAACTGAGTACAATATAAATCTAGCAAAATTGACATTACACCACCGGAGCAGCTGGTACCGCAATGGTCCTGACTTGGTACAGGCACTTCAAACGAAATGGTGGGTTAAATCTAGGTTTTACAGGGCGCTAAACTTCCCCTCTCCCATTGCAGCATGACGATAGTGATGATTAAAAAACAACAATCATTACTCATTGTTTTAGAAGAAACTGAGGACTGATTTCTAAAAAATAATTTGGTAAGAGACTTTTTAAGACGCATTTCTTCATATCCTTGATTCAGGAGTCTGTTACGCGGATATTTATGACGTTCAAGGAAATCCGAGTAGTTAGTACTTGCTCTAGCGTAGTGAATCAATTATGAAATATAAACACCATATGCAGGGATATAGCTGCACAGAAAAGGAAATTTTATTAAAATTAAAGTCGTCTCTTTTATCATAAATCTTAGTGCGAGTTGACCACTGTTGTCGAATTCGAGATGTAGGTAAAAAAAAGATGCAGAACAGGCTGTTTCGGGAGTCTCCAATATCTCGAGCTCTGATGGATATATTGACGGTAACCATTTACCAAAAGAAGGTACGTTGATGGACAATACATCATCAATATATCTTTATGTAAAGTTATATGATTTAGCATCTTTTAAATTTTTATTCTTTACAAGGTTCTTAAGGAATTCAGTCTCATATGAATATAAAAACAAATCGACCAGGATAGGAGTACAGTTAGTGCCCTTTGGTATGCCAATTTGTTGTTGAATAAAATAGCTCCTCCAAATGTGACAAATATGTTATCAATAAGGAAATCAAGCATATCGCAAACCTGCTTTTCTGTGTAGCACACTTTGCCTTCTACGATGTTTTAGAAAAGTATGTGGATTTGTAACCGAGGACAACATAAATTTTGAAATAGTTAAAGATTTACGAGATTTCGATTTTTCATGTGGTAATGTAGTGTGAAGAGTTGAGCAGTAAAAAAATTGGAGAGAAATAATTTCCGAAAAACTGCAGGATTTTAGGTTTTGAAGTTAGTCTTTAGAATGTGTCCACATATGATTAATGCCGCTACGAGAGTAGGAGGTATTTTAATAAGATTGCTGTCCATTCTTAACTGCAGACAATATCTTTGTAAGATGAACTGACATCTCCTTCGTGGAGCAAGATGAAGATCCAGTTATATACCTTTCTTTGTATGGATTCTTAAGGAGTTTGGGAATCCAATACAAGTAAGGTAAGTCCTCAAATTTTGTTTCGATGTTGAGAAAAGACATGAAGGACTTCTAGTTGTTTAGAATTTCATCTTTCTTTTTAGAAGTAGTACATTTGTATGTGGCACAACCTGGAATGTTACTATCATTGCCTAATTCTGTAATAAGGCAACTGAAGTAATGCGCTTTACAAACAAATACAATGTTGTTCGAAACTTTGTCTACACATTTTGATGACACATTTCTCATGTATCGTTCAATTGCCTCACGATCGTTGAATTCGGACTTGGGTCTTTTATCGACACATTTCTGGAGATTGTCAATACGATTCCGTACCAACGATTAGATGGCACGTATCCAATCTGACAAGGACTCGATTTCTGATTCTTAGTCCTTGTCTCTCTCTTTATCCATGATCTGGCATCCATTATAGTTTTGAAATTAAGTTTCCAATTAAGGCGCTGTGATTCTCCGAATTTTGGACCATGAGAAACTGAGGAGTTCATTCTCAATGATATTCAAATGTCCAGTGATGACATGGCCAGAAGGACTGTTATTAAAAAAAGAAGCACAGTCACATGTCAGAGGGGATTTTAAGTATTCCTTAATGTTTAGATTCTGCAATGTCTTTTTACTACTTATTATCTTAGTGTAGCTGTAAGAGACTATAGGAACAGATTGATTTTTGAAATATGGTGAAATTTTGGAAACTACCGCTTTACGATGAAGAATATTGCTGATGTTAAGAGCATCTATTCCTTTGTTGGAAAATGGGATGTGTATAAATTTCCGATTCTCACCGTGAAGAGGTTCAGATCTAACAGGTTTAAAGGACGGACTTTGGCCACGTCAAATATAATGCCGGACAACCTGTATTTCATCGAAAAGGGGTTGACATCCTTCCACGAGTCCGAAATATCTAAGATCTTTTAGAAGGGTGACTGGTAGTGAAAAAAGTTTCGTTCTTATGTAATGAACAAGTAAAGGTTATTGTAAACTAGACAGAAGGTTATTCTATCTGTCTGAAAGTGAATATGATGGGACAGGGTCGGGTGCATCTTTTTCCCTAGTCTTCCGACGTCTTTGGCAATGGCTACGTTTACTTCTTGGACAGGTGTTAAATAACGTCATTGCATTGATTTCACTGATACTTGTACTAGATAAATTCCCGATACCTATTATATTATTACTAAAATAAATTTGGTAAGAGACCTTTTGAGACGCATTTCTTCATACCCTTGATTCAGGAGTCTGTGCAGATGTTTATGGCGTTCAAGGAAACCAGAGTATTGAGTAAAGGATACTAACACTCAATTTCTAAATTATGAAAATCTTTTACAACTTTTACCTACAAAGAAGTAGGAACTCTATAGCTTACATCGACTCCAAAATAGCGTTTTTAAAAGAAAAAACATTATTCCCTTGACATGAAAAATTGTGTAAAATGCAATTTCTTACTCCAAGAAAAAAATGACACATCTAGATATAAATGCGTGGTACTTCATAGAGATTCGTCATACTTTTTACAAAACGATTCAAAATCATAAAGAAAAAAGATATTGTCAAAATGCTGGAAGTTTTTTATCGACAACATATTTTTTCAGTAAGGTGGACGCATTTTTCAACAAACCTTTGGCATTCCAATAATAACAAATTGTGCTCCTCTACTGGCTGACAAATTGTGCTCCTCTACTGGCTGACAAATTGTGCTCCTCTACTGGCTGACCTATTCCTTCACTGTAATGAAGCTGACTTTATAGCTGATCTAATCAAAAGGAAGGAACATCGTTTAGCCAGGTCCTTCGATCTCAGTTTCGGTCATATAGATGACGTATTATTGGTAAAAGATCCTACTACAGACGCTGTGAAGACAGCCTCATATATTGACCTACACTTAGAGATCAATGTAAAAGGACAAACGTTGACTTTTCAAAACGTATCGTCAAGTTTCCTTTCATCTGTGGCAACATCCCTTCAGAACCTGCGTCTAGAATGCTCATATTACAACTCCTACGTTAAGCCAGAGCTTGCCGTTACTACGCAGACCTTTTGTATCACGCTAGACTTCTTACAATTAGCCTTCTGGAACAGGGTTATGTTGCTACAAGATTGAAATCATCACTTCAAAAGTTTTATGGTCGTCATCGTGAACTCATGGATCGTTACGGTGTATCCATATGCACCATGAAGACTGGTTTGTTCAACGTGTCATAGTTTTTTTTCCTTTTTCGTCTACCCAGGACTTGACTTGTTTTTATCCTAGGAGAAATTACAATTCAATTTTCCCTAGAATCGAGGGTTTCAAATCCTACTAAATTTCAATCTGTCCTATAACATATATATCTTTTTCATTTTTTACTATAAAAGTGATAGTGATCATATAAACAAAGTGTAAACCGAGAATTCACATATTTGAGCTTAATGTTAAAGTTAAACCAGGCTTTAAATATTGAGCTAAATCTGGAGGGACGGTTTGCTCTAAAAGGGAAGGTGATTTTCTGTCAGTTGTGGAAAAAAAAACATATACAATCAAAAACATGCATACTTAGTCAACAGCATTCATGATTTATAGTAGTGTCATGCTCGAGACATGGCAAGGAAAGGGGTTGGATGTTCAAATGGTTGTGTTATGTATGACGAACTAATCAGGCTGAATAAGGTTCACTCAGTATTAACCTCCTGGGGATGGGGGTAGTGGACATGGAATTATAAATGATGTACGTTACAACGCCTAATTATAATAGCTCTTTGGGTATCAGTCAAGGTCAATCAGGGGACAGGAACAATCTTCAGCCTCATAAGAACATGAACGGGATTATAAATTCATTTATGACTTACCAGAAAACTAGACATTGAAATTCTACAACAGAGGTGTGTTTTGCAATTTCCTAGATTACTGTTTGGTCATGAATGTAAAGAGATTGTCGGGGAGTTGGCTACTATTGCTGAAGAAAAATCAACAAAGAAATAAAACTAGACAGAGTAGTCGGTCTATTTTGTCCCCTCCATTCCTAATCTTCCGAGTGTCCCCAATTTCGATTATTCCAAAAACTGATCCAGCAGCGAATTTCGAATGATCCATAATCTGTCATTTCTTCATAATAAATCTGACAACGACTATATTGATAGGGAACACTGTAAAGTTAAATATTCAAGTATAGACAATGCTGTAAATATCATTCAGTGTCTTAGCAAAATATTATATTAAATCGGCATTTAAAATAAATTTTATGACATTCGTCTAGAGAACTCGATCTACGAAGTTCAAATTTGAAATTATGTACTACTTAGAAAAATATCTCACGATGGGTGCCTCTGTTAGCTGTTCTTTGTTTGAATCTTTTTCAATGGCTTTACATTGAAAATATCTTGAACTACTTAAATGACTATTTGCTGTGTTCAAAAGAGGGAAGTTTTGAGTGTAAAAGCACTTTAACCACCTTTCAGAAGAGTTGCAGTTTAGGGGGGTAGGCATTGGGTCCCTTAAGCGGATGAGAAAACCGTAGATTATACAGAGGTACTGACATTTTGGGGGAGAATTTGACACCAAGCCGTTGGTAATGAAGCTTTGGCGAGATAAGATTGAAACCTTGTGTAACAAACTATTTTCTTGTCTAAATTGTTAAAAATCATACTCCGTGAATTGCAATCTTTGATAGGCATGATAATTTTGCGTGTCAAGGTATCGTTCCAGGTCGAGCAGCTTAATTGACGAAACAAGTAATGTGATAAACCTCAGCATAAAATCAGGGTTACACAGTCTATGAAAGAAGACATTAGAACTTAGCTATCATTTCTGGACAAATAGAATGAAACTACGCTCTTCTGGATCAATTTTGGTCTTATAATGACCAGTTGCAACCGTTCAGTGATAGCGCGGGTATTTAAGATATAGGGTTTGGTATTTATTTCAATGGTGGGTGGCACAGGAGAATTTGCCATATTCTTGGTTTGAATACTGATATTACATTTCTTGAATTATTCGTTGTAGTAATCGCATTGAACATATGGGGACAACATTTAAAAAACAAGAATGTTATTTTCAAAATCGATAACATGGCCTAGTCACAATTATACGAAATAAATCCTCGAAATCCCCAAGAGTGATAGCCCTTGTCAGAAAATTGGTTTAGAATTTGATATTTTGTGAAAACCTGAACATATCCCGAGATGTTTGAATTCTGATTCTCTTTCACGTGGTAAATTTAAAAAATTCAGAAGAATGTGTCCCACAGCAGACATCAATAGCAGTGAAATTTCGTTCCAATTCTGAAAGTTTTACATGAGTACAGAATTTGCTAGTTAATTTTTCTATGTTGTCTAGTACCTGGAAACTTATGAAATAGCAGTAGAGTCTTACATTCAGTTTCGGTTACTTGATAATTTGGATGATTTGCGGCCAAATCCTATTGACAATTGGGCGAAGTTCATAGCATACCTTTCTTACAAAAACAACTGTCAGTTTCTAAAGTGACCACTTACTTGTCAGGACTGAGTTTTGCCCTCAAAATACGAAACATAACAGATAGTGTAAAATCATTTTTCATAGAGAAAATGGTTGAGGGGCTCCGACGGAATAAATCACGAGAAGCTGATGCTAGGTCACCAATTTCTCTAGCGTTATTAAATCGCCTAATCAGCGCCCTAAACAAAGTATATTTTACCCGATACGAACGGGAAATGTTTTGTTTTGCTTTTTCATTTGCTAAATTCTTTTTGCTAATCTGGTCCGAAAGAAAGAATATCGTTTGGCTAGATCATTCAGTCTGTCTTGAGATAAAGGATACTACATACACTGTGAAGTCAGCCTCATATCTTGACCTACACTTAGAAATCGATGGTAAAGGAAAACTATTGACCAAACTTTACGACAAACGTGATGACTTTTCATTCAAAATTGTCAACATTCCTTTCATCTGTGGCAACATCCCTTCGGCTCCTGCGTATGGAGTGTTCATATCACAACTCATACGTTATGCCAGACTTTTTGGTTCGCGCTAGAACTCTAACAAATAGACTTCTGGAACAGGGTTATGTTGCTACAAGATTGAAGTTATCATGAACTCGTGGATCGTTATGGTGTATCCATCTGCACCATGAAAACTGATTTATTCAACAGGTCATAGTTTTCCTTTCCTCGTTTGTCTATACCGGACTTGACTTTTTATGAGCAACCCGGCGGGTGTTTCTAGAAAAGCAGAGGACGCTTACCCTACCGGTGCACCTGGTCCATACTCCCAGTTTTCAGTGGAGTCCGAGTAACTCATTTGCTTTTGTTGCTTTGTGTGTATGATTTTAGTTGCTGTATGTTCTTTGTTGTGTATGTCTGTTTTCCATGTCTGGTCTTTGTCCCTGGATTATATTCTTTTGATTATCACAGTGTCTGTAGTATCCTTTATCTCAAGTTCTTTTGGGTAGATGCGATGTATCAAATCCCCGAAATCAGGATTGTTTAAAGATAATACGTCATCTATATAGAGGAAACTGAGATTGAATGATCTAGCCAAACGATATTCTTTCTTTCTGATCAGATCAGCTATAAAGTCAGCCTCATAAGAGTGAAGGAATAGGTCAATATCAAGTGGACACGGATACGTGGAATACCATGGTATGCCCTCATGGCCGCCGCAGTCGAATAGGAGCTAAAATATGTACCCCAACTAATCTTGATTCAGCTAGGTTAGAATGATATTGGGGATAAAAAATCATGTGAATTGATTAATGACATGCCGATATTTTGCATCTTTGTCTCTCAAAATATTTGGAATTACATACTAATTAGGCGATATTGGCACGTCACCGTAGGAAAGAGAAAAAATATTGAAAAAGTCAGTTGTTAAGTAGGGGGATTATGTGAGTATGTATAGACCCACTGGTATAAGGGTCCCGATCTTTTCCACTATTTTACGTCGGATCATATCAAAGTCAGCGACTTTTCCACGTTACCTTGGGAAGTCAGTTCGGTGAAGACTATCTCATGTAACCGTGAGTAGCCGGGGCGGGCGGCTAATCTGATACCAGTTTGTTATCACCGTGTTTAAGTATACTTTTAGCTTGTATGAAATATAAATGTACGTAGTTAAGCTAGTAAATTGTTTAATTGCTGCTCTTCCTTGTCAACCAGGGTGTTCTAGGATAAAGTGTAAAAGAGCAGGACATTTGTCCTCTCTTGGTGATTTGCTTTAGTAAGAGGAATTTGAGCATTCTTTGATACCAAAGGCGCGAAGACTTGCTCTATATATTTTGGTATTCTGTTTTTTTTCGTGTCATATATCGTCATCCTGATTCGACTGTGGCCGTTTAATCCACTTCATATCTTGTTGATTAGCCAAATATTTTAATTGTAATTAAAATAATGTTTATTATTTCATGTGAATGCGTAATTGAATGCATGAATGTTTATAGGAAACTTAATCGGCTCGGTGGTTCCGATCCCTGAAAGGTATTAACAAATATCGTTATAAATTTGTAGGTACTACGTACTGGTATAGCTAAATATCAATACATGTTAGAAAGCCTTGCATAAAAGTTAATGTATCTAAATTTGGTAATATAACATTTTTGGTTAACCTATTAGTTTGCTAGCTAGGTACAGATTTCAGACGGGCTTGTCTCGGCATATACCAAATTTTCCCCTTTTGTTATAAGAGCTGGTACATCACAAAATGGTATTGTAACCAGCACATTTTCTGTATAAACTTTCATCTTTCAGACGAAAGGATATAAAATGAGGCCACTTGTCCCATCGAAATCTGTCATTCTGTATCGACCGTGGTGACAAGTATTTATGGCCTAAGAACTTCTGGTGGGAAAGTATCTTCTGTATTAGCCACTTAGTTGCTAATGCCTTGAAAACTGTTCGCATGGTGTTGACATATGAATTTACCTTAAGTCAAAACCATCGCAAATAGCATATATCATGACCAGTAGAGGAAAACTATAACAGATAATATTCATATTTTATTATTTTTTTATTTCTTCCCTGTTCCTAAAATATATTAAAACAATAATTTAAACTTCAATTGCAATTTAAAGCGACTTATGTATTGATTTAAGTAGCAATTGCTTAAATAAATGTTATGAATTTTCATTCTTGCCGGTGTATCTGGTCCATGCTTCCAGTTTTTTGTGGAGCCCGAGTTGCTCATTTGCTTTTGTTACTTTGTATGTATGATTTTAGTTACTTTATGTTCTTTGTTGTGTATGTATGTTTTCTATGTCTGGTCTTTGTCCCTTGATTACCATATAACCTTGGTTCCCTTGATTACTCTTTGTTTACTATAACAGCTAAATGTTCGTAATTAAATTAATTGAAAAAATCATATCCTTAAAGTGTCCTTCCAAAAAAAAAAAAAAAAAAAAAAATACCCACCACACGAACCACAAGTAGCAGGACACATGCGTCTTAAAGTTGGGTCAGAACATACTGCAGGATTACAATTAAACAGAGTTGAGTCTTTACATAAAACTGCAACACAAGACCAAAACAAATAAAGAATATCATTTTTGCAATATCCTGAAAATGGTGTTGATAAATTCAGGTATATACGTCTATTTCAATGACGAAAAAAAAAAAAAACAAACAAACAAACAAAACAAGACGAAACGAAACAAAAAAACAAAAGAAAAAAACAACATAACTCCCTGTGCATCGAGTTTTGTATTAAAACCTATACGTTTCATTAGATATAAATTTTATTTTGATCATGATCTTCCTACATATTTGATTTGATTGTAATGCTGTTGATGAGAGGTTACTCCTTGAAATACGTATACAGCATCTCGAAATTTACAATGTATAAAACTTGAATTTTTGTATTTTAGATACTGTGATCATTATACTGATTTTCAAGACTGGGCTCTGCAGTTTACGCAAAATAAGGACTTGTTGCCAATAGATTAAGGTCGTCATGCTTAAAGTAGAAAGGTCGTCACTTCCCCTTAACTGACCGATATGATGTTTCAACATTACAAACAATAGCCATCTTTCATTGATGATTTTCCTCTTTCATCGAACTTGATTTTCAAATAAAAAATGTAGCAACACGAAGCAGAAACTACTCCCACGTTAAAATCACCTAGGTCACTCGCAATTTTAGGTGGTTTTGCACATTTTCCGTGTGTATTTTGCTTTATATTTTGTTGTTTGATCAATGAATTATTCGTCTACTGTCGGTTTGTTCTTTCGATATTACACAAAAGTTGTTCCGTTACTTATTCATACGTTGATAACTTAGATTTTTTGTAAAAAAAACCTATCGAACAAACAATGATTTTTCGGTATTTAACAAATCATATGTAACCATATTTTAAAGAAAATCATGCCTTAATTTCCTACTTTGACCTACCAAATCATGAACGCTAACTCTTGGAACGTGTCAATATTAAATACAATCTATATAAGCTCATCCCAAAAGTGTAACAACCAAATGAAAAACTAAGACTGAGTCAATTCCTGTCTGATACTTAAAGAGTATGGGAACCCCAAAAGACTCTTACTCAAATTTAATAGTATCTAAATAATGCATGATTTTATTCTTCAATTTCAGAGTCTCACTAATTACCCTTAACTAACTGACAAACATTAATACAGAAGAATGAGATTTGTTCCCAGCATGCATCGTGATTATGACGTATATGTGGCACTAATCCCTACCTGGTTCTATAATAATGTGCTTTATCTTAACATGTAGTCACACACACAAAAAAACCCAAAAAAATTGAAGTAGATTATATATATCCAAATAGATGTATAATGAAAAATAGATTAAAACTTGTTTTTAAAAAATCAACATTAGTGTAGAAAAATAAATACAAAGAATATTTAAAAAAAAATCAATATCATATATGAGATAGCGCATCAGTTAATCAGGCAAAAACAGATTTAAGTAATACTCAACTTTTAAAGCTCGTTTACCACAAAAAAGAAGACTAGAAAAAATTATAAAACAATTAATTTTCTTTTCGTTTAATATGCATTTGAATTTCCATATCTAGAATATTAAGCTCTTTAATTTGTAAAATTCTTTTTTCAAATATCTTTTATTTTGATATCAATTCAATTCAATTAAATGGTGTCTAAAAAGAGAAAGTATATTTATGTATTTTTGCATGATTGAGTAATGTAAATTGTAGATAAAATATAATACATCAGCTGTGTAAATGTATTGAATTTAGTATATACCATATGTGTTTACTAAATAATAGAAATGTAAACTTCACCAACATTTAAAAAAAACACAAACACTCTGATAATTTTAATTTGTGATAAACTGTACATTTTTCACAGGTTTAGGATTGTTTTTCAATACTACATGGAGGATTGTTGTGGATTCCTCTTGCCCGACTAATGCTTTTCAGGAATAGATCAGGTAGATCAAGATTTAATAATATATCAGATAGAGTGAATCATTTAATATATACTTGCACCCTGTAACCATAGGTTTAGCGCAATTATAATATTTAATTAAATAATTAAGTGGAACGAAGGAAAGTTATTGTATTATGTAAAGACTATCAATATAAGATAGGTTTTCATTTTGAATGATTGTAGAACAAACCTCCCCCAATTATTAATACTACAAGCAGATGTTTTAGACACTTTTTTTTAATTAAATATTAAAATCAAGACACTATGTAAAGCAACTTACGTGTAGATTGCGGCCCTGAAATATGCAAGTTATTCGACAATAAAAATAAAATTCTATATACAATTTTCATAAAAAAATATAAGAAAACCAAAATATAAAACATTGAACTTTGATTCGGTCGTTATTTACATTGATTCGTCATTGATTATTGACTTTCAATTTTTGAATATCAATGTAACAACATTTTGGAGAAATGTTTGTCAATAGTAATGCATAGCTAATTATAGCAAATGATATTCAAGTGAGCCAAGATTCGAGCGGAAATCGAAAGAATAAAATCCATTGATAAAGACTAAACATGGAAAACAGACACACACAACAACGAAAAAAAACATTATTTGACCAAAATAACACGAACAAAGACTCCACTCAAAACTTGAAAAACTGAGACCATGTAAACCCGTATGGTAAGCGTCCCCTGTCGTTCTAGAAACCAACGTGTTAATCGTTCATAAAAGTTCAAGTCCGGATTAAACGAAAGAAGGAAGGAAAACTATATGACTCTAATCAGTTCTAGAGGTGAAGTTGAATACACAATAACGATCCACGAGTTCATAGTGTCGACCATATAATTTTTGTAGTGATGATTTCAATCTTGAAGCAACATAACCTTGTTTCAGAAGCCTTATATATTAAGAAATCTAGCACGGTACATAAAGTCCGCGTAGTTACGGCAATGTCAGGAATAACAAATGAGTTAAGATATAAAAACTGCATACGCAGGTGCTGAACGAATGTTTCCACAAATGCGGAATGAAATTTCATTGCGTTAGTCGTATACGGTGTTTTCAGTTTTTCGTTTTCGTTTGGTACTTTTTTTCGTGGTTTTCGTGGATAGTGTTTAACCATGAAATTAAGATTCCAACGAACATTTTTTTCTGTTGATGAAAGATTGCTCACCTTAATATTTGTCATGGTCAAGTGACACGTGTAACCATATCGACATTACGTCACCCCGCCACTCTTACCGTTTAATTAAACAAAATATCAATTGTTTTTTAGACCCATAAAGCCTTAGGGCTCGTGAGTCGTGTAATGTCAGTTTTAATTAAAAAAAAATCGTAAGAGTGACGTTCGGTATTCTCGGATTTCCTCGTCTTTCTACTGACATCGGTTGTCGTAGAATTCGGGATTATACCACTTACCGTCTACTATTGAACAAGCAATGGCTCCTCAAGTTTTCATTTGAAAAAATAATTTTGACATACCGAACTTTTACTCGTAGTCCAGAAAATAGAATTGAGAGTCTGCATTTTCTGATGGATGTATTACAACTGTTTCATATGTGATTGAAACAGCTTATGACAAAGCCCTTTTTAATTGCAATGGAGTAAAACACCTGTTCACAAAAATACCATCTAATGTTTATATGCGTTAAATACTCACAGGATTGTCGATTAAAATTGTGTGCAAAGTCAGTAATAATTTACCGGAAATGCAGGGAAATTCATCGAAAATTTTATTGACCCACGAACCACTACTTAAAATGTTCAACGAAATGTCTTTTTTCCTCTTATCACAAAAATTGATACCCATAAATTAACCGAAACCATAGTCATTTTTGTCAATAGTTTTCCTTTACTGTGGATTTCTAAGCGTAGGTCACGAAATGAGGCTGGCATCATAGTATCTGTATTGTCCTTAATCTAAAGTTCTTTGGTAGATGCGATGTATAAAATTCCTGAAACTAGGATTGTTTAATGACAATATGTCATCTATATACCAGAATCTGAGATCAAAGGATCTGCCCAAACGATGTTCCTTCTTTTGGATCAGGTAACCTATAAAGTCAGTCTCATAAGAGTGAAGGAATATGTTAAAATCTCTCTAATTTGATTCAAACAAACTGATTCCAGATAAAGGTATTACATACAAATAAACATGAAATGTTTTACCTGCACTACATGAGCCACACGTCAAAGGACAATATTTTGCCAAGTCTGGTGTATTACATACGCTTGGATTGCAATTAAATAAATGTTGGTCTGCACAAGAAGCTGTAAAACATTTCTTTTTTTAATTTCAGAAATGATATTACATAACAAAGATAAAGTTGTGTTGTACTGAGGAATAATATCTTTACGCTTTGTTTTAAAATCTAAATTAAACATAAGATTGCCATTCTATTTTCTATTGGCGTATTCAGGTAATAATCAAAGTGAATGCTTGATAATCCATTTTTTGTTGTTTATTTTGTTTATTTGTGTGCTGTGTCACTGAATTTTCCCGGTTGCGCATTACAAACACTCCGAATTTCGTCTTTAACTTTTAAATAACTAAAATTCTTTTTTTCCGAAATATTCATTAAAGTATGTAGTATTAAGTTCAAATATAAAAAGCGATAATTAAATAAAAGTTAATAAAAGAATACTTGCGATGTCCAATGAAACACATCCAATCGAAATATTTGACGTTTGTTTCCGCAAAGTAAATAAGTCTGAGTGATAACTGTTAAAAATCATTTATGCTTTTATCGTTTTTCCGAAGTCTATATTTGTCCAAATAAAAAAAGAATTCTGCCACTGGATTGGTTCGTATTCAATACCAGGGCAAGCATTCGTATTACTCAATCAAAATTTAAAAGTTTTATGTATTCATTAGTAGATATTTCATATTTCTGTAGCACGACTATGTTGGGAATTATTTTACTTTAATTGTTAAGATATTGAATTGTACTTCAACGATACAAAGAATTACAGAAAATAGATGATGTGCATGTTATCATATGAACTACCTAATTAAAAGACAAATTAAATTATACTTTGATATCTTTAATAAATTTGATATCCCTTGATAATTTTTACAATGAGCTATTTTTTAGATATTCAAAACGTGTCTTTGGAAAAAAAGTTTTGAAGGAAACAAAAAAAATCTATGTATAATTAATTATTTTAAGTTGTTGTCACTATCAAAATAATGTTGGAAACGGAATAAAAACATTTCAATTTGCTTTAGCTTAAGCTGATTTTATTTCAATCGC
This sequence comes from Perna viridis, assembly GCA_037379345.1. Taxonomy (NCBI): domain Eukaryota; kingdom Metazoa; phylum Mollusca; class Bivalvia; order Mytilida; family Mytilidae; genus Perna; species Perna viridis. Next base: position 11,071,167 of record CM074511.1, on the reverse strand, counting down.
TACTAAGTGAAAATGCCTTTACAATGTATGCGCCTGCTCCAAACTATAACCAAATAAGGACAAAACACTTTAACATTTAACAAGGCAATTATAGAATAAAGGGAGAATCCTGTGATACAAGCTCTTAAATGATACAGTGATTCCTTTAAAGCACCCCTTACAACTCATGAAATGATACATCAATTCATTTAAAGCGTCCGTTACAAGTTATGAAATGATAGAGTGATTCATGTAAAGTGCCCCTTGTAAGTTATGAAATGATAGAGTGATTCCTTTAAAGCACCCCTTACAAATCATTAAGTGATACAGTGATTCCTTTAAAGCGCCCCATACAAAAGTCATGATATGATACAGTAATTCATTTAAAGCGCCCTTGTTCTGATCACTTTACTAATTAAAGTTCTATTAAGAATTTAAGTAGTGTCTTTGTAAAAATCATGCAAAATCTGAAAAATTTGATACACCCGGAAATCAAAAGAAAGCAATCCAGGGACAGGGACCAAACATGGAAAACAAACACAACAAAGAACATTAAGTAATTAAAATAATACATAAAAAGTAACAAAAGCAAATGAGCAACTCGGACTCAACTGAAAATTTGGAGAATGGACCAGGTGCACCGGCAAGGTAAGTGTCCTCTGCTTTTCTAGAAACACCCGCAGAGCTGCTCATAAAAAGTCAAGTCCGGGGTAGACGAAAGAGGAGAGGAAAACTATGACACCACTTAATACCACATTTTGAAATAGTACAATGTGGTTCGTCATCGTTGTAGTCAAATGTATATCATTTAAAGTGATGAAACATTGTTTGAATACTTTAATATTGTCAGAATTTTTGTACTGGAATAGTTGGTATGCTGACTGAACGTGTGATTGGTTACTTTTGTTGGAATTGTCGTGGCACTATCCATACCAGATATGAACGTGATAGGATTCCCATCTGGGGACACCATAGCCTTAAAAGACAACAGTGTGTCCGGTCCGTTGTCAGGTTCGGATTTTTTTTATACTGGGCGACGTCCGAGCCAGTTTTTCTTTCATTCCTCTTGTTACAACAATTTAAATTGTATAACTTGGCTGATGATAACCTTAGGGACAAAATCCACCAGCAGCGGTATCGACACAGTGGTGAAAATTGAATGTTAATGCCTGTTTACTATGGCAAGTCAAACTAAATATCAAAAATAAAAATGTGTAGGCTTTTCACCCATGAATCACATTTTGCATGATTCTTAGCTGGAGTGCTGCTTTAACTAATGATAGAAACATATACAATTTGTTAGTATTTGTTATCAGTTCGAATGGATTTTTTTTTTTTTTTTCGAATAGTACTTCCTTGTCAACTTCAGCGCCTGCTTACTTAGATCACTTTCGAAATATATATATATAGATATATCAACAATCAGCATGTATTCATCAACTTTTACTTATACTTACTTTGACTAGTAATGGCTAAAAAATAATAAAAAAAAAATAATGTACTCTCCTTTGGCGGTTTTGGTTTTAAATACTTCTTACATACAACTTACGTTTGAAATTTTTACTTTTTACGTATCATGTTCTTATGCTACTGATGAGAGGTACATTTTATGGAATATATGACATGATAATTGTGGTAATTACTATAATACACAATTGATGATTCATCGATGTCTATGTGAAATAGCCAACGTGGTGTAATTATTAACTGTTAATGAAAACCATCCTTACCGATTTATTCCTGATCTTACATTATCACATTCATATGATTTGAAATATAATTCTGTTGTCATAATTGGAAAAAAACCTTGTATCTAGAGCACATATAGAGTACATAAAAAATGCTCATTGGCAGCAACGAATGGTAACTGAAAAGATCGCATTGAATGTAGATATTTCATAATTAGTACTAAGGTAGAATGAGCTTTCTTTTTATTTGTTTCTATGTTGTTTTCTTTTATTTTTTATGTCGTTAAAGTTGTTGGGATTATTAGATACTAAGACGTTCGCACAGGTGTGTCACCTGCTTTAGGACAGCATTTATTATACTTTCATTACACAGGATTTACCTACCATTGTTAGGTAAGCCACCTAAAATGTATATATAAAAATAAAATAAAGGAATAATTAATGAACACTCAGGCTGCATTCCTTATACCGTTCATGGTAAACCATTTTGGTGATCAATTAAATTTCCATTTCGATAGTTTTGGTACTTCTTGTATACAATTAGTTTTAGATCTTCCTATATATTTTATTCAACTGCTGCTAGTGAGAGGTTACATCATGAAACACGTGTACAGCATACCGATATTTGTAATATTAATATGGTTGGCATTTATGTAATTGAGTACAATTCGTAAAAATGTTGCATTAAACAATAAAACTGTAGTACCATATTTTATGTACAGACATAAGCTGCATCTACACCGAAGAAACGATGGAATCATGGTAAATGTTCCAAGTCTTCATTGCAAGGTTGTTAGCAGGTCTTATAAAGAACATGAGCTAAATATTTTACAAATAAAGAGTCTACCACAAAACAAATTGAAGAATGCTGTAACTGAATTAAAAGATTTTTTTGCCCCGTTTTTTTTTTGTGTGTAAATTTACCTTTTTATTGTGATATTGCACTATTGTGTATAAGCTCTTGGTGTCGTACATACCTTTTGTTTTACAACCTGTGTTACATATATCTGAATTACAACAACCAAGGTTACAATTCCCTATTGGGAGTACGGCACACTATAATGTTAAATAAAAATGAAATTGAAATTAAGGTTGAAATTGTGTGTATATATATATATTAAAACACTCAGATTATATAATGTAAATTTCGATATGCTGTACACGTTTTTCAAAGAGTAACCTCTCATCAGCAGCATTAAAATCAAATATGTAGGAAGATAATAATCAAAATACTAGCTGTATACAAGAAGTACTCAAAGCCAAAACTATCGAAAGAGGAAGCCGAATTCATCAACGAGAGGTTCTACCATATGCAATGCAAGGAATGAAGCCTAAGTGTTTTACGTAAATTTAAATATGGAATACTGCAAGATTTCATAAATAGGGTAGTTAAAATATGATATAATTAACTGAGTTGGTGAATTTAAGGTGAATATTTTATATTTTCTATCTATTAAATAATAGAACAAATGAAGTATAAGCAAAACTAATATAGCACACACAATAAAGAACATGAAATAACTAGAGAAGTCTAATTGTAAGAAGGCTAGCACGGTACAAAAGTTTACGTATTAACGACAAGCTCTCTCATAACGATTGAGTTGTGATATGAAAAATCCATTAGCAGAATAAAGAAGGGATGTTGACATAGATTCAAGTAAAGTTGACAATACGGAATGAAAGTGCATCACAGAGTTACGCGATAAGACAACATACCATATTACTAACCTGTGCCTTTTCCATACAAGTAACCTCCCACTCATTGCCATGATTCAAATTACTATTTGGCTTGTTTACATAAGAGCATAACTATAAGGGAAATACCATTTCATATATATGTCTTATTATTCCTTTCATTATATATTATTAAGATTTTATATCCATTTTGATTATATACAGACATAATATGTTTATAAAAAATGAAAATGAAAATATCAGGTAATAAAATAAAAAAAACAATAGTTGTTTTACCATTACCTTTAGTATCACATAATAATATTTGACCAAAATAACTGTATATGATTACAAACGATTATTCAATTCATACTCATTTAGGAAACTCTTTTAGAAATCATTTTCAATGCAAACTGGAACACAAAGTATACCAATCTTACTTGATGTAGATGTGCTTCATTTGAAAAAAAAAAACTTTCAAAGAAACGTATGGAAAAAATGAGAGTTTTAAGTACAAATTTTTGCATACATTGCGGTACCAGCTGCTCCGATGGTGTAATATGTATTTTGCCAGATGTATTTTGGACTTGATTTGATTGTGAATTGGATAAGTGTTCGGTAATTTTGTTCTATTCTACCCTTATTTTTATTAAAACATTTTAAAAATATACCTGATTTTGTGTGCACGAAATAATCTTGTTACATTTTGCCGGGTCTGCCAGTTTTTGACAATGGTAACATAATAGAGTTCCAGTGTGTTGCAGCGCTGAAAAAACAAAGGTGTATATCTTTCAACGTCTGCTCAACAGATTTTTACAAATTATCTTTTCATACTTAATGTGAATTTGAAATCACTGAAAGTGTAATTTCATGTCTTACAGGATGTAAATAACATAATTAACATAATTTCTGCCCATGTGTAAATGACCAAGACTGACAACCATGATCACGGCTATCACCTAGAGAAGTGAACGATATCCCTGTAAGCACACTACCACATGATTGGGCTTACAGTCAGTTGAATTCTGGCGTTGTATCGCGTATTACTAAAAAAACGAACAAAAAGCTTTAAATGGACATTAAATAAAAGCAACATTTATTAATTTTGCAAATGTCATTTCTTATATCCAGCTATCTAGCTCATGACTTCGACCGTTAACATATTATGTGAGCCATAATAATACATGGGCTGATGTAATAAGAATAAAATAATAATCAAGGGAGCCAAGGTTCTAGCGGTAATCAAAAGAATGTAATCCAGGGACAAAGACCAGACATGGAAAACAGACATACACAACAAAGAACATACAGTAATTAAAATCATACATACAAAGTAACAAAAGCATGAATGAGCAACATAAAAGTGAAGTCCGGGGTAGACGAAAGAGGAAAGGAAAACTATGACACGTTGAGCAAATCCGTTTTCATAGCGCAGATGGATACACCGTAAAGATCCACGAGTTAATGATGACAACCATAAAACTTCTATAGTGATGTAGTGATGACTTCAATCTTGTAGCAACATAACCCTGCTCCAGAAGCCTATTTGTTAGAATTCTAGGGCGATACAAAAAACTTTGCATTAAGGCTTTCCTCAAATATTTTCTTAAATCGTATTTCAACTAACCAGATCTCCTCAATTATAAACTCGATAATTGAAAGAAAATCTGGGATTTTTTTGGAACCCAATGACCGATGCGATGAATTTTCCTTCAGTAATGTGTTTAATTCTACCAACATAAAGTTATTTCTAGTTGACCTACTTGGAGAACCGCATTGGGGATCTTTGTTGCAGAGGTCGCTGGCACAGCAGTGTTCACAGATTTTGATATTCTTAGATGATTGTGCATCTTCTAACGTCGAATTAGTTGAATGAGAACCATCTCGTTTACCAATGCTGAGTAATTTCGCACAAATCTGACAAGTATTTGATCTTATTTAGAAAAGAATTCCAACAGATTGAAGTTTGTGATGATACCAAAAATCTTTTTCTAAAGAGATCATTTGATCACCTGTAAACTATGCTTATTTTTCATCAATATCATGACGATTCTAAATTTCATTACTAAAAAGTAACGTATACTTTCTGAACACTGGTAAATGTATACTTTAATATCTGAAAAAAAGGCCAAAAAAAAATGATGATGAATTCAACTATAACTTTTCTTTTCTTCAGTAGAAAATCGAAAATCTCTTTCATGTGCATCGTCATTACCGTTTCGTCCTTGCATCCAACGTCAAAGAACAAATGTCCGTCTGGCGTGACATACTTTGTAACACTGCATTGCTGGAATTAAAATGACATGCTTAAATAACTTAATGCAGCAAATCAGTAAGGACAAAATCAACAAACCACAACAAGACAAATTTTCGACGCCATACAGATAGCACCAAATTAACTTATACCTGAATCTTAATATTGCTCTTAACAATGTGGAAAATTCACCGTTGAACTTATGAACTAATGCTGCAAAAAAGAACTGGTAATAGGTAAAAAAAAGTCTAGCATATAAAAAAACGACTCGTGAAATGAAGTGAAGGAGATATATGAACAAGAAGTGCTAGAAGCCATGGAACGTACTTCTTGATAAAAGAAAATTCCACTTTACCATTGGACATATATTATAGGTTTATTATATCGAAAACTCAAAGTACTACCGTGGCTTTACATTCTGACAAGTCTTTAATCAGATCATTCAGGATTACAACAAAATTCAGAATCAAAAGAACCAAATTGAATGCATAAAATCTGGCACAGAGTGGTTGTATTAGCAATCAATCACAATTAAAAGCAGTTTTTTATAGTCCGAGGCAGAAACATGGTGTTTCAGACAATAATAGGATATGGCTGTTGTAGATGTTTGATGACTATCTTTTAGTAGCGTTTAACACAGACCGTGAAATTCATCTACCAAGTCAGAGAGGCTTATTGATTCTTTCCTGATTTATCCTTGATTTTAACAGTTCATTTACTAATTATTTTCATTCCCTATTTTTATGATTTCGTCATTTTGTTCTAAGCTTTATTTGGTAGTCACGATTTATAAGAAATTTAATAACAAATTGAGATAATTGACAGACCATGAACTGTGTTACGCAGTTTCCACACAAATGAAAATAGGAAGATTGATATTTATTGTGGAATAACATCAAATATTCAAATATTTACAGAAAATGTAGGATATACTTGTCAGAGAGTAATCAAGGGAACCAAGGTTCTGGAAATAATCAAAATAATGTAATCCAGGGACAAAGACCAGACATGCAAAACAGACATACACTACAAAGAACATAAAGTAACTAAAATAATACATACAAAGTAACAAAAGCAAATGAGCAACTCGGACTCCACCAAAAAGTGTGAGTAGAGCTCACTGTTTTCCAGTCAGGAGCGAATCTCGCCAATCTGATCACCAAAAAAAAAAAAATCCTCAATGAAAATGTTTGTGTGATAGCCCATTTTAAAAAACAAAGTACCAGCAATTTGTTGGACGTTTTTTTTTTCCTAAACTTTGGGCACGAAGTTGTTTGACAGTGGTGAACGGAATATGGATTGGCGAGAATTATTTGCTGGCGAGAACTACTCCTTGACCAGTGGCGACAAATCAGCACAAACATTTAAAAGAGTAATCAAGGGAACCAAGGTTATAGCGGTAATCAAAAGAATGTAATCCAGGGACAAAGACCAGACATAGAAAACAGACATACACAACAAAGAACATAAAGTAACCAAAATCATACATACAAAGTAACAAAAGTAAATGAGCAACTCAGACTCCAAGATTCTAGAAAATTTATTATTATATATTTATCCAAATACTGTCGAACAAGAAGTCAGGGTACGGAAATTGTATATAGAAGAGGAAAGACGATTAGCAAAACTCCATCTGCCAAATACCTGAGCTAATAGTAAAAAATTGTTTTCGAAGGAATGGTTTAAATTTCTATTCCTGAATGATTTCAAAATAAAAAATGGCTTACCTCGTGATCTCCACAATGTACAATGTCACTACAAGCTAATGGATTGTCAATTCCTTTGCATTCCAGACAAACTGGTCCCACTCCTTAAAAACAATTTCTACTTTGGCATTTAACTAATATAATGAACTACGTCTTAATAAATGAACGAGCCAAAGTTGACATATTCTGCATGAAGAACATCTGTGGACAAAGTATAGTAACTGGTCTTGAAACGTATTATTATAATCTTTTGAACCACTAGTACTATATGTCATGATGCGTTTTCCGACAAATCTATTGTGCTAGTGAATGAGCATTTAAACGAGTTTTTGTTATCTTGGAAATAACTCCTCTTTTACCCATTATCACCTTTGAAACACGGTTTAAATGTTATAGTTTTCTCTAGAAATGCATCGTTCTAAAGGCAACCTGATTTAAGGCAAGTGTTCGTCTGGTGTATTTTTTATTGTAGCTTACTTCTTTCAACAGATTACCTTTTACTAGGTCAAATGGCAATACACAAGTGACAGCGATTAACCCTGGAAGCAGGAATATAATAGTTATAAAACTACACAAGATATTGAAATAAATTATGAAACTCTTGGCTGATATCCACATTCGTTTAAAGCAAAATGCTTTGTTTCATTTGAGCAAACAAGCGAATTGTCGCTTTCTTTTATCTTCGTTATTGTTTAATTAACTTTCAATAAAAGACAATTCTGAAAAGTACTAGTTATTTTACACAGAATGATTACTTATTTAGTCAGTAACCAACTGGTAATCATAATAAAAAAAATCGTATTATGTAGAACAATGAATGGAAATCAGTAAGGTTTTTCCAGTCAGATTTTTTTTTCTAAAAATAGAAATTGATATCGAACACAATGAAACAAAAACTTACAAATTCTGCAAATCATTTCTTTACGATTTCAGCCTTTCTAATGAGACCAATTCTAACAATTCTTATCAATAAATATTACCGTACAGTGACCGGGAAGGTCACGAGTTACAACTTTCGCGTAATACAAATCATCAAAACCAATGAAATCTCGTCATTGATGGACACTATTTCCTCAGAGTTGTTCACACGTTAAGTTCCAATCAGAACTTCGGACAATATTATTAGAATACAGTAGACATTTCAAGTCTACCAAACGTAAACTAAGTCACCGGTTGTTTAGTTTCCGACTTTGTGTCGTAATCCGTTGTTAAGTTATAATATGTCGATTTCATGACAAATATCAAAAAATAACCTTCACCCTTCAATCTTCTCCTAATCTACTAATTCTTAAAGACAACACAATAAAACGCACAATCTATACGATTGTCGATACCCCATATTACATAGGGGACACATGCTTTTGTTATAAAACAAACAAAAATACATGTCACCACACATAAATCACAATCATAACTGTAAGATATAAATCTCATAAGTACAACATGAATAAATGAAATATATACATGAATATATAAAAACCTATAAAAAATCCGCCATATTGGTTTCTGCTGGACCTATTTTTTATAAACAATGTTTGTATTATTATTGAGAGATCTCCGGTGAAAACCGTCAGTTTTCCCGAAAATCGAATTCGTAGATGACAAACAGGTAATTCGTCCGAGAGGTTCGAAGGTACCACAGTTCATGCTGGAATCATTGTTCTTTAGGCAAACCACATAAAATAAGCAACATCTCCCTAGCTACCAAACGGAAAAATAATGGCTGACTTTGACAGTGTAAATATTGCCATTAATATTTACATACTCGACGGATTTGGATGATTGACTTCATAGGGAGAAACTATTTTGTAATTTCAATTGTATTATATAAATTTAACATTTTAAAGACAGGTAGGTGACAGTAAACATGTTTGTAAGCCTTTTAAAATTATTTTTATGGTTTTAGCTTAGCTGACGTCGAGTATAGTATTTATGCTACACTCTTAGACACAATAAAACATATAATTCTATAGGATTGCCGATAACCCACCGTACATTGAAAGTAAACTAAAGGGTTTAGAAAAGCAACATAAATTTTCAACTAGGGTTAAGTATGTCCATAGTCCATAAGAATTAAATACTTAAATATAAATTCCATATATGGAGACATTGCATGACAGAATGGGGATGGAAATTGACACAAATTGTATTATCATCTTTATTATTCATCATAAATAAAGCAATACATGATTAAGGATATAACATGAATAATCATATTATGAAATGTATAATAAAGATATGGAAATTTATCATCCAAATTAAAAATGAAATAAAGGCTTGTTCATAAAGTCGAAGTTAATATCTTAAACGGGTTTTGACTTCATACGAGGAACTCTACTGGTGTTTCTTTAAAAGCAGGGACTCTTTTTCTACTTTCGAACGATAAGCATATTCTAACTCTTTATTGGAGTCCGGGCTGATATTCATTCTTTAATGTGTGTGTTAATTTTTTTTATTTGTTATGTTTTTGTTTTTGTTTGTATTTGTCTTGATCCTGTCATGACTTTCCTGGTCCCGATATAATCGTGGTCTCGTTGCTTTTACTTTCAATATCATACAAACTCATAAAGCATTTATTCATGCCAGTCATCTATAAATACAAGGTGTCCTTTTACTCTAGTACAAAGCTTGTATTTAATATATCTATTTCTTTTGTAGGAGGGACCAGGTTAAAGTAAAAGCCCTTTGAAAACTATTTGATTTGATTTGATTTATAACGAGCTTTCTGATAGATTGGCGCTCTAGTTTTGAGCAAACAAAGTTATTTTTAGGTTCCACTATATATAGGTCACTGCAGATAATTTTATGACAATTTGTTGAAATAAAGGTATATCGAGATACTTAAACAAGCAAATCCAACATTTTTTCCTGTAAAAAGTATATGTATAAAGTCTAAAGGATTGTACAAGGATTATATAATGGGCAACATTTTCAGTCAACAAATGACCTTCTTCAGTGCCTTAAATAAACTGGTGTTTTAAAAACTTACATTAGGTAAAGCCATGAAAAAAAATACATATTCTTTTCTATTTTGTCATGAAATTCTGTAGCCATGGTTACATAACAAAATATATATATATATATATAATGAGTGACTTCCAAAAATTAATTGTCAAAAACAGGTTTGTTGTTTTTTTTTTTTTTTTAAATATCAGGCACTTTAAACTGCCAGAAAAATTAAGCGGGCATGGTATCATTGTAAAAAACAAATAAAAGAGTACATTTTCGTCCATTTGTTAATGATTTTAATTCTTAAAGTTCGTGCAAAATTTTGCATTTTTGAAAAACAGCCAGTTGGTGAAGGGAAGAGGTGAGGACCTGATTTTTTTCTTTACTTTCACAAGTATGCACCTATTTATGTACGAATGCTCTACTACCCACAATTAATATTTATAGAAATGTTTCACTTTTTAAGTTATACAAAATAAGACCGGGTCAGTTTTGTGTACGAAACAGTGCACCTCAATCCAATTTGTATAGTGCAACCTTATAACCTGGTTCGGTACTATGACGTCATTAACGTTGACTGGTTAACGCAATTAACCCTAACAAAATAACTTTTTGATTACGAATCAATTACATGCACTCATATTTGGACTGTCATTCATTGAAAATTAAATTATATGTAATGGTTCTTAATTTTGAACTAATTTTACTATATAACCTGGTTTTGGTCAGTGTACGTTGTTTACAAGTGGAAGCTGTCGCAACACAGTTTATTTAGTATTCAAAAAGTAGATGCATCCCTTAAATAAATAAATCTATAAAACAATGTACTTTTAAGTCTATAAGAATGTTATGATTTAATGATTTAATGAGTTAATCTATTGACGATAAAATGTGGAACAGGAAAGTTAATATTTGAAGCATTTGGGTATTGGAGAAAGAAAAAAAGGTTAATGTCCCGTGAATACTGCAGTTGAAACAAGTAAAATGTGTACATAATCAAATAGTATTAGAATATTTTTTTTAATCTGTTACCACTGGATTCATGTGTAACTTATCGCACTTGAAAAAGACATTAAACCACCTCCAACTATACTGTATGTTCATTGAGATATGATAGTTCGTAATCCTTTCTGTCTTGTAAATTTCTGAAAAGTTTCTTGAATATTTATTAGTACTCTAATATATTTGATTTTCTTTCTGATAACTTAGTCACACTCGTTTATTTTAAAACGTGTTACATTGACATATTTGATAATGTAATATCATGTTATATTCTATATCATACCATTGATTTTTTTTATAAATATGTATGTTATTGAGGGTAATAATAAATAAATATATATATATGTCTGAAAAATTCCCAACGATGTTAGAACTGTCAAATTTGCTATGCAGATATTTGGTCGTTCCCTCCGAGAAACTCGAACTCGTACCGCTGTGACATCTATGGCAACACCGCCAGCACCAAGTCCAGCGCCCTAGACCACTCGGCCAGCTAGGCTATAATAATATAGCTTTCGCTGGCCGGGTCATTCATCCTCGTAGGATTTAATCTAGGGCTGTAACTTAGTACACGATGTATGGTAGTACGGGACAGTTCATTTTGGTGTTATTATGTAGGAAATAGGATTAATTTGATCCTCTATCAAACCTCTTTCAAAACTTTTAACTTCTGTACTCACAGCTGTCAAAGAGGGTCTGCAGTCCTACCACAACACTTGTTACTCCTGTATTGGTAGTAATTCAATGTGGATCCTGAAAAAAATCTCCTGGAGACTATCAGTTCAAGACAATTTTTTTTTTCGATGGTACACCTAGATGCAAATATATAGAGATTCCTCATACTTTGTAAAAAATAATTCCAAATCACCTTCCAAATATACATAAAAAGATGTTTACAAAATGTTTGAAATTTTAATCGACAACATTTGTCCAGTGTGGTGGACGTGTTTTTCAACAGACGGTCGGCATCCCAATGGGAACATATTGTGCTCCTTTACTTGCTGACCTATTCCCTCACTCATATGAGGCTGACTTTATAGCTGATCTGATCAGAAAGAAAGAATATCGTTTGGCTAGATCCTTCAATCTCAGTTTCCGCTATATAGATGTCGTATTATCTTTAAACAATCCTGATTTCGGGGATTAGATACATCGCATCTACCCAAAGAACTTAAGATAAAGGATACTATAGACACTGTGAAGTCAGCCTCATATCTTGACCTACACTTAGAAATCGATGGTAAAGGAAAACTATTGACCAAACTTTACGACAAACGTGATGACTTTTCATTCAGAATTGTCAACTTTCCTTCCATCTGTGGCAACATCCCTTCGACACCTGCGTTTGGAGTGTTCATATCACAACCTATACGTTATGCCAGAGCTTGCCGAAACTACACAGACTTTTTTGTATCGCGCTAGAACTCTAACAAATAGGCTTCTGGAACAGGATTATTTTGCTACAAGAATGAAGTCATCGCTACAGAAGTTTTATGGTCGTCATCATAAACTCGTGGATTGTTATGGTGTATCCATCTGCACCATGAAAACTGATTTATTCAACGGGTCATAGTTTTCATTTCCTCGTTTGTCTACCCCGGACTTGACTTTTTATGAGCAACTCAGCGGGTGTTTCTAGAAAAGCAGACGCCGCTTACCTTACCGGTGCACCTGGTCCATTCTCCCAGGTTTTAGTGGAGTCCGAGTTGCTCATTTGCTTTTGTTACTTTGTATGTATGATTTTAGTTACTTCATGTTCTTTGTTGTGTATGTCTGTTTTCCATGTCTGGTCTTTGTCCCTGGATTACATTCTTTTGATTACCGCTATAACCTTGGTTCTCTTGATTACTCTTTCAACAAAAGGTCGGTATTCCTATGGGAACATATTGCGCTCCTCTACTTGCTGACCAATCCCTTCACTCTTATAAGGCTGAATTTATAGCTGATCTGATCCGAAAGAAAGAATATCGTTTAGCTAGATCCTTTAATCTTAGTTTCAGCTACATAGATGACGTATTATCTTTAAACAGTCCTAATTTCGAAGATTTGATACATCTTATCTACTAAGAACTTGAGATAAAGGATACTACAGACACTTTGAAGTCACCCTCAAATCTTAACCTACACTTAAAAATCGACGGCAAGGGAAAACTACAGACCAAACTTTACGACAAACGTGATGGCTTTTCATTCAGAATTGTCAAATTTCCTTTCATAGGTGGCAATATCCCTTCAACACTTGCATATGGAGTGTTCATATCACAACTCATACGTTATGCCAGAGCTTGTCGAAACTATGCTGACTTTTTGCATCGCACTAGACTTCTAACAAGTATGCTTCTGGAATAGGATTATTGGGCTACAAGATTGAAGTCATCACTACAGAAGTTTTTGGTCGTTACAGTGTATCCATCTGCGCCATAAAAACTGATTTGTTCAACGTGTCACAGTTTTCCTTTCCTCTTTCGACTACCCCGGAATAAATTTTTTTAGCAACTCGGCGGGTTTTTCTAGAAAAGCAGAGGACGCTTACCTTACCGTGCACCTGGTCCGTGCTCCCAGTTTTTAGTAGAGTCCGAGTTGGCTCATTTGCTTTCGTTACTTTGTATGTATGATTTTAGTTACTTAATCTTCTTTGTTGTGTATGTCTACTTTCCATGTCTGGTCTTTGTCCCTGGATTACATTCTTTTGATTACCACTAAAACTTGGTTCCCCTGATTACTCTTACACAATCATTTGATATTGAACAATTAATCATCTTACAAAATTTTTTGTCATTTATTTTGCAGTCTGAAGAACCAATACTGATGGAATGCACAGAAAATTGTTGCTTGAAATAAGTTAATGCTTGCAAGAAGTTACTCTGTGTTCTTTCTCTTAAAGATAAAAAAATGTCAGGAAAATGCACCAATGCTTGGAACTTTTACACGGGCATGTAAGGAACGTTCTAATGCATGTAACTTTCAATAAAATATTGTATATATGCTGCTTCCTTTCAGAATTGTGGCTCATAAATCTTCAATACAGAATTTTTCTTTATTTCCATGTAATTGATAGTTACCACACTATTGGTTTCTATTAAACAAAAAAAACGAGAGTGCAGAATTAGAACAACAAATCTGAGAAAGCTAACCTACGTCAAGTTTAATCCTAAACATAACATAACAAAATTCAACACATTCATACAAGAAAACCTTCAGGAAAGAAATATTGTAATGTAAATGTTCTGCCTTTAACTTGCTTATGATATATAACCTTAGTTTTTGAGAATTGGGACGTCAACTATGAAAAGTTAACCCAAATAATCAAGTTTACATTTCATTTCCTATATGTATAGTAGAAAAGATACGCTCAATTCTTCAAACCCATAATTTCAGTGATGATTAACAGCGATAGAGGTTTCCGTCCTTCCTTCCTTCCTTCCTTCCTTCCTTCTATAACGCTAAAGGGTTCCCATGTCTTAATTTTACTCCTCTTACGCCACTAAATGGAATTTAATTAAACTATCATAGAATCTTTTAGTTGCGAAAATTTGATATTTTGCATTGCAGATGCAGTTATTCAAACAAAAAACACAATTATTTCAAGTCTGATAAGAATGAGCTAAATCATATGTTGATGTAATATTCATTTATGTCTGTTAACTTGTTAAGAGTAGCAATGCCTGCTTTATACTCTTCAATAAAATAATCACAATAGTTGGTAATGTAGATTACATTATTGATAAATTAGCTGTCGTGGAGCAGTGATCATATTGGTTTCAACATTAATATTGTATAATGTGGCATCAATTGATGTTAAAACCCACAATATTTTGCTTTCTTGCCGAAAACCCACAATATTTTGCTTTCTCGCCGATGCAAACACATTCAAGACAAAACAAATGTATGTCTAAATTTGCTTCTTTTGGGCAATACCAGTCTGTGTCCACACTTGTAATATATAAATTGACCTTAAGCTGACCGAGTCGAACCCACTGCAATTACCACATCTCATGACCGGCGGAAGAAAACTACAAGATTTCCTTTTCATCTTTATTAGTTTTTTTTATCTATTTCTTCCCTGTCCCTAAAATATATAAAAAATCAAGTTAAAATGCGGGTGTTTTGTAAACGACTTGTGTAATGAGTTAAGTTACAGTTGCTTAAAAAAATATGAATTTCATTCTTTGATCAAGAAATTTTTTCAACGATTACTTGGTCACCAAGTTCAATGATTTGATTAAAATGATAATCTGAAAACATCATTTCCTTCAATATTTCTTTCAAAAATACTCACCACACGACCCACAGGTAAGAGGACACTTGGATTTTAAAGTTGGGTCAGAACATACTGCAGGGTTACAATTAAACAGAGTTGAGTCTTTACATGAAGCTACAACACAAGACCAAAACAAATTAAAACTATCATTTTTTACTGATATTTGTATACCCTGAAAATGGTGTTAATGAATTCATGTACCTCACAGGGTTGTCGCCTGATCCAAACAGAAAAAAAGACTCATTCCGTGTCGAATTTTTGTATTCCAGCCTACACGCTTCGTTAGATATTGTGATCAGTATATCGATTTTCAAGATAGGGCTCAGCAGTTTACGTAAAACAAGGATTTGATGTCCATAGATAATGGTCGTCGAGCCAAAAGTGGTAAGGTCGTCACTTCGACTTCACTGACCGATATGGCGTTCCAACATAGCAAACGATAGCCATCTATCATAGCTATTTTTCTTCTTTCACCGATTTTGATAGCAGAGACTAGTTTTAGTGGTTTTCGCACTTTTCATTTCTCTTTGAGTATTTTTTTAATATATGTTGCTGTTTAATTAGTCTTCCTCTACTGTGGCATTGTTTCCCTAGTTTGTACCTCCGATATAACACAGTTTAAAAAATTCCGTTACCTATTCATATGCTGACAACTTTGGTTCCTGCATAAAAATTACTTTGGTTGCGCAATATAAGGAATATTTATTTAATGTACAATGAATCCTTTGTCGTATACTTACCTGTAGTACATTTTCCACAAGTCATAGGACATTTTGATGATAATACCGGGTCTCCACAAACAGCAGAATTACAGTTGAACAGTGTAGTATCTGAGCATGACGCTATATAAATGAATATAAAAAGAATATGTACTTTAGTCTGATTCCATATTAAAAAAAACAATGATTGATGATTTTGTAAATTATGTGGGAGGGAAGGTTAAACATTTACTTATTGTATTCCTTCAATTTTTAATGTTTTGGTTTTAATCATTTACTATACTTAACCACCAGAGTCAACTTGATAGAAATGCAGGTATGCAACCTCTCTTTTAATAATCAATTTAGTTCATATTAGTCTGTTGTCAGTATAATGAAGTAAGACGTTCATCTTTCGATTTCCTAGCAACGCTGCGTATTATTCTACGTAATAATTACCCATAATCAAAATTGAATTATTATAAAAAAAAAATTAAAAAAAACATGTTCAATTAGTACCTCAATCGATATATAATTCAAACACTGCCAAAGGTATGGATACAAGGCATAAAATATCCTTTGAACAAACGGTAAAATCTTATGTCACTATAGTCCTTTCCGTATACAGAGTAGTGCATTTACCTCCCACTTAAAGCAACCAAATAAAGAACGATAACTCTTGGAGAGTATCAACTAAATATATAATCTGTATAAGTTCATCTTAAAAGTGCAAAAACAGAATGCTTAACTAAGGCTGTATCATCTGTCTGATACTTATAAAGACTGTTACTTCAACATTTGTCCTAAAAATATGTCAATAAATTGATATCTTGATGCTTTGATAAGTTTTTATTTTTAATATCCTCATCAATTTATAATACTACAAGCAGCAAACATTATCACTTATCATTCGAATATTTAAGATCATTGATTGAATATTAAAAACATAACAGTAAGTAAATGCACACATTATATGTAGATTGCGTTCCTGAAATATCCAAAATCAAATTCGATTTTCAATTTTCAATAAAACATAAAGCGCTGAATCAAGATTTAAACGTAGCAACAATTTATTGGATATTGTTTATTTTTTGTCTTTCTTTACATTGATTCGTCATTAACTATTGACTTTTGAGATTTGAATATCGATATAACCGCATAATCATATAATCGATTTGCCTTACTTGCAGATATTTTAGTTTATGTTATCTTTACTTCTTACATTTTATGCATTCATATTTCAGTTTCTTTTCATATTAAATAGAATCGATTCCTTGAGTCATTTTGAAAATATTCGGAGTTTTACGTTATATTCAGAAAAGATCGTGCCAGTAACAAACGAGTAATTGAACTGTGAAATGAAAGGTTACATGACATTCAAATTACTAAAAGTGGCTTCTAAGGTAGTCCAATTCAACATTCTTTTCGGCGAAATGTTTGTCAATGATATGCAATAGCCCATTATTACATAATCTAATTTGATTTAAATAGACTGAAACTGTATTATATACAAATAAACATGAAAGGTTTTTACCTGCACTACATGATCCACACGTCAAGGGACAATATTTCGCCACATCCGGTGTACTACATACGCTTGGATTACAATTAAATAAATGTTGATCTGCGCACGAAGCTGTAACACATTTTTTTTTTAATTTCAGAAATGACATTATATAACAAAAGTGAAGTTTTGCTTTATAGATGAATTATATCTTTAAGTCTGAATTACACACATTTGATTTCTTAAAATTCCATTTTCTTCAATGGCGTGGCCAGGTGCTAATCGAAGTGGATGGTTATTTATTTCGAGGTCAATAATTGTTTGAAGAAAAGAATTCTGTCACTGGATTGGTTCATTTCAACACCAGGACGAGCACGCACAATTCTCAGACAAAAGTAAATAGTTCTTGTTTTTATTAGTAGATATATCATATTTCTGTACACGACATTGCTATACAATTCGTCGAGAAAATTTGTTTCCATAATTTCGTTTCATCGATTATTGATACACTGAACCAGGCGCAGATCCAAGGACTGGCGTGCCGGGCGTACCCCCCCCCCCTAAATCGGTAAAAAAAATTCACAAGTTTCACCCCATAATATGTTTTGCCTTGCTTTGCATGGCATTTAATTCAATTAACGCTCCCCCCCCCGAACTAAAATCCTGGATCCTCTTCTGTGAACTATACTTCAACTATGCAAAAAAAGAAAATAGATGATGTTTGTATGTATGAATATACTTACAAGTTCCTGAGGTAACTGCAGAAACAAGCTATATCATACTTGAACATCTTTCATAGATTTAATACCCCTCGATTATTATCAAGAAAAAGACTATTTTTTGAATATTCAAAATGTGTCTTTGAAATAAGTTTTCAAGAAAACAAAAAAAAATATATCAATGTTTAATTAATTAGTTTTAGTTGTTGTCATTGTCAAAGGAAAAATATGTTGAACGATAAATTAAAGCATCGTTCAATGGGAAAACGGTGGACATTCCTAAGAAATATTTTGATTCAGTCATTGTCAATATTTGTACATTTAAATTACCTCCAATTTGATTCTGGTATGCAGCTGCAAAAAAATGAAGCATTGCAAAATTAGTGGTACGATAGCAGGCTATCGAAGTTTAGAATTTAATATATCAATGCAAAAATTATATGCCTTCAGAAAGCTTATTTTAAGCTCTATCGAAATATTGTTGTCGTGCACATCCATTGTGGTCAGATCACAGAAAGAATACTGTAGGTACAAAATTTACAGTATGATATGATCAGTTGCGGTGTATGTTTCATATTGTTATTATTGTAAATGGTCATAAATTGTACAATAAACAAGACAAACAATTGCTTGATATGTCATAGAAATTGAGGGGGTGTTGTCAGCCTTTAAAAGCATTTAAAATCGTTTTGAACATTTTGTATATAATGCTTATATATGAACTTCTACAGTTTAAATCTGCTAATGATAATATACAGGTAATTTAATTCTAAAAGAAGCACAAACGAATTCTAGTGCTCCTTTAAGGTGAACTTGTACAGTTAACAGAGGGACACATCATGATATTATATTTGTTCACAATTGAAAAATATTATCTTAATACAGAGGAAAACAAAAAAGGTGTTTAAGAGAGTAATAAAGGGAACCAAGGTTATAGCGGTATCTAAATCTATCTTTATAATGACATTGCGGGATAAAACCTTTATCAAATTTATTACATGAAGAGTGTATCGATGAGCAAGTAAATAACACGATTTCAAGTTTCCAGGAAAAAAGTAATTTATCAGCTTATTCAAATAACAAAATGTTTATGACACGATCACATATCATGTTTATTACAACTAGTAGGGACAAATGCATTGTTCTGATGGTATATCAAACTAAATTGTACCTTCTAAATAATCTTTTTAAAATCGATACAACAATATAGTTTTCACTCTTTCACTTTAAATTTTCACTATGTGAACACGAATATACATGCACATACATACATACACACACAGACAACAAAGATTTTATTTATGAATAAAAACAATGTTAACAAAAAATAATTACATACATGACCTACGACCTACTGCATCTATTTTGGGTGGATTGTATTAACAAGCATTATCTCCTCACCATAATCTTACATTGATGAACATATCTAATAAACAAACTGGCACTTTTTTAATTTAATTTTTTATGCATTCAGGTGCATATAGCTATGTATTTTCTTCATATACATATACAGCTCGAAAAACTCTTGACGGTTGAAAAACATTTTCAGTTTTTTGACAAACTTAAACATATTTTATATTACTTACGACAGCGAATTTGTTTTAAAGGCAGTCGTAATTCCAGATGGTTTCGAACAGTCATTACATGGTTTGTGCTACTAGAAGCTATATAGGTAAACTCTACAAGGTTAACACTGCCAACTCCTACAGCAAATGTATTGATGTGAGCAGTATGGAGATGGCGTGCAGCCATTTGTGTTAATGCAGGCTTATTCGAGTGACCATCTGATATCACAATAAGAAAGTTAGGTGCTGAGCTACGGTCTCCTTTCGATAGAGTAAAGCCATTTTTAATAACATACTCTAACGCTATATCTGTCCTTGTTCCTCCAGATGTGTATGGGACTGACATGATAGCCTTCGTGAGAGTATTTATATCATGGTAAGCATTCATAGCAAAATGGTCATAAACCGTAGTAGTAAATGTCATGACGCCAATCTGTACATTTGTCGGACTTATCACATAATGTTTAGCGAATTCAGCAATAAATTGCAGTTCTAGTTGAAAATTACTTGCTTGAATACTTCCACTTGCATCCAGTAGAAACAGTATATCAGCAGGATCGGAAACACATTCTGTATTAACCAATAGATATAAAAATATAATTTATTCTTTTGTCTTGATACTCTTTCAATTTGTCTGTTAACAAAACTTGACTTTGTTTTTCTTTATTTTCTATTTATATATTCTAATGTTATATTGTTTCTATATTATCCTGTATCACATCAAATTTAGACAACGTAATTTATGTATGACCCTTAATCAAAAGGTAATATGCATTCTTGTAAAACATCTATAGACAGCATAATTTTGACTATACTTGGTTAAGCTAATGCATTAATTAAGTATTAGTAGACATATTTACATATCTAACTACAGACAGACGATTTATGATAACCAAATTGTTTTTAAATATGTTCAAACTAAACGTAAATGTATAAATATTATCATAACAAAACATTTAAGATGATAGTAACTAATGAAACAAATTTTCTACAGTAAGCTAAATAAATTAAAATACAACCTCCAGTACTGCATATGCAGAAATGTGATGTCTGAAGTGAAGTTGTTATATTAGTGAGAAACAGGAACATACAAACAACAACAAATAAGCGAATCCTTCCCTAAGCAGTGTATTTTATACAAGTCATACTTACTATGCGCATCTAAAAAGAAAATATTTTCATCCCTAAATATGAACAATTCGCACATTTGCGCAATGACATGTTTCTTCTAGAGTTCCAACCAAATCAAGCATTTCATTAAATTTTCTACATTGATGAGGGTAACACCAAAATCACCGAAACACTATTCCTATTCATAATCAAGTCAAGTCCAAAATAAATCTGGCAAAATAGATCTTACAACACCCAAATATACAAGATAATCATTCTCCCAAAAGATTAATTGCTACTTGCATTGTTATAATAAAAACTGTAAAATAGAACCTAATTTTCCTCATTACAATTTACCAATGCAGCCCAAATTCATGTCAATACATATATCTACAGCTATATTTTTCAATTAATACTCAGTGAAAATGCCTTAAGAATATGTGTACTTTCTCAAAAATATAAACAAATAAGGACAAAACAAATCATTTACCAAAGTACCAGAGCAATAATAGAATAAGCATAATATAAATCATGAAATGATACAGTGATACCTTTATAGCGCACCTTGATCTTATTACTTTAGTAACAAAGGCGTATTTCCGGTCTATTCATGATTTAAACCTTATATCTCTATAAACATATATAAAAAAGTTAACATTTGTTATCGGACCGAATTGATTTGTTGTTGTTTTTTTTTCGAAAGAAAAAAAAAAAACTTCTCAAATTAAGTGCCAGCTTACTTCGATCACTTTCGTAATACATATATACATTTTATGTATTTCAATAATAAACATGTATTTATCAACGTTTTATTTATACTTACTTTGATTAGTTATTGCTAAAAATTACATAAAAAATAATGTACTTTCCTTTGACATAAAACTTATCGGTACGGTTTTCCTTTTTAGTACTTCTTACATACAATACTTTTGATACTTTATTTTGTAATGTATTTCGTTCTAATGCTACTGATGAGAGGTTACTATTTGGAACATGAGCATGCCACATCTATATGACTGGTATTTTAGATTTTACTATTGCTTTTTATGGTTTATATTACATGATAATTACTTCTATAATACACAATGATGGTACATCGATGTCACGGAAATATAAAATAGCCAACGTTTGTTTAAGCGTTGTGTAATCAAGAACTGTAAATGAAAAGCATCCTTAACGATTTATTTCTGATTTTAAATGATAAGGTAAAATGATCGTATTCTTATAAATTTATTGTGTTCGTGATAATTAGAAAAAAAAACTTGTATGTAAACCAGATACATAAAACATTCTTATTGGAAGTTACGAATTGTTACGGAAAAGAACGCATTAAAGGAGATATTATATAATTAGTTATAAGGTAACAGAAGCTTTCTTTCTATTTGGTTCTATGTTGTTTTGTTTTATATGTCGTTAAAGTTGTTGGGATTATTAGATACTGAGACGTTCGTACAGGTGTACCACTTCTTTTAGGAGAGCATTTATTATACTTTCACCACACAGGATTTACCTACCATTGTTAGGTAAGCCACCTAAAGGAACAGAAAAAATAATAAAAACTTAGTTTGCATTCCTTGTGCATGGTAGAACCTCTTGGTGGCACATTTGGATTCCTATTTCGATAGTTTTGGTTTGAGTACTTCTTGTATACAATGAACTTTCCTATGTGTTTGGTTCTAATGCTACTGATGAAAGGTTACTATTTGAAACACGTGTACAGCATATCGAAATTTGTAATATCAATATGAATGGTATTTCTGTTTTTTTTAGTACAATTTGTTATAATGTGGCAAATAAAATAGTAGTACAATATGTTATTTACAGGCAGAAGCTGTATTTGAACCGACAAAAACATGGTTCCCAGGTATATGTTCCATGTCTCCATTGCAATACTCTTTTAGGTTGTCAGCAGGTCTCGTTATGAAAATGTGAGAAATATTTTACAAATAAAATTCTACTACAAAACAAGTTAAAGAATGCTGTAACTGAATAAAAAAAATGTTTGCCTCATTTTTTCTCTCAATATACTTTTTTTATTGTGATATTGCACTATTGTATATAAGTTCTTGGTGTCGTACATACCTTTTGTTTTACAGCCGGAGTTACAAATGTCTGAATTACAACATCCAAGGTTACAATTCCCTTTTGGGAGTACGGCACACTATTATGTTAAATATAATGATTTAAGGTTGAAATTGGATAGGTACATTATATCTATCTATCTATCTATCTATCTATGGCAACATCGCCTGCACAAAGTCCAGCGTGGCCGAGTGGTCTAGGGCGCTGGACTTTGTGCAGGCGGCGTTGCCATAGATGTCACAGCGGTACGAGTTCGAGTTCCGCGGACGAAACGATCAAAAATTTGCATCGCAAATTTGACAGTTCTAACATCGTTGGGAAATTTTTCAGACCTTTCTATACGTTTATATATCTTCCCTGTATCAATTTGATTCGATGGAGTAGTGTAGCGAATAGAGATGTTCTACATTAAATACACCCAGTATTAAAAAAGTGAATTCATTTCGAAATTAAGGTACCTGTGTCATGAGGTATGCTTCAAGGTGAACATATCATATTTGTCCATAAACAAGAAAGAGTATAGCACACATAACAAAGAACATGAAATAACCAGATAACAAGTAAAATAAATTAAAAGTAAATGAGCAAAAAAAGACTGGGAGCATGCGTCAGGTGCACCGGTAGGATAAGCATCCTGCTTTTCTAGAAACATCTGCCGAGTTCATAAAATTTCACGTCCGGGTAAGAAAAGAGAGGAAAGAAAAGCTATGACAGGGTGAACAAATTGTATCTCATGGTGCAGATAGACACACTATAACGACCCACAACCATAAAACGTCTGCAGTGATGACTTGTAGCAAGATAACTCTGTTCCAGAAGCCTAATTGTAAGAAGGCTAGCACAATTAAAAAATCCACGAATTTACAATAAGTTCTGGCATAACGAATGAGTTGTGATATGAAAACTTTATATACAGATGCTGAAGGGATATTGCCGTAGATGAAAGGACAGTTGACAATACAGAATTAGAAGTCATTACGGAGTCACGCGACAAGACAACATACCGCATTACTAACCTGCGCCTTTTCCATACAAGTAACCTCCCACTCATTGCCATGGTTCAAATTACTATTTGGCTTGTTTACATAGGAACATAACTACAAGGAAAATACCATTTCATATACATCTATGTCATATTATTTAGTATTGCTAAGATTTTATATCCATTTTGATCATTTACAAACATTTTATATTCATATCAAAATCAAAATACCTTATAATAAAATAATTGTCATACCATTTCCTCCAGTAACATACAATAATATTTGACCAAAATAAATTTATGCATACAATATTAATTGGAATAGTGTATTTCATTTACTTTCATTACTTTTTTATGTATTATTTTGGTTATTTTATGTTCATTGTTGTGTGTGTCTGTTTTTCATGTCTGGTCTTTGTCCCTGGATTGCATTCTTTTGATTACCTCTATAACCTTGGTTCCCTTGATTAATCTTTTCTTACCATATGAAAGTTCATCGCACCTGCCAATTCTGAATAAAAAGTCATCACGTTTGTCGTAAAGTTTTCCTTTACCATCGATTTCTAAGTGTAGGTCAAGATATGAGGCTGACCTTTCAGTCATTGTAGTATCCTTCATCTAAAGTTCTTCGGGGTAGATGCGATGTAATGTGTTTAAATGTACCAACATTTTTTCTGAAAAGGGAAGTAATTTCTAATTGACCTACTTGAAGAACCGCATTGGGGATCTTTGTTGCAGAGGTCGCTAGCACAGCAATGTTCACAAATGTTGGTCACCATAGACGATTGTGCGTATCAAAGTTTTCTTGAGTCAAAATTGTTGGACAACTTGTGTAATTTATTGCCCTTGAAGGGCAAAATTCAACCAGGTGAGCTATTCAGGCTTCTGGGAGCCTCTTGTTTTCAGAACACTTCATTGTTTTTTGTCTCTCCCTTTCAAACAAAATTGCAAAAGTGGATACAGTGTCGCTACTGCATTCCTCTGTCTGTCACAAATAGCAATAAAGTCATTGTCAACTTTTGACATTGCCAGGAGAAGCCACATTTCAAGTTGTCTTTCTTTTGGTGAATTTTATATGACTTCAAGATTTGTCTGTTTAGAAATTAAAGTTCTATGTGCCTAAATGCTAGTACTGAAAGAGAAACTCTCTCAATGGAATTTCATGTACTTTTTGGTACTAATTACTTTTCAAGAAGATTTTGAATTGTCATGATATCACTGACACTCACACCTTTGTACTAAAAGTAAATTTAATGGTTGTTGCGTAGTGTTACAACTTGATTTAAAAAAATCATTTATTTAGATTTTGATTGGTCTACTGTTAAGCCTGATACTTCTAAATTGAATTCAGTTTTGTATCCAAAAGACAGGTTATTCTTTCTAGCTTCATTTACTGTAGTTAGATTTTTCATTGATGAAATACTTAGTGCTCAATTGAAAGCATTAATGCTGAAGATTTATATTGTTTTTAAATTTTGCAAGAAGAAAACTAATAAGATGAACTTGATCTTTGAAGGAAATGAAAGCAATAGCTATAAACATGAACTACATCTTTTTAATTTTTTTAAGGTCACTGCAACAAGAAAAAATAGACATATTTTTTTTTGTGTATGTTTCTTACGCATATTGCAAAAATCAACTACTGAGATTTTAACACATTCTTCTTGTATGTATGCCATATAGTGGTATCCATTTTCGGAAAAAAATTGACAACAACTGCCTGTTTACCGAGGACTTATTTTTCTTATATTGTGGATGAAAGGGGGGGATATTACTGGTGAGCCAATGCTCACAAATTTCTTGCTTATTCAAAATTCTCTTTCTGTTATTTAGTTACCTAAGAATTTTACCATTTCATGTATGTTGTTTTGAGGTGAAAATTCCTCATGACAAACCATTTTTATTTCACAGTAATTGTCTTAACAGAGCTTAAAGGAAAGTATTTACATGGTTAGCATTTAAACCCTCGCTTCCCCTTGATTTGAATTGTGTCCCCTTTAATCTGTGATATGTAAAGTCTGTATATTGTACATATTAGCATCATTGCAAGCAATTCTAAGGTATGTGTTATTGAAGTAAGTTATTAATAAACTTATTGTTGAATAGTTTGTTATGATTTATACAATGGTGAGTTACAGTTGAGTTTGTTATATAATTTAGTCACCTATTTCTTCCAAAGGCAATCTATCAATAACTTTTAAAAACTTTTTTATCTTGTTTGTCATAATGCAGTTTGTGTTCATGTACAGCATATTCTAGTTTTGTATGTAGCTCATTTTGGTCAATATCAAGTGTAAATGGTCATAATTTTGTTTTCAAAATTGTAACTTTTAATTTTTTTTTTCTATTCAATCACTCAAGCATGCATAACATTGTCTTAGTTGAATAAGGTGGTTCTTTTATCAATCTAAGTAGTCTCGTTATAGTGTGCCCACCTAAAGTGTGGGAGGTCGTGGTTAGGGTCCCAGTCTACTTGTACAAAAGACTATAAAATATGGTGGTCACTGCTTATCATCGAACCAGGTAGTATTAAGAGATTGCAACACGACTGGTTGTCTTGGGGTCAGAATAATGTAACTAGTGGACTGACAAGCCTTTCCATGGGCAGTTGCTTAGAACTGTGGGTTAGCACATTTAAAAAAAAATCAGCTCAGCGTTTTGGCCTATCATGGAGCAGGCTCTGTTAGATTGGACATATGTCCTTGTACCGAGAAACATGAAATATCGGCAATTAAAAGTTTGATTAGAAACAATCGTTCCTAAATTATAAGTGTTAACTTAAAAATTCTGTTTGTATGACGTTTCTAGAAAAAAACAGAGTTTTTTTTACCCTATCAGTGATCATGGTCTATACTCCCAGTTCTTGTTAAGTGGTAGAGTTGCTCATTTATTCCCATTTATCTCCGTGTCATCGTTCATTTATTGTTCATTGCATAGTATTAATACTTAGTTTTCGAGTTAAGATTTAGCTTTAAGTTTGCTCTAACTAAGAATTGAACTATATAAATACAAAAATATCAATCATTTGTGTATTGCGAATTCATTCCGCTCTGCAATACACTAGTTTTGATGAGTAACTATGTCATCAGCAGCATTAGAACTGAAAATACATCGGAAGTTCAAGATTCAAAAGTTAATTTTATATAAGAAGTACACACAACAGAAATCCAGCACTGAGAAATTCCAACATGTGTTTTAAAAAGAATGAAGCCTCGGTGTTTTAGTTCATTCCTTCGAATTTTGTGCTACAACTAATTTCAATCTATAATACAAGCTACATGCACTAGGCTGATGGATATCCACAAGGATCTATGGCCTACCAACAAAGACATCGACCTTTTGGTTTCTAAATAGAAGATTACAAACGGTAAGTTGTATGTTCTATTTATTGGCATCTTGTGAACAATTTTCCAGATAGATTATCTGGCAAAATAGCAAAGGCGTACTTTTGTTAACAATTGTAAAATAAATTTTATCATAACGTTTACTTGTGTAAACGTATTAAAGTTTTTTTTTTATTTTTTTTTTTTAGTCAAACTGTATTCACTTTTCAAAGATAAAAATAAACAGTTATTTCTTTATAACACGATCCCTTTCCATTACATCTGTTGAAATTTTTTATCCACATTCGTCAATGTCCACATGCATCGGGCCGTGTATTTTGTCACAATCTACGAGAATTCTTGAATAACTTGCATCTTCATTTAGCATGCATATGATATTGTTATTATAGTCTGATACTAACAAGTCACCGTAATTATAAACTGGTGCACGGTGCATAAACTGGTAAATTCGGCGTTAGGTATTTTCCCCTTATTGTCTGCTACAATCACTTGGTCACTTTTACAACAAGTCGCAAAGTAACCATGTCTTGTTTTGACTTTATTTTTGTAAGAATAACGTTTTGCAAACACGATTTTAGGCTTGTAAGAAAGAAAAAGTTTATTTCCAGTGTACGCCTTTCAATCAATTGTCATTTGACCGATAGAGACTTCCTAAGTTGTTTGTGATAACCCACGCTGTAATGCTGTTAGATCCAAAAATATTTGTGAAAGTGCTATTTATTTGGGCTCTCCTCTGTTTGGGGGCAAGGACATCCGATACTGGTATTTGAAGATCTATCACGTTTTCTTCTAATTCGACTTTACAAGTTTCAATCTGAAGTGCCCCAAATATATCTCTCAGCTTTTGTTTCGTCGTAAGCTTTCTTCATAAACTTAATTTGCGATATGGTTAGAGTGGACGTAATAATAGGCTCTACATTGGAAAGACACCTATCAATCTGTGCCCGGATCAGTCGCGAGTGTTCAAAAAGGTCGATATGAGAAAGCGTCGAGTCGGATAATATTTTATCCGAGGTTATTGCCAGACTACAAAGCGACAGATGTTTGGTTTCTTGGTTCTTCTGTCATTTCTGCCGTGAGTTAAGTTAATATTGCAATCCTTGTACCTTGAATAATCTTTTAAAACGGAGACCATCTTAATTAATTCAAATTCTATGTTGCTTTAACTAAATTTACCTCCTGCAATTACCAAATATAAGCAATGGTGTAATTGTGTTATCCAAGAAAACACACACCTGTAATACAAAATGAGAAAGCTAAAAGATCTTTTTATATCGTGACTAAAAGTCAGTTGGCATATTAATTTTAATCCCGGCTGTCTATATTGATAGCGGGTACGTGCTTGTCCGACTATCTCCTTCCTCTGTTTTTAAGCTACTACTTTTAAATTTTGTTGGATGCTTATACACATAATGGAAACGTGAATGGCAAAAAGAGTTAGAATTTATTAATAAAAAAAGAAATAGAGATAGTCGAACTTGGCAGCTTTAATACCCATGATAGAGGCGTGCAGGGTTAATGAAATTTTGGATATGCTCTACACGTGTTTCAATGGGTATTACCTCCCATTGTCAGCATTTGAAACAAATACATAGGAAGTTCAAAAATTAACACTCAAAACTAAAAATCGAAATAGGAAGCCAAATTCAGCACCGAAGAATTCTACCAAATATTCAAAGGAGCAGCCTCATTATTCTAGCCTCATGTTTAATAGAAGGAATACTGCATCGGTATTTTAGGGATTCCAATTTTTTTTCGCCGCTGCACTACTGAAACTTAATTAATAATATACAAGATAGTTATAAAATATTGCAAAGTAGTAGTTTGAAAGTAGCAGTTCTAATCTTTCATTGAGTAAAAACGATTACATTTTTGAGCTGTAGCTTTGAAGTTTTGTAGGATGTTAATACACGTAATGGAGATGTCGAGATCAAATGATTTTGATTTTTAGAAATGTAGTATATAGCATTTTGTACCAAGTTTTAAAATTATGTCTCATGAACTGCCTGAAAAAAGTTTTAATCTGATGTCCTAATCATATTGAGAAATATTCTGTTTCTGAAAAGGGTTTATAGACGATGGATTTTAAAAGTATCACCAATATATCTTGTGTACTGTTTTGAATACTGATCTTACCAACTTTGCCTGATGGAACAATCAACCATAATGGGAAATGGAGGTTTAGCACGCTTTAAGCTCGTTCCCGTCTGATTACTCACTTTTGTTTCATAGTCTACGTGAATAGTTAGGCGAGGAACAACTTATAAGCGCGTTATAAAATCTGGTTTAACCAACTATTTCGATTGGAAATTCCTGTACCAAGTCAGGGCCATTGCGGTTGATTCCAACTTTCCGGGTTTTGCCTTCTGCCATTTGTTATATGGATGTTCCTTCTTTAACTGTTAATTTGACAATTGCATGGAATTTTTGCCAAGGATCAGTTCGCTAATTTTGCTCTAGGCTAACGTTTCCTATTGTTGATAAACTTAGTTTTTTCATTTTCTTGAATGTTAATTGAACTTAATTTCTGCATACTGCTAAACTTTAAAGTAAACCTCAAAGCGAGGAATGGACCATTGTACCGTTTATAATGCATAACATGCAAAAGTTTGCAGAAATAACAAAACAACACATATATAGCCGAAGACGCATAATTCCATCGGTAACTAAGCAGGCAATCAGAACTCCGTACAGGAGTTGCATAGACACGGAGCACAGTTTGAATGAGTGTAGGCGTCTCTAAAAATACAAAGATTTCTAATAACAACAATAGCGAGACAAATACTGTTTAAAACATTACATTAAATGGTGATAATTACGACTTTATGATGTATAAAAGTAACTTGTTTAATGTCGAATTTAACAGCATGATGGAAGTTTTGGCACGATTGTTGCGGCGACAAAAATGATAAAATAACAGTTCATCAATCTTATTTATCAACAAAACATATACAGTTGTGATTTATATCTTTATTCATATGTATGAAAACACTTTTACATTATTTTTTTGAATTTTCCTTCCGCTTAGCCAAATATTTCCTCAGTCATCCACTCCAATATGAGTAGAATAAGTTATCCTATTGTTAGTATTATTAAGAAGAGTCCGTTTTAATTGTCTAAACTCTGATGACAAGTAAACAGTATGGTAAACAGTATGATTATTATAGTTAGCCACTAGAATATGTCCATAATTGTTTGTTGCTAATGAATTAAAGCCTGTGGTTATAATTGAAAAAAACTTGAACCATTGGCCTTGACATCTTGAAAAACGGATTGAAGACTCGGGTGCTCAATTGTTCTCACCATTTCCCCAAGATCGTTGATTTCATTTAATATATTGTTTTTCAATTCAAATACGACTAACTTTCCACCATGAAGGAAACAAACGTCCAAACAGTTTTCTGTAGCGTAGCTAGTTTTCTTATGTTTATTTAACTTGCTAGCACGGTTTTCATGCCATAGCTATATGCCATCTTGTGGATTTTGTAAAATGGTGCACTGACTGTGTCGCCATATTGGTAAATACAAAAAATACCAGTTTTTATATTGAAAATTTCGATATGCTGTACACGTGTTTCAAGGAGTAACCTCTCATCGGCAGCATTAAAATCAGGTATGTAGGAAGATGATAATCAAAATATTAGTTGTATACAAGAAGTACTCATAACCAAATTTATCGAAAGAGGAAGCCAAATCCATCACCGAAAGGTTCTACCATATGCAATGCAAGGAATGAAGCCTCAGTGTTTTACGTATTTTCAAATTTGGAAGATTTCATAAATAGGTTAAATAAAATGTGATATTATTCGGGGTCAAACAAGTCTGACTATTTGGTTGGTGAATAAGATATTTCCATTTTCATGATAACACTGAAGTAAGTTTTTTTGTAATAATTCAATTGCTTTTACAAGACTGCATTCTTTATGATATGTAAGTCATCAGTTCTGCTAATTTGAGTATCGCTGTACAGTCATGCTTGCTGTGATCTTGATCAGAACAGAGCAGACAAGTTCATTACTTGGTTTGCAAAAATATGAAGTTCTTTGTTATGTTTGGTGCATAACTGAATTTCCGATTTCAATGAAATTTTTTAATCAGGAACGGTAAGATATTCGATTTTGTGTGGTTTTTTTTATTGCTTTAGCCTCATGGGATATTCTTCACAAAGGTTGCGAATAAGCACACCTAAATACAGGCATTAAGCAATACCACGTTCCTCGTCCTCGAATAGACCACACACTTTGATCGGCATATCATTTTCCTGTTGAAATTTGTTTGCTGTAAAGTGGGTTTAACTTGAAACTGTTTATACCTTCCTCGTCAACAGATATCCGGGTCCCACATAAAGGACAATCGAAAGAACATTCATCAACAATTAATGTTTTGAGACATAGAGTACAAAACACATGGTAGCAATTCAAAGTCTTGGCTCTGTATAACACGAAAGACAAATGCTACATCTAGAATCCAAACCCAAGACACCACTTACTGCCATTTTTTAAAAATTGTACAGTCATGTCAAAAAATGTAAGGGAACAAAAGGGGATAAATGTACCGCATTGCTGATTTTGGTCTCATTTTGAAGATCTGACTATACAAGACGCTTGGATTAATGAGTCCAACAGCGCAATTTTCGAAATGTTAAACGTCAAAAGCCCATAAGAGCGTCAAGTTTGAGTATTTTTGAAAGTTCTTAGTCACATAATTTAGTGTCAGAAATTGTCCTCATTTTGACATTTCAAAGATAGAAAAACGGTTTTAATTCTTCTTATCCTATTTACAAAATATGACTTTTCTCGAACTTCTTTGCTGCTTTTAGACACAAGCAGCGTGCATAAAAAGAGGAAATTTCTTATTTTGTAACTTTTAAATATGGTAAAACTAATTAAAAGTGTAAAGAAGATATATATATATAAATCATTAAAAAAATGTGCATTTAGAGATGAAATTGAGAAAAGGATACAAACATACACTTAAAATATCAAAGTCAAAATTTTTACTCCATTTTGTTCTTAATTTCCTATTGTACATGCACACATTTAAATTTTAAATTTACAAATTTTTTTCCAGTGTTAGGAATATTATAACTAAGAGAATTAAGAATACCCATATACCTGTTATTAAATAGATTAGCTAATCCGAATAATGCAGTCGTTATATTCCGCTCACTATCGATCGCTACCTTGTATGGCCAGTGGCCGATATAGGGCGCAGAATTATTCGAGTTAGAGAATAGCAAGACATCAAAATTCCGCTTTACCACGCTGCTCGAAACAAGATTTGAAATAAAAGTAATTACTTTTAACAGAGACTTTAACATAAACCCTCTGCATTCAAAGACACTGATCACATTGATTTCCCATTTCTAAATATTGTAACTGTTATTTCAAACATAAATGATGAAGTTTCTGTTTAAGATAGAGACATTTATATTGTAAAGAAGTTCTAGAAATGGAAACGACACCATTTCTTCGACCAATTCAAGGCAATTGTGATTAATATTTGATTAAATGTGGCCTTCAAACCCCTTACTTTCTATTTTAATGCTTGTTTGTGACATTTCGAAGGATTTATATGAACTCTTCCTTGAAAGGTTTAAAAATTTTATGATGAACACAATTGATATGTGTGCATGCGACACATCTCTGGTTGCCATTACATGAAAATGAACGTTATTCATTTTTAATTTTTCAATTAAAAACAATAAGCAAAAACATTCATTTAATACATTATTTATCATTTACGCACTTGTATCTTTTTACAAATTTATACACAAGTCTATAATTTCAAAGAATATTGTTTATTAACTATACTTAGCTATACACAAAGTAGTATCGCGTGATTTCGGTAGTTATCGAACTACGCCGCTAGATTTTACAAACCAATTTGTTTGTTAACGCTACACATGCAAAATTATTTCACATGATGATTTCACACGAATTTCAGATGATTTTTACCTGCATTAAGCAAATAAACTTTGTGACAGAGTTCACGTAAAATTCAGGTGAATGAGCCTTCACGTGAAATTCGTATTAAGTGAATTTCACGTTAATATCATGTGAAGCTCGATTAACATTAATTTTACGTGAAAAATATTTGTCTCTGTACAGTTGCGCTTCTCTTAAATTGCAAGCGTATTGAATACCAGAGGGAAAATCCATGGACAAAACAAAGCCAAGAACGCAGGTCACATTAAACAAACGTATCCACAGAAACGAACACTACGAACCCAATTAAAACTGAAGTCGAACTAAGGTTAGCCGGAAGGGTGGACAATATGTCCTTTAAGTCTCGACACGTTAACTCTTGGAATTCATGAGAATCGGTAGTAACTCCCATTCAACAGCATTGGAGATGATTTTAATAGAGTAAAGACCAAGATCTTTCAGTAAAACATTTTACACATAAATACATTAAGACGCTTAACTATTTTCTACACTATTACAAGTTTTAAATGAATAGTAGAAAATTCGGATTACTATCCGTCACATCGATGCACAAGGAGGTAACAAACTAAATTCGAATCGGTGTTTGGTTTTGAATGCAGCCCCATATATATAAAAATTCTTACAATACATCATTCGTGCTACTCGTTGAAGGTCCAGTTAAATGAATGAGGAAATCTGAACATTTGGATAGATGAATGTTTTTTAATGAAATTGGTAACGAGTACTTCATATCGGTCAATGAGGTTATGGACTTTCTTGAATTAACAACCTCTATTCATTCACAACATAACCTTGTCCAAGTTGCCTTTTTGTAAGCCACTGAGCCTTAAAGCCCTATCAAGAAAATTAGTTTTTAGCAAAGCGTATGAATTGTGTAACAAAATCTCAATAATCTCATCTGGAGCAGCAGGCCGAAATGTCGCATTATCATGTAAATACATAAAGCATTATTCTGAGAGTGTCAAAATGATACATAAAGAAACTAGGTCGATAAAATGATACAACAAATGTTAAATTATACCAATTTACATCCCTTCTGTTCATATGTTTATCTAATTGTTAGACACCATCATTTGCGCGAACTTCATGGAATAACTATATCCTCCCCAGGAATACCAGTAAATTCCATCAAAGTAACTACCACTGGGTGTATAGGGTCCACCATAGTAATATTTGCCGGTAAGGAAGGCGTATGTACAGTAATTGAACCACCATCCTCCCTGTTGATGAACAGCACAGTAATTCCGGTCAGGTTTATCTTGTGTTGCAAATGCCATGTTATCATTATGGGACATCGAGTCACCAGCGTCACCAGAGTAACCACCAATTCTTAGTGTGTAGCTTGTTGAGTCTATTAATTGAAAATGACTGTATCGAGCGTTTTTGTTGTTTCCCGCCCAGTCTTGAAGATTAATTGTCAAAATCGTATTTCCTGTAATGAAAAAGTCAAGGTCATACTGGTAGTAAATATTATCACACACGGATGAATCCACGAATTAATAAAATGAAGAAGAAAATATACTTTCTTAATCGAGCGCTACATATCATTGGTTAATATTGACATGCGCAATGTTAAATAACTTACCGAAAACTTAGTCTTAAGTTCACAACTGCAATATTTGTTTGACTATTGAGACTCTTCGAAAATATTTGAATCTTTCTTTCTTACAGGTTACGGTTCAACTTACTCTGAATATTTGTGAGATAGTATATTTGGTTTAACCCTATCCAGTAATCACTTTGACTGTTACCAAATCCAGAGACATAAGACTGCCATCCCTGGCTGAAGCTTATTTGCGGGTCCATTCTTCTCAAGATTACATTATAAGAGTTGTTAACGTTGTGAATGCAGTAGATCTGGAATGAAGAATTTGTTACATTTGTAAGCAGTAAATATTTGCATTTTTGATGAAAAAAAAAACTTCCTTTATTTAACAAAGAAAAAATGTTATTAAGAAAAAAGAAAGAAAAAGCGTAGGTTGATGTTTATTTTATTGTTTTATCTCTACTATTGGTAACCTGTGCTTTGATACACTTTGATATTAAGTTAAATTAGGGAAATACAACAACAAAAAC
The DNA here is from genome assembly GCA_037379345.1 of Perna viridis. Taxonomy (NCBI): domain Eukaryota; kingdom Metazoa; phylum Mollusca; class Bivalvia; order Mytilida; family Mytilidae; genus Perna; species Perna viridis. The sequence continues at coordinate 11,035,626 of CM074511.1, read as the reverse complement.
TGAATCAATAAAAGTACTCAATGATGTCAGACGCTGTCCAGCCTAATTTGTCTGTCTGATTTGTTTTTTTACGAGAAAAATAAAACTCAATGTCTAGTTACAATTAGAATGAGACAGCGGTTTTTTTATCCCTTCATACTTATATGTTCAGTTTACCTCAAAACTATAGGTTGAGTTCATCCATATCCTGTACACTCCATCCTTTGTGTATTCACCATACTTCCTTACTTCACCACAGTCTACATCAAAATGTATGTAACGTAATAACGGATGTATAATGATATAGACCAAACTTATTGAAAATTAGCTTTTATTCCATGATTAGAATTGCATTCTTAATTTCTAATCTTATACTTGTATTTATATATTTGTATTTTCACCCCTTAATTTCAAATTTATTTTACCATTTTTAAATATATTTTAATTTTGATAGTAACATCATGTTTGGTAGTGCTGCAATAAGCTCAATACTTTGAAGTTCATCCTTCTAGTTACAAAAAATATATTACAAGGTAAAATTGTAATGCATAGTAATCATAACTCTCTTATGTACATTGAAGTTAATCTTATTTCTGAAGAAAAATATAAAAAAAAATCAATTTAAAATCAAAATAAAATAAATAAATTCAACAATGCAAACCATTTTCACCATAATTGAAAATCCACAAATTTATCCGGAAGTTACTTTGCAATGTTTATCTTTTTAAATGTATTTGAACAAGCTTATCTAACCGTAACGTAATATGTGTGGAAGTAATGTAGTACAGCTGTACTCTCACATCACGATATAAATAAAAATGACGAAGTGTGTTAGTGATAATTTATTTTGTCATTTAACAAATTAAAATCGTTAATATAAAAAGTCAATGAAAGGATTAAAAGAAACATATGTAGTTAAGATAAACACATATCCATGAAATGGAGAACGCTGAATAGACATACCTCTGTATTTCTTGTTGTCCCATCTGTTAACTAGGGTTTCTAACTGCTTGTTGCTATTCTCTCTTCCCCATAAATATCCATTTGTTTGACACAAACAGGACAAACAGAAAAACAAACTTAAAGGTAAGAAATTTCTCAAAACGACATCCATATCAATGCGTACTGTCTTACATTTAAGTCATATGATAACAGATCAAACCAAATTTATATCAAAACAACTTCCTGTTAAACCCCACAAAATCACTTTAAATCAAATATTTCCTTTTTGCCTTTATTTGGTTGTACGTATATAAATATGAAGGTTATTTGATTCATCTGGTTTAGAACCTAGGTGAAAGACCAAAACTCAAAAACGTATTTGAAGACTTTGGTCAAAAGTCTGAGTTTAAATTTATATTTAAACTATATTTAAATTCATTTGAGGAATAAGGATAATAACAAAATTACCGAACAATAACTCGATCCCTTATCAAGTCAAGTCCAAAATAAATGTGAAAAAATAGATATTTTACCAACGGAGCAGCTGATGCCGCAATGGTCCTGACTCAGTACTGCGATTTCAAACGAAATGGTGGGTAAAATAAAGGTTTTACAGCGCACTAAACCCCCCTCTTTCATTGCGGCGTGAATATACCAGTGGTGATTAAACAGCATTTGCATGCTATTGCGTTAAAATCGAAAAATTAGCACAAAGAACAATTTACAAAAAACAATCATTACTCATTATTTTAGAAGAAACTGAGTACAATATAAATCTAGCAAAATTGACATTACACCACCGGAGCAGTTGGTACCGCAATGGTCCTGACTTGGTACAGGCACTTCAAACGAAATGGTGGGTTAAATCTAGGTTTTACAGGGCGCTAAACTTCCCCTCTCCCATTGCGGCATGACGATAGTGATGATTAAAAAACAACAATCATTACTCATTGTTTAAGAAGAAACTGAGGACTGATTTCTAAAAAATAATTTGGTAAGAGACTTTTTAAGACGCATTTCTTCATATCCTTGATTCAGGAGTCTGTTACGCGGATATTTATGACGTTCAAGGAAATCCGAGTAGTTAGTACTTGCTCTAGCGTAGCGAATCAATTATGAAATATAAACACCATATGCAGGGATATAGCTGCACAGAAAAGGAAATTTTATTAAAATTAAAGTCGTCTCTTTTATCATAAATCTTAGTGCGAGTTGACCACTGTTGTCGAATTCGAGATGTAGGTAAAAAAAAGATGCAGAACAGGCTGTTTCGGGAGTCTCCAATATCTCGAGCTCTGATGGATATATTGACGGTAACCATTTACCAAAAGAAGGTACGTTGATGGACAATACATCATCAATATATCTTTATGTAAAGTTATATGATTTAGCATCTTTTAAATTTTTATTCTTTACAAGGTTCTTAAGGAATTCAGTCTCATATGAATATAAAAACAAATCGACCAGGATAGGAGTACAGTTAGTGCCCTTTGGAATGCCAATTTGTTGTTGAATAAAATAGCTCCTCCAAATGTGACAAATATGTTATCAATAAGGAAATCAAGCATATCGCAAACCTGCTTTTCTGTGTAGCACACTTTGCCTTCTACGATGTTTTAGAAAAGTATGTGGATTTGTAACCGAGGACAACATAAATTTTGAAATAGTTAAAGATTTACGAGATTTCGATTTTTCATGTGGTAATGTAGTGTGAAGAGTTGAGAAGTAAAAAAATTGGAGAGAAATAATTTCCGAAAAACTGCAGGATTTTAGGTTTTGAAGTTAGTCTTTAGAATGTGTCCACATATGATTAATGCCGCTACGAGAGTAGGAGGTATTTTAATAAGATTGCTGTCCATTCTTAACTGCAGACAATATCTTTGTAAGATGAACTGACATCTTCTTCGTGGAGCAAGATGAAGATCCAGTTATATACCTTTCTTTGTATGGATTCTTAAGGAGTTTGGGAATCCAATACAAGTAAGGTAAGTCCTCAAATTTTGTTTCGATGTTGAGAAAAGACATGAAGGACTTCTAGTTGTTTAGAATTTCATCTTTCTTTTTAGAAGTAGTACATTTGTATGTGGCACAACCTGGAATGTTACTATCATTGCCTAATTCTGTAATAAGGCAACTGAAGTAATGCGCTTTACAAACAAATACAATGTTGTTCGAAACTTTGTCCACACATTTTGATGACACATTTCTCATGTATCGTTCAATTGCCTCAGGATCGTTGAATTCGGACTTGGGTCTTTTATCGACACATTTCTGGAGATTGTCAATACGATTCCGTACCAACGATTAGATGGCACGTATCCAATCTGACAAGGACTCGATTTCTGATTCTTGGTCCTTGTCTCTCTCTTTATCCATGATCTGGCATCCATTATAGTTTTGAAATTAAGTTTCCAATTAAGGCGCTGTGATTCTCCGAATTTTGGACCATGAGAAACTGAGGAGTTCATTCTCAATGATATTCAAATGTCCAGTGATGACATGGCCAGAAGGACTGTTATTAAAAAAAGAAGCACAGTCACATGTCAGAGGGGATTTTAAGTATTCCTTAATGTTTAGATTCTGCAATGTCTTTTTACTACTTATTATCTTAGTGTAGCTGTAAGAGACTATAGGAACAGATTGATTTTTGAAATATGGTGAAATTTTGGAAACTACCGCTTTACGATGAAGAATATTGCTGATGTTAAGAGCATCTATTCCTTTGTTGGAAAATGGGATGTGTATAAATTTCCGATTCTCACCGTGAAGAGGTTCAGATCTAACAGGTTTAAAGGACGGACTTTGGCGTAATATACATTTGGTTTCCTAGACAGTGATTTGAGTATAAATGTAGGGATCTCTCTGACAATGTGGAAGAAGGTTAAGGATTGTTTTGAGGGTTTTAGGAATTTGGGAAAAATCCACATTTTGTATGGTTCTTTACAATGCTGCATTTTGGTTATTTTAATTTGTCCAAAGTTGGGTCCAAAAATGAAACTTTGTTTGATTTCAGAAAAACTAAAAACAAAGAAAAACATTCCTTTGGGTTCTTCCATATATTGAATCTAATAGGGTTTATTTATTTTAGTTTTTTTGGGGTCCAGTGTTAATTGGTCCATGTCAAGGTCCAAAGGGTTCAAAATAAAAGTTTGAGGCAAAAATTGAAATCTTATTGTTTTTTTTTCTCAAAAACTTGATCTTAGATAGCAGACCAATACAGGATTTAGCCATCCAATACAGGATTAATCTGTCCAATATGTCATATTTGCCTGGTTAAAATCCATATTGGCCTAGTTAGTCAATAAAGGTATAATTATGTTAGGTTGTCCATATTGGCTGAGTTATTGGTCCTTGGGTAGCAATATTGGACTTTGGCTACGCCTCAGTCCAATATGATTAGCCTTGGATCAATAACTCAGCCAATATGGAAAACCTTAACCAATAATACTATATATAAATACATGAACTGTATCATTTATGCAGTAAATAATACAGTGTAATCTGTCTAAACTGAACTCTGAATAAACCAAAACCTGTGTAGACCAAATACTTTCAAAGTCCCTTTATATCAGTTTAAGTGTATTTTTAACCTGGGTAAACCCATTACCTGTCTATACCAATGTAATTTTAACCAAAATTTGATTAGATTGGCTACCATCAGTAGGTTTTAACTTGACAATGCTCAATAATATTGGAGTCAATTTTTGTATGCAGCATTTTTTTTTCTAAAAGTTAACTTACATGCTAGTACCTGGATCTATCGCATGATTGTTTCTTCTCTGTTTTTTTGCTACTTGTACTATTATAAGCTTTATACAATACAAAAAATGTATATACTGCTACATATTATATATTAACAAGTCTTAACTAAATACTACCTATATAAAATTATGACAACAGAAATGTTGATTTTTTATAAACACAATGTAGCAATAAGAACATTGATCAAAATGTAGCAATTTTATTCTTCTAAATTATATCCATATCCACCTACCTGTTAAAGATTTAAATCAAAATAAGAAGACATAATATATCACTTGAACTTCATAGAACTTACATATTTCAAGACATTAAGTGGAGTTTTTTTGTAGTGATGGGTCAGTTCCTCAAAACTACTTAAATTCAATGAATTATATAAATATAAAAAAAATATTTTATATTAAATGCTTGCAGATTTTGTTCTAAAGGTACTATCTTATACCTTAAGGTTTTCTAACATCAGTAGTTTCCATATTGCCATTTTTTTTTAGCTCACCTTGCTGAAGGCCAAGTGAGCTTATGCCATCACTTGGCATCCGTCGTCGTTGTCATGGACAAATTTTTAAAAATCTTCTCTTCTGAAACTACTGAATTGACAGGTTTTAAACTTGGCATGATTGTTCCTTAGGGTGTTCTGCACAAAATGATTGTTGAAATTTTTGATCCATGAAAAAACATGGCCGCCGTTACTAAAAATAGAACATAGGGGTCAGACGGCAGTTTTTTGCAAATAACTCAAAAACCATTGCCTTTAGCAAATTTCTTGCTGGAGTAATATTGTTCAGCATCATGAGATGGACCTATGCCAAAATTTTCAAAACGATTGGTCAACTGATGTAGGAGTTACAGACCTTGAAACAGTTTTTTACGCATTTTTCGCATGTGCAACTTTGAAAATCTTCTCAAAATCCATTGCACAGAATTCAGTGGAAGTTGACATATATGTTCCTTAGGGTATCCCACACAAATTGACAGTTGGGATTGTTGATTCATGCATTTAGCAAATTTCTGGCATAGGGTAAAATTGTTAAGCATCATGAGAAGGACCTATGCCGAAATTTTCAAAACCATTCATTGACTAATGTAGGAGTTAAGACCCTTTACAGTTTTGTTGTTTTTTTTTGTTTTTTTTCACATGTACAACTTTGAAAATCTTCTCTAAAACCATTTAAGATCATTGAATGAAAATAAGCATAATAGTTGTTTAGTGCATTGTGCTCAAAATGATTGTAGTGATTTTTAATTAATGAATAGATATGGCTGCCTATACTAAAAATGGAACTTAGGGGGTCATAAGACAGGTTTTGAAAAAAAATTCAAAAATTGTTGCCTTTAGCAAAATTCTGGTTCAGGTAATGAAAATGCTATGAAAAGCATTTCTTGCATTTGACAATTTAGTTGATTTTAACTTAGCCTGTCTCATTCCTCAAGTTTTTCAAATAAGCAAACAGACCCATCGAAACCTGCCGGACCATCGGACCTGTCCGGTAAAATTGTCCCGGGTCCGGTAAATACACGTTGCTTGTCGGCCCGGGTGTCCGATGTTTTTTTCTTACGTTAAAGAAGATTTTCTCAAAACTGAAGTGGTTTTTGTGAATAATAAAACTAGAACGTTTTAATAATTACGTGAATTAGTCTACAGTCTAGCGAGATAGTCAATCAATTTGATTGTAAATAATAATATGTAACTTCCGGTTCATTCGCTACACATCATTTCGTCCTTTGATATATCGTCCCTTCCGTTGTCTCGCTACTCGTTTACATGTGAAACATGCTGTTATTATATTGTCAAAATAATAATGAAAAAAATAATAAAGTATATTTCTTTTACATCGAAATTGATAAAGATTAATAATTGAACATCTGATAAAACAAATTTTCATTTGACAATGATGATGATTATGAAGACAGTGAATGTTTTGACTATCAAGATGAAATGTTGAATTTTGAAATGATTATGTTTTATGCCAGAGATTGAGAATAGATTTTATAATTTAATAACAATACTTTATTTCAAATTTAAAAAATCCACAATATATAATACAAAGAACTCAAAACAAAGTACACATGTTTCGTTTATGAAGACTCATCAGATACACTCTAGCCAAAATGAATAATGGTGACAAATTAACAAATTCAAGAGCCCATACCCAGTAGTTTTAAAATCAGCTTGATAATAAAATGTACTTGGATATTCCCACCCCCCATCAAAAATGTTAGCGTGTTGATAAATTGTTCAGAGTTTTTTCGGTCAGACAAATTGTCGTTCGGTCAGACAAGTCATCACCTTGTGTCTGACCGAATGTCAGATGTGCTTAAAAAAATTTCGATGGGTCTGAGCAAATGGTTAAGCATGTGAGCGATTCAGGCTCTCTTGAGCCTCTAGTCTTTTTACATGTAAGTGTGTCCAGTGTTTGAATTTTCTCATTTAGATATTCTGTTTTTTGTCTCAGCATGTCAAGACTTTATTTGTGACCATGTATAAATATGCTGACCTTTTTTTACCATAGTGTCATTATATGGAAAATATCAGATTTTTAGGCAAACAAATTGTCCCAGAAGAAATGTTGACTAATTTTCAATGAAAGCAGATACTCACTGTTCCAGGCACAGTCATTTCTGTGACAAATAAAATATATGTCAAGAGAGATAAATATCATGAATGTGTATTGTGTTACAATGGTAAAATTGTATGGTATATTTACCCACATTTACCATTTATTTACTTGCAGGAGAAGAAAGCTGTGGACAAGATCAAGAAAGTTAAAGCCCAAGAAAAGAACATTTTGTTACAAAATATACAAAATCTTGAAGATGCTGATTCAGATGATGAACTTAACAAACTTCCACTTTCTCCTGATGGAAAATACTTGGTTCTTACTGCTGCTGAAGAAGATGATGATGCTGTAGAGGATTTTAACAATGTAGAGACACAAATAACACAAAATGTTAAAGATTTAAATGTAGGACAAGAGGATGATGGAGCAGTAGATGACTCAGAAGCTTAATCATTTAAATAGGGCATTCTTGTTTATTAAGTACTTTGTGTACTGGTTGTGCAAGTTTGAATAATTTCTTGAGAATTATGAATATAATACAAAAATGTACTGTGAAGGAAAATTTCAATCATGGGTAAATGTATTAATTTTCTTTTTAGCTCACCTTGCCAAAGGCCATATGAGCTATTGCCATCACTTTGCATCCATCGTGGTCGTTAACAATTATACAAAACTCTTCTCCTCTGAAACTACTTGACTGATTAGAACCAAACTTGATATGAATGTTCCTTGGGGTATCCTGTATAGAACTGTTGTGGGATTTTTAATTTGTCCAAAAACATGGCCGCCATTACTTAAAATAGAACATAGGGGTCAGACAGAAGTTTTTTACATATATCTCCAATACCGTTAGGTTTAGCCAAATTCTGACATGGGTAAAAGTTTTCAGCATGATGAGATCAATCTGTGGTAAAATTTTCATTTTAATCTATTAAGCCATGTTGGAGTTATTGCCCTTTTTTAAAGTTTTTTGCTATTTTTAATGTTATTTCTTTCAAAAATCTTCTCCTCTGACACTATTTTACCAATTGAAACAAAACTCAGTATGAGTGTTCTTTGGGGTATCCTGCATAGAACTGATGTGGGGTTTTTTGATCTTTTTTTGAAAAACATGGCTGCTGTTACTAAAAATAGAACATAGGGGTCAGACAGTAGTTTTTTGCATATATCTCCAAAACCATCAAGTTTATTCAAATTCTTTCAATAGCTGAAACAATCCTTATTTTTAGGACTACAAAAGTCTTCTGGCATAAAATTTGTCAGATGCCTTCTTATAAGAGTTATTGCCCTTGACAGGGGAAAATGACAGGGTTTTTTTTACAGTTTTCAGCCAATATCTTGAAAACTATGGTAGATTTAGACTTTCATTTGCTGAAATGATCGTTATGATAAGTCCTATTAAAGTTTTCTTGAGTCAAAATTGTTGGACAACTTCTTGTGTAATTTATTGCCCTTGAAAGGCAAAATTTAACCAGGTGAGTGATTCAGGCTCCTGGCAGCCTCTTGTTTTCAGAACACTTCATTGGTTTTTGTCTCTCCCTTTCAAACAAAATTGCAAAAGTGGATACAAAGTCGCTACTGCATTCCTCTATCTGTCAAAAATAGCAATAAAGTCATTGTCAACTTTTGACATGGCAAGGAGATGCCACATTTCAAGTTGTCCTTCTTTTTAATTGGTGAATTTTATATGACTTCAAGATTTGTCTGTTAAGTAAAAACATCAAGTATTTGTGTCATTTTTTGTAAACAACAAAGAAAATGAAAATAGGTATACTATGGAAATTTTTTCACAGTACTGTTAGGTTGAATTGAGTTTTATTGTCTGTATGGTAAAAAAAAGCATTTAATGTTGTTTCTGCAAAAAGTATGTTGGTTTTTGTCCATTTTTGTAAGTTTGCTGAATTTTCATTTCAGAAGTCTATTCATTCATATGATTTTGCTATTTGCAAGCTTGGTTGAGCATTTTAGTCATAGAGAACAGGGGCTTGTAAGGTTTAGAATTATGTTAATATTTTTGCATGTATTTAATAACTGTCATTGTTCTTGATATGTTTCATCGTGTCTTACAGTTGAAGGATTTTAGTTTGCAGACCCCAATATTTCAAGGTTCGGTAAAATGATCCTGCTTCATAGATTTCATCATTTGTAAAATTCCTCAAATGTCTAATACTTCAATAGAATATAGACATTTCACAGGTACCATTAAACCTAGATATTGTTTTTACCCACACATCTAGTATCCTCAAATGATGTTACATTCAGTATTTTTTTCCTGGTATTTGCTGTACATGTGTGGGTGTGTGTATTTTAAGCTTTTATGAATGATTTTCTTGTTCAATGCATTTTTTAGCAGACACTTTACACTTTATTTATATATTCCAGCATTATATGGAGGCAAAATTGTGTTTTGTGAGTCTTGTAAAACTGTGGGAAAGTACTTGGGTTTAGTATATATTTAACTGCTTAAAGAAAATCACTTTTATATAGTTATGATAACAAGTGTGTTTTGAGAAAGGTACAATTTTGTATAAGTCATCCAATATGGAAATCCAACATCATTTTTTTCATTTTTGTTACCAGCCCTGAAAACAGTTTTAGTGTGTCAAAAAATTTGGGTCTTGTAGGACTTCAGACTTCTGTTTGGTATGTCAAAATCCATGGGATGTCATTAGTGGGCAGTTTCATCTACTTGTGCATGTCTAGACACATTTTAGTATATTTTATGCATTAAGAAACAATACAAGAGGAATATGGCCTAATTTCTCTGCAAATATCTGTCAAGTTACTAAAATATCACTTCCTGGTTTCATTATAATTTACCTTTGATAATGTTGCTTTAGATGGTATCATAACAAAATTTGAAGAAGAAAGATGAACTCTGTGCTGTTATAATTTTCCTGCAGAGTTTAGAAAATAATTCATGGTGTTCTTCAGAGTTACTTTTCTGGTGATCTTGTCACTCAGTTGTTACATTCTTTAGACACAGTAATACTGTTTGTATTGTTAAGGTTTTGTTATTTGTTATCAGAAGTCCGATATAGTGCTTGATGATTTATATCTTTGTTACAGAGTGTTTAAAATTCATGCCATTAATTATATATCAGTGTTTCTTTTACTTTTTATAAGCTCATTATGAATGAATGAACTTGGTTATTTAATAATGGTGGTGTTCAGTTTTTCTCCCCTTTTTTACTTATACACAAATGCTTTTAAAACACTCTTAAAACTTTATTTACGGCTGTTAGGAACCAATCCATAAAAATTCAAACACTTCCCTATGGCAGAAAAACTTACCAAGCAAACAATGTTTTTCGGTCTAGATCGAATAAAATTAAAATTTGATAGGAAGTTTTAAATTTTCCTATCTACCACTTTTCATTTCATATCAGGTTCAAGCAATCAATTAACACATTTTCTTATTTCATTAATAGACTGAAACATGAAAAATGAAAAAAAAATAGATTAATCTAGTCAAGTATACTGGTATTTCAGAAGTCATTGTGATAATGGTATAGCAATTAATGTGATTGTCTTGTGAATAAATGGTTAAAAGCACACTTTTTATTTTAGCCAATATACAGACCAGTTTAAAGTTGAACACAATTATTGTGCATTGTAGAAAACACATTAATTACCATCATAAATATACACATTGGATTTTGATTCTCCAGTATACAGGCCCAGTGCTACAAGGCTTGGAAGAATTATATAAGTCTTAGAAAATTCTCAACTGTGACATCATCAATTTCAAAGACTTTGATTGGAGTTGCCATGGAAGTTGAGAATATTCTCTGAAAAGTATTTTTAAGTTTTGTGGCTCTCATCCCAGAACATATAATGAATTCAGGTTAAGAAGTTTTGTTTCTCTTTATTGTGGTAAATTGATAAACTAGTAACCTGTCACTGTGCAATGACTAAATATCAAATGAAATATACAGTATACTCCATAGCAATCCATCTATATCTATTTATATATGAACAAATGTAAATATGTAGTTTTATTTATTTAATAATAATATAATCTGCTACATATATATCAGTAAGAATAATATTAGAAGAAGATAGTTTTTAGATAGAGAACCATTGTCCATTGTTAGAATCTCAGAACTAAGAACTATTAAGAAATTAAAGTTCTATGTGCCTAAATGCTAGTACTGAAAGAGAAACTCTCTCAATGGAATTTCATGTACTTTTTGGTACTAATTACTTTTCAAGAAGATTTTGAATTGTCATAATATCACTGACACTCACACATTTGTACTAATAGTAAATTTAATGGTTGTTGCATAGTGTTACAACTTGATTTAAAAAAATCATTTATTTAGATTTTGATTGGTCTACTGTTAAGCCTGATACTTCTAAATTGAATTCAGTTTTGTATCCAAAAGACTGGTTATTCTTTTAAGCTTCATTTACTGTAGTTAGATTTTTAATTGATGAAATACTTAGTACTCAATTGAAAGCATTAATGCTGAAGATTTATATTGTTTTTAAATTTTGCAAGAAGAAAAATAATAAGATGAACTTGATCTTTGAAGGAAATGAAAGCAATAGCTATAAACATGAACTACATCTTTTAAATTTTTTTAAGGTCACTGCAACAAGAAAAAATAGACATAATTTTTGTTTGTGTATGTTTCATACACATATTGCAAAAATCAGATAAGATCATACATAATTGAATGAGTTCTTTCTTTACTTTAATTTTCTATATGCCAATACAGATATGGTCTGATGAAATATATACATAATAAGTCAGTTTCAGGTGTAGTTGTACCCTGCACAGTAGGAGAAGTGTGTACTGCTTTACTCTTATCCATTTTTTCTATGTGTGGTCATAACACTTTTTTTCTGTCAAAGTTTTCTCAGCAACTACTGAGATTTTAACACATTCTTCTTGTATGTATGCCATATAGTGGTATCCATTTTCGGAAAAAAATTGACAACAACTGCCTGTTTACCGAGGACTTCGATTATTTTTTTTATATTGTGGATGAAAGGTGGGGGGGATATTACTAGTGAGCCAATGCTCACAAATTTCTTGCTTATTCAAAATTCTTTCTGCTATTTAGTTACCTAAGAATTTTACCATTTCATGTATGTTGTTTTGAGGTGAAAATTCCTCATGACAAACCATTTTTATTTCACAGTAATTGTCTTAACAGAGCTTAAAGGAAAGTATTTACATGGTTAGCATTTAAACCCTCGCTTCCCCTTGATTTGAATTGTGTCCCCTTTAATCTGTGATATGTAAAGTCTGTATATTGTACATATTAGCATCATTGCAAGCAATTCTAAGGTGTGTGTTATTGAAGTAAGTTATTAATAAACTTATTGTTGAATAGTTTGTTATGATTTATACAATGGTGAGTTACAGTTGAGTTTGATATATAATTTAGTCACCTATGTCTTCCAAAGGCAATCTATCAATAACTTTAAAAACTTTTTTATCTTGTTTGTCATAATGCAGTGTGTGTTCATGTACTACAGCATATTCTAGTTTTGTATATAGCTCATTTTGGTCAATATCAAGTGTAAATGGTCATAATTTTGTTTTCAAAATTTGTAACTTTTAATTTTTTTTTCTATTCAATCACTCAAGCATGCATAACATTGTCTTAGTTGAATAAGGTGGTTCTTTTATCAATCTAAGTAGTCTCGTTATAGTGTGCCCACCTAAAGTGTGGGAGGTCGTGGTTAGGGTCCCAGTCTACTTGTACAAAAGACTGTAAAATATGGTGGGCACTGCTTATCATCGAACCAGGTAGTATTAAGAGATTGCAACACGACTGGTTGTCTTGGGGTCAGAATAATGTAACTAGTGGACTGACAAGCCTTTCCATGGGCAGTTACTTAGAACTGTGGGTTAGCACATTTAAAAAAAAATCAGCTCAGCGTTTTGGCCTATTATGGAGCAGGCTCTGTTAGATTGGGCATATGTCCTTGTTCAGACAAACATGAAATATCGGCAATTAAAAGTTTGATTAGAAACAATCGTTCCTAAATTATAAGTGTTAACTTAAAAAATTCTGTTTGTATGACGTTTCTAGAAAAAACAGAGTTTTTTTACCCTATCAGTGATCATGGTCTATACTCCCAGTTCTTGTTAAGTGGTAGAGTTGCTCATTTATTCCCATTTATCTCCGTGTCATCGTTCATTTATTGTTCGTTGCATGGTATTAATACTTAGTTTTCGAGTTAAGATTTAGCTTTAAGTTTGCGCTAACTAAGAATTGAACTATATAAATACAAGATATCAATCATTTGTGTATTGCAAATTCATTCCGCTCTGCAATACACTAGTTTTGAGGAGTAACTATATCATCAGCAGCATTAGAACTGAACATACATCGGAAGTTCAAGATTCAAAAGTTAATTTTATATAAGAAGTACACACAACAGAAATCCAGCACTGAGAAATTCCACCATGTGTTTTAAAAAGAATGAAGCCTCGGGGTTTTAGTTCATTCCTTCGAATTTTGTGCTACAACTAATTTCAATCTATAATACAAGCTACATGCACTAGGCTGATGGATATCCACAAGGACCTATGGCCTACCAACAAAGACATCGACCTTTTGGTTTCTAAATAGAAGATTACAAACGGTAAGTTGTATGTTCTATTTATTGGCATCTTGTGAACAATTTACCAGATAGATTATCTGGCAAAATAGCAAGGGCGTAGTTATGTTAACGATTGTAAAATAAATTTTATCATAACGTTTACTTGTGTAAACGTATTAAAGTTTTTTTTAATTTTTTTTTTTAGTCAAACTGTATTCACTTTCCAAAGATAAGAATAAACAGTTATTTCTTTATAACACGATCCCTTTCCATTACATCTGTTGAAATTATTTATCCACATTCGTCAATATCCACATGCATCGGGCCGTGTATTTTGTCACAATCTACGATAATTCTTGAATAACTTGCATCTTCATTTAGCATGCATATGATATTGTTATTATAGTCTGATACTAACAAGTCACCGTAATTATCGGTGCATAAACTGGTAAATTCGGCGTTAGGTATTTTCCCCTTATTGTCTGCTAGAATCACTTGGTCACTTTTACAACAAGTCGCAAAGTAACCATGTCTTGTTTTGACTTTATTTTTGTAAGAATAACGTTTTGCAAACACGATTTTAGGCTTGTATGGTCAATTTGTTGTCAATTTCACCAAGTTCATTTAATTCGAGAAAAATCTCTTCTTTTATTAAAACAAGCAAATTTCCATTTAGGGAAAATATACAGGCACCTTGTCATCTGATAATACATAATTTCCCTTATTTTCCCCATCTTCTTTCCAATTTTTTACACAGTTATCTCTCCAAATCCACAAATCACTTCTTTTTCGCAGAAAGAAAAAGTTTATTTCCAGTGTACGCCTTTCAATCAATTGTCATTTGACCGATAGAGACTTCCTAAGTTGTTTGTGATAACCCACGCTGTAATGCTGTTAGATCCAAAAATATTTGTGAAAGTGCCATTTATTTGGGCGCTCCTCTGTTTGGGGGCAAGGACATCTGATACTGGTATTTGAAGATCTATCACGTTTTCTTCTAATTCGACTTTACAAGTTTCAATCTGAAGTTCCCCAAATATATCTCTCAGCTTTTGTTTCGTTGTAAGCTTTCTTCATAAACTTGATTTGCGATATGGTTAGAGTGGACGTAATAATAGGCTCTACATTGGAAAGACACTTATCAATCTGTGCCCGGATCAGTCGCGAGTGTTCAAAAAGGTCGATATGAGAAAGCGTCGAGTCGGATAATATTTTATCCGAGGTTATTGCCAGACTACAAAGCGACAGATGTTTGGTTTCATTCTCGTCCAGAATGGTTTAAATACTTTTCAGGTTTTTACCTTTTTTCTAATTCTATTGTACGCAACTTTGCATCCACAAAATTATCTATTGCTTTGCAAAAAAATTCTTTAAAATGTGACGCGTGAACTTTTAAATCTTTCTGGACAATTTCTGTCTTCTTGCAAAACACCTGTTCTTCTTGCCTAACTCGGTCTAACTTGTCTTCTATGGAAGATATTCTACTTTTTAAATTCGTTTTTCGAACTTGTAACGAATATCGACTCTCGACTGCTAGTGCTGTAAGTTCTTTGGTATTGTGCTGTTGATGAGATTCTTGGACACAATCTTGACAAATTGCCAAGTTGCAGGGCTTACTCAACAGAACAAGTTCCTTTTTATGTTTGTTGCATATTTCATCATTGGCTTTGATACAAGAAGAATCCAAAGTGTTCGCTGTGGTTTCCAAAAGATTTATACCGCGATTATCCCAGGACTTAGATTTACGATGGTAGTCATGACACATCGAACACAAGTTCGCATTGAAGTCAATGCATTTTGCAATTGCCGTATTCTCGTCTTTGCACAAGTCACAATTAATTACTATTGCATTGCAATCATGATTTGAAATCGTAGTATTATACGGATAAGACCTTTATTTACTTGCTCCTCGTTGCTAATGAAACATGTTGTACTACAGAGAGGACACACAACACAGTTATTATGGATGTTTTTCTATACACGGAGAGCAGAACATATGATAAAAGTCTAAAAGTCTCGGTTCATTTAAAGGGACAGACAAATGCTGCATTTGGAGTCAAGATCAGAGCTCCATCCATATGGGTAGCGGATTCATTTTTGTCTATCTTCTCCCTCTTCTTTTAAGCTACTACTTCAAAATTTTGTACAATGCTTATAAATATAATAGAAATGTGCAGGGCCAGGTGGTTCTAGACTCGTGATAGTTTGCCCACCTAGTGCTGGAGGTAGTGGTAATGGTCCTAGTCTACACATACCAAAGACCGTAAAATATTAAAGTCATTGCCTATCGATCCAACAGGTCATTGAGTGATTGCAACACAACTGCATGTCTTTGGGTCATAATAATGTGACTTGTGGAGTGACAAGCCTGCTTAGAACTATGGGCTTGTACATTATAATCCAGCTAAGCGTTTTTGGTGTTTTACAAAACAGGATCTGTTTGATTGATCAGTATGTTTCTCTATACACTTAGAGCAGAACACACGATAACAGTCTTGAAGTCTCGGTTCGGTAAAAAGTGATAGGCATAAAGCTGCATTTGG
This sequence comes from Perna viridis, assembly GCA_037379345.1. Taxonomy (NCBI): domain Eukaryota; kingdom Metazoa; phylum Mollusca; class Bivalvia; order Mytilida; family Mytilidae; genus Perna; species Perna viridis. The sequence goes on along the minus strand of CM074511.1, from coordinate 11,019,281 downwards.
TGTCTAGATCATGACCTGGTTCTTCCGTCATTTCTGTCGTGAGTTAAGTTAATATTGCAATCTTTGTACCTTGAATAATCATTTAAAACGGAGACCATCTTAATTAATTCAAATTCTATGTTGCTGTAACTAAATTTACCTCCTGCAATTACCAAATATAAGCAATGGTGTAATTGTGTTATCCAAGAAAACACACACCTGTAATACAAAATGAGAAAGCTAAAAGATCTTTTTATATCGTGACTAAAAGTCAGTTGGCATATTAATTTTAATCCTGGCTGTCTATATTGATAGCGGGTACGTGCTTATCCGACTATCTCCTCCCTCTGTTTTTAAGCTACTACTTTTAAATTTTGTTGGATGCTTATACACATAATGGAAACGTGAATGGCAAAAAGAGTTAGAATTTGTTAATAAAAAAAGAAATAGAGATAGTCGAACTTGGCAGCTTTAATATCCATGATAGAGGCGTGCAGGGTTAATGAAATTTTGGATATGCTGTACACGTGTTTCAATGGGTATTACCTCCCATTGTCAGCATTTGAAACAAATACATAGGAAGTTCAAAAATTAACACTCAAAACTAAAAATCGAAATAGGAAGCCAAAGTCAGCACCGAAGAATTCTACCAAATATTCAAATGAGCAGCCTCATTATTCTAGCCTCATGTTTAATAGAAGGAATATTGCATCGGTGTTTTAGGGATTCCAATTTTTTTTCGCCGCTGCACTACTGAAACTTAATTAATAATATACAAGATATTTATAAAATATTGCAAAGTAGTAGTTTGAAAGTAGCAGTTCTTATCTTTCATTGAGTAAAAAGGAGTACATTTTTGAGCTGTAGCTTTGAAGTTTTTGTAGGATGTTAATACACGTAATGGAGATGTCGAGATCAAATGATTTTGATTTTTAGAAATGTAGTATATAGCATTTTGTACCAATGTTTAAAATTATGTCTCATGAACTGCCTGAAAAAAGTTTTAATCTGATGTCCTAATCATATTGAGAAATATTCTGTTTCTGAAAAGGGTTTATAGACGATGGATTTTAAAAGTATCACCAATATATCTTGTGTACTGTTTTGAATACTGATCTTACCAACTTTGCCCGATGGAACAACCAACCATAATGGGAAATGGAGGTTTAGCACGCTTTAAGCTCGTTCCCGTCTGATTACTCACTATTGTTTCATAGTCTACGTGAATAGTTAGGCGAGGACCAACTTATAAGCGCGTTCTAAAATCTGGTTTAACCAACTATTTCGATTGGAAATTCCTGTACCAAGTCAGGGCCATTGCGGTTGATTCCAACTTTCCGGGTTTTGCCTTCTGCCATTTGTTATATGGATGTTCCTTCTTTAAACTGTTAATTTGACAATTGCATGGAATTTTTGTCAAGGATCAGTTCGCTAATCTTGCTCTAGGCTAACGTTTCCTATTGTTGATAAATTTGGTTTTTTCATTTCCTTGAATGTTAATTGAACTTAATTTCTGCACACTGCTAAACTTTAAAGTAAACCTCAAAGCGAGGAATGGACCATTGTACAGTTTATAATGCATAACATGCAAAAGTTTGCAGAAATAACAAAACAACACATATATAGCCGAAGACGCATAATTCCATCGGTAACTAAGCAGGCAATCAGAACTCCGTACAGGAGTTGCATAGACACGGAGCACTGTTTGAATGAGTGTAGGCGTCTCTAAAAATACAAAGATTTCTAATAACAACAATAGCGAGACAAATACTGTTTAAAACATTACATTAAATGGTGATAATTACGACTTTATGATGTATAAAAGTAACTTGTTTAATGTCGAATTTAACAGCATGATGGAAGTTTTGGCACGATTGTTGTGGCGACAAAAATGATAACAGTTCATCAATCTTATTTATCAACAAAACATATACAGTTGTGATTTATATCTTTATTCATATGTATGAAAACACTTTTACATTATTTTTTGAATTTTCCTTCCGCTTAGCCAAATATTTCCTCAGTCATCCACTCCAATATGAGTAGAATAAGTTATCCTATTGTTAGTATTATTAAGAAGAGTCCGTTTTAATTGTCTAAACTCTGATGACAAGTAAACAGTATGGTAAACAGTATGGTAAACAGTATGATTATTATAGTTAGCCACTAGAATATGTCCATAATTGTTTGTTGCTAATGATCTAAAGCCTGTGGTTATAATTGAAAAAAAACTTGAACCATTGGCCTTGACATCTTGAAAAACGGATTGAAGACTCGGGTGCTCAATTGTTCTCACCATTTCCCCAAGATCGTTGATTTCATTTAATATATTGTTTTTCAATTCAAATACGACTAACTTTCCACCATGAAGGAAACAAACGGCCAAACAGTTTTCTGTAGCGTAGCTAGTTTTCTTATGTTTATTTAACTTGCTAGCACGGTTTTCATGCCATAGCTATATGCCATCTTGTGGATTTTGTAAAATGGTGCACTGACTGTGTCGCCATATTGGTAAATACAAAAAATACCAGTTTTTATATTGAAACTTTCGATATGCTGTACACGTGTTTCAAGGAGTAACCTCTCATCGGCAGCATTAAAATCAGGTATGTAGGAAGATGATAATCAAAATATTAGTTGTATACAAGAAGTACTCATAACCAAATCTATCGAAAGAGGAAGCCAAATCCATCGCCGAAAGGTTCTGCCATATGCAATGCAAGGAATGAAGCCTCAGTGTTTTACGTATTTTCAAATTTGGAATAATGCAAGATTTCATAAATAGGTTAAATAAAATGTGATATTATTCGAGGTCAAACAAGTCTGACTACTGGGTTGGTGAATAAGATATTTCCATTTTCATAATAACACTGAAGTAAGTTTTTTTGTAATAATTCAATTGCTTTTACAAGACTGCATTCTTTATGATATGCAAGTCATAAGTTCTGCTAATTTGAGTATCGCTGTACAGTCATGCTTGCTGTGATCTTGATCAGAACAGAGCAGACAAGTTCATTACTTGGTTTGCAAAAATATGAAGTTCTTTGTTATGTTTGGTGCATAACTGAATTTCCGATTTCAATGAAATTTTTTAATCAGGAACGGTAAGATATTCGATTTTGTGTGGTTTTTTTATTGCTTTAGCCTCATGGGATATTCTTCACAAAGGTTGCGAATAAGCACACCTAAATACAGGCATTAAGCAATACCACGTTCCTCGTCCTCGAATAGACCACACACTTTGATCGGCATATCATTTTCCTGTTGAAATTTTTTTGCTGTAAAGTGGGTTTAACTTGAAACTGTTTACACCTTCCTCGTCAACAGATATCCGGGTCCTACATAAAGGACAATCGAAAGAACATTCATCAACAATTAATGTTTTGAGACATAGAGTGCAAGACACATGGTAACAATTCAAAGTCTTAGCTCTTTATAACACGAAAGACAAATGCTACATCTAGAATCCAAACCCAAGACACCACTTACTGCCATTTTTTAAAAATTGTACAGTCATGTCAAAAAATGTAAGGGAACAAAAGGGGATAAATGTACCGCATTGCTGATTTTGGTCTCATTTTGAAGATCTGACTATACAAGACGCTTGGATTAATGAGTCCAACGGCGCAATTTTCGAAATGTTAAACGTCAAAAGCCCATAAGAGCGTCAAGTTTGAAAATTTTTGAAAGTTCTTAGTCACATAATTTAGTGTCAGAAATTGTCCTCATTTTGACATTTCAAAGATAGAAAAAACCGTTTTAATTCTTCTTATCCTATTTACAAAATATGACTTTTCTCGAACTTCTTTGCTGCTTTTCGACACAAGCAGCGTGCATAAAAAGAGGAGATTTCATATTTTGTAACTTTTAAATATGGTAAAACTAATTAAAAGTGTAAAGAAGATATATATATATAAATCATTAAAAAAATGTGCATTTAGAGATGAAATTGAGAAAAGGATACAAACATACACTTAACATATCAAAGTCAAAATTTTTACTCCATTTTGTTCTTAATTTCCTATTGTACATGCACACATTTAAATTTTAAATTTACATATTTTTTTCCAGTGTTAGGAATATTATAACTAAGAGAATTAAGAATACCCATATACCTGTTATTAAATAGATTAGCTAATCCGAATAATGCAGTCGTTATATTCCGCTCACTATCGATCGCTACCTTGTATGGCCAGTGGCCGATATAGGGCGCAGAATTATTCTAGTTAGAGAATAGCAAGACATCAAAATTCCGCTTTACCACGCTGCTCGAAACAAGATTTGAAATAAAAGTAATTACTTTTAACAGAGACTTTAACATAAACCCTCTGCATTCAAAGACACTGATCACATTGATTTCCCATTTCTAAATATTGTAACTGTTATTTCAAACATAAATGATGAAGTTTCTGTTTAAGATAGAGACATTTATATTGTAAAGAAGTTCTAGAAATGGAAACGACACCATTTCTTCGACCAATTCAAGGCAATTGTGATTAATATTTGATTAAATGTGGCCTTCAAACCCCTTACTTTCTATTTTAATGCTTGTTTGTGACATTTTGAAGGATTTATATGAACTCTTCCTTGAAAGGTTTAAAAATTTTATGATGAACACAATTGATATGTGTGCATGCAACACATCTCTGGTTGCCATTACATGAAAATGAACGTTATTCATTTTTAATTTTTCAATTAAAAACAATAAGCAAAAACATTCATTTGAATACATTATTTATCATTTACACACTTGTATCTTTTTACAAATTTATACATAAGTCTATAATTTCAAAGAATATTGTTTATAAACTATACTTAGCAATACACAAAGTAGTATCGCGTGATTTCGGTAGTTATCGAACTACGTCGCTAGATTTTACAAACCAATTTGTTTGTTAACGCTACACATGCAAAATTATTTCACATGATGATTTCACGCGAATTTCAGATGATTTTTACCTGAATTAAGCAAATAAACTTTGTGACAGAGTTCACGTAAAATTCAGGTGAATGAGCCTTCACGTGAAATTCGTATTAAGTGAATTTCACGTTAATATCATGTGAAGCTCGATTAACATTAATTTTACGTGAAAAATATTTGTCTCTGTAAAGTTGCGCTTCTCTTAAATTGCAGGGGTATGGAATACCAGAGGGAAAATCCATGGACAAAACAAAGCCAAGAACGCAGGTCACATTAAACAAACGTATCCACAGAAACGAACACTACGAACCCAATTAAAACTGAAGTCGAACTAAGGTTAGCCGGAAGGGTGGACAATATGTCCTTTAAGTCTCGACACGTTAACTCTTGGAATTCATGAGAATCGGTAGTAACTCCCATTCAACAGCATTGGAGATGATTTTAAATAGAGTAAAGACCAAGATCTTATCAGTAAAACATTTTACACATAAATACATTAAGACGCTTAATTATTTTCTACACTATTACAAGTTTTAAATGAATAGTAGAAAATTCGGATTACTATCCGTCACATCGATGCACAAGGAAGTAATAAACTAAATTCGAATCGGTGTTTGGTTTTGAATGCAGCCCCATATATATAAAAATTCTTACAATACATCATTCGTGCTACTCGTTGAAGGTCCAGTTAAATGAATGAGGAAATCTGAACATTTGGATAGATGAATGTTTTTTAATGAAATTGGTAACGAGTACTTCATATCGGTCAATGAGGTTATGGACTTTCTTGAATTAACAACCTCTATTCATTCACAACATAACCTTGTCCAAGTTGCCTTTTTGTAAGCCACTGAGCCTTAAAGCCCTATCAAGAAAATTAATTTTTAGCAAAGCGTATAAATTGTGTAACAAAATCTCAATAATCTCATCTTGAGCAGCAGGCCGAAATGTCGCATTATCATGTAAATACATAAAGCATTATTCTGAGAGTGTCAAAATGATACATAAAGAAACTAGGTCGATAAAATGATACAACAAATGTTAAATTATACCAATTTACATCCCTTATGTTCATATGTTTATCTAATTGTTAGACACCATCATTTGCGCGAACTTCATGGAATCACCATATCCTCCCCAGGAATACCAGTAAATTCCATCAAAGTAACTACCACTGGGCGTATAGGGTCCACCATAGTAATATTTGCCGGTAAGGAAGGCGTATGTACAGCAATTGAACCACCATCCTCCCTGTTGATGAACAGCACAGTAATTCCGGTCAGGTTTATCTTGTGTTGCAAATGCCATGTTATCATTATGGGACATCGAGTCACCAGCGTCACCAGAGTAACCACCAATTCTTAGTGTGTAGCTTGTTGAGTCTATTAATTGAAAATGACTGTATCGAGCGTTTTTGTTGTGTCCCGCCCAGTCTTGAAGATTAATTGTCAAAATCGTATTTCCTGTAATGAAAAAGTCAAGGTCATACTGGTAGTAAATATTATCACACACGGATGAATCCACGAATTAATAAAATGGAGAAGAAAATATACTTTCTTAATCGAGAGCTACATATCATTGGTTAATATTGACATGCGCAATGTTAACTTACCGAAAACTTAGTCTTAAGTTCACAACTGCAATATTTGTTTGACTATTGAGACTCTTCGAAAATATTTGAATCTTTCTTTCTTACAGGTTACGGTTCAACTTACTTTGAATATTTGTGAGATAGTATATTTGGTTTAACCCTATCCAGTAATCACTTTGACTGTTACCAAATCCAGAGACATAAGACTGCCATCCCTGGCTGAAGCTTATTTGCGGGTCCATTCTTTTCAAGATTACATTATAAGAGTTGTAAACGTTGTGAATGCAGTAGATCTGGAATGAAGAATTTGTTACATTTGTAAGCAGTAAATATTTGCATTTTTGATAAAAAAAAAAAACTTCCTTTATTTAACAAAAAAAAAAATGTTATTAAGAAAAAAGAAAAAAAAGCGTAGGTTGATGTTTTTTTATTGTTTTATCTCTACTATTGGTAACCTGTGCTTTGATACACTTTGATATTAAGTTAAATTAGGGAAATACAACAACAAAAACTGAATCAATAAAAGTACTCAATGATGTCAGACGCTGTCCAGCCTAATTTGTCTGTCTGATTTGTTTTTTTATGAGAAAAATAAAACTCAATGTCTAGTTACAATTAGAATGAGACAGCGGTTTTTTTATCCCTTCATACTTATATGTTCAGTTTACCTCAAAACTATAGGTTGAGTTCATCCATATCCTGTACACTCCATCCTTTGTGTATTCACCATACTTCCTTACTTCACCACAGTCTACATCAAAATGTATGTAACGTAATAACGGATTTATAATGATATAGACCAAACTTATTGAAAATTAGCTTTTATTCCATGATTAGAATTGCATTCTTAATTTCTAATCTTATACTTGTATTTATATATTTGTATTTTCACCCCTTAATTTCAAATTTATTTTACCATTTTTAAATATATTTTAATTTTGATAGTAACATCATGTTTGGTAGTGCTGCAATAAGCTCAATACTTTGAAGTTCATCCTTCTAGTTACAAAAAATATATTACAAGGTAAAATTGTAATGCATAGTAAACATAACTCTCTTATGTACATTGAAGTTCATCTTATTTCTGAAGAAAAATATAAAAAAAAATCAATTTAAAATCAAAATAAAATAAATAAATTCAACAATGCAAACCATTTTCACCATAATTGAAAATCCACAAATTTATCCGGAAGTTACTTTGCAATGTTTATCTTTTTAAATGTATTTGAACAAGCTTATCTAACCGTAACGTAATATGTGTGGAAGTAATGTAGTACAGCTGTACTCTCACATCACGATATAAATAAAAATGACGTGTGTTAGTGATAATTTATTTTGTCATTTAACAAATTAAAATCGTTAATATAAAAAGTCAATGAAAGGATTAAAAGAAACAAATAAATATGTAGTTAAGATAAACACATATCCATGAAATGGAGAACGCTGAATAGACATACCTCTGTATTTCTTGTTGTCCCATCTGTTAACTAGGGTTTCTAACTGCTTGTTGCTATTCTCTCTTCCCCATAAATATCCATTTGTTTGACACAAACAGGACAAACAGAAAAACAAACTTAAAGGTAAGAAATTTCTCAAAACGACATCCATATCAATGCGTACTGTCTTACATTTAAGTCATATGATAACAGATCAAACCAAATTTATATCAAAACAACTTCCTGTTAAACCCCACAAAATCACTTTAAATCAAATATTACCTTTTTGCCTTTATTTGGTTGTACGTATATAAATATGAAGGTTATTTGATTCATCTGGTTTAGAACCTAGGTGAAAGACCAAAACTCAAAAACGTATTTGAAGACTTTGGTCAAAAGGCTGAGTTTAAATTTATATTTAAACTATATTTAAATTCATTTGAGGAATAAGGATAATAACAAAATTACCGAACAATAACTCGATCCCTTATCAAGTCAAGTCCAAAATAAATGTGAAAAAATAGATATTTTACCAACGGAGCAGCTGATGCCGCAATGGTCCTGACTCAGTACTGCGATTTCAAACGAAATGGTGGGTAAAATAAAGGTTTTACAGCGCACTAAACCCCCCTCTTTCATTGCGGCGTGAATATACCAGTGGTGATTAAACAGCATTTGCATGCTATTGCTTTAAAATCGAAAAATTAGCACAAAGAACAATTTACAAAAAACAATCATTACTCATTATTTTAGAAGAAACTGAGTACAATATAAATCTAGCAAAATTGACATTACACCACCGGAGCAGCTGGTACCGCAATGGTCCTGACTTGGTACAGGCACTTCAAACGAAATGGTGGGTTAAATCTAGGTTTTACAGGGCGCTAAACTTCCCCTCTCCCATTGCAGCATGACGATAGTGATGATTAAAAAACAACAATCATTACTCATTGTTTTAGAAGAAACTGAGGACTGATTTCTAAAAAATAATTTGGTAAGAGACTTTTTAAGACGCATTTCTTCATATCCTTGATTCAGGAGTCTGTTACGCGGATATTTATGACGTTCAAGGAAATCCGAGTAGTTAGTACTTGCTCTAGCGTAGTGAATCAATTATGAAATATAAACACCATATGCAGGGATATAGCTGCACAGAAAAGGAAATTTTATTAAAATTAAAGTCGTCTCTTTTATCATAAATCTTAGTGCGAGTTGACCACTGTTGTCGAATTCGAGATGTAGGTAAAAAAAAGATGCAGAACAGGCTGTTTCGGGAGTCTCCAATATCTCGAGCTCTGATGGATATATTGACGGTAACCATTTACCAAAAGAAGGTACGTTGATGGACAATACATCATCAATATATCTTTATGTAAAGTTATATAATTTAGCATCTTTTAAATTTTTATTCTTTACAAGGTTCTTAAGGAATTCAGTCTCATATGAATATAAAAACAAATCGACCAGGATAGGAGTACAGTTAGTGCCCTTTGGTATGCCAATTTGTTGTTGAATAAAATAGCTCCTCCAAATGTGACAAATATGTTATCAATAAGGAAATCTAGCATATCGCAAACCTGCTTTTCTGTGTAGCACACTTTGCCTTCTACGATGTTTTAGAAAAGTATGTGGATTTGTAACCGAGGACAACATAAATTTTGAAATAGTTAAAGATTTACGAGATTTCGATTTTTCATGTGGTAATGTAGTGTGAAGAGTTGAGCAGTAAAAAAATTGGAGAGAAATAATTTCCGAAAAACTGCAGGATTTTAGGTTTTGAAGTTAGTCTTTAGAATGTGTCCACATATGATTAATGCCGCTACGAGAGTAGGAGGTATTTTAATAAGATTGCTGTCCATTCTTAACTGCAGACAATATCTTTGTAAGATGAACTGACATCTCCTTCGTGGAGCAAGATGAAGATCCAGTTATATACCTTTCTTTGTATGGATTCTTAAGGAGTTTGGGAATCCAATACAAGTAAGGTAAGTCCTCAAATTTTGTTTCGATGTTGAGAAAAGACATGAAGGACTTCTAGTTGTTTAGAATTTCATCTTTCTTTTTAGAAGTAGTACATTTGTATGTGGCACAACCTGGAATGTTACTATCATTGCCTAATTCTGTAATAAGACAACTGAAGTAATGCGCTTTACAAACAAATACAATGTTGTTCGAAACTTTGTCCACACATTTTGATGACACATTTCTCATGTATCGTTCAATTGCCTCACAATCGTTGAATTCGGACTTGGGTCTTTTATCGACACATTTCTGGAGATTGTCAATACGATTCCGTACCAACGATTAGATGGCACGTATCCAATCTGACAAGGACTCGATTTCTGATTCTTAGTCCTTGTCTCTCTCTTTATCCATGATCTGGCATCCATTATAGTTTTGAAATTAAGTTTCCAATTAAGGCGCTGTGATTCTCCGAATTTTGGACCATGAGAAACTGAGGAGTTCATTCTCAATGATATTCAAATGTCCAGTGATGACATGGCCAGAAGGACTGTTATTAAAAAAAGAAGCACAGTCACATGTCAGAGGGGATTTTAAGTATTCCTTAATGTTTAGATTCTGCAATGTCTTTTTACTACTTATTATCTTAGTGTAGCTGTAAGAGACTATAGGAACAGATTGATTTTTGAAATATGGTGAAATTTTGGAAACTACCGCTTTACGATGAAGAATATTGCTGATGTTAAGAGCATCTATTCCTTTGTTGGAAAATGGGATGTGTATAAATTTCCGATTCTCACCGTGAAGAGGTTCAGATCTAACAGGTTTAAAGGACGGACTTTGGCCACGTCAAATATAATGCCGGACAACCTGTATTTCATCGAAAAGGGGTTGACATCCTTCCACGAGTCCGAAATATCTAAGATCTTTTAGAAGGGTGACTGGTAGTGAAAAAAGTTTCGTTCTTATGTAATGAACAAGTAAAGGTTATTGTAAACTAGACAGAAGGTTATTCTATCTGTCTGAAAGTGAATATGATGGGACAGGGTCGGGTGCATCTTTTTCCCTAGTCTTCCGACGTCTTTGGCAATGGCTACGTTTACTTCTTGGACAGGTGTTAAATAACGTCATTGCATTGATTTCACTGATACTTGTACTAGAAAAATTCCCGATACCTATTATATTATTACTAAAATAAATTTGGTAAGAGACCTTTTGAGACGCATTTCTTCATACCCTTGATTCAGGAGTCTGTGCAGATGTTTATGGCGTTCAAGGAAACCAGAGTATTGAGTAAAGGATACTAACACTCAATTTCTAAATTATGAAAATCTTTTACAACTTTTACCTACAAAGAAGTAGGAACTCTATAGCTTACATCGACTCCAAAATAGCGTTTTTAAAAGAAAAAACATTATTCCCTTGACATGAAAAATTGTGTAAAATGCAATTTCTTACTCCAAGAAAAAAATGACACATCTAGATATAAATGCGTGGTACTTCATAGAGATTCGTCATACTTTTTACAAAACGATTCAAAATCATAAAGAAAAAAGATATTGTCAAAATGCTGGAAGTTTTTTATCGACAACATATTTTTTCAGTAAGGTGGACGCATTTTTCAACAAACCTTTGGCATTCCAATAATAACAAATTGTGCTCCTCTACTGGCTGACAAATTGTGCTCCTCTACTGGCTGACAAATTGTGCTCCTCTACTGGCTGACCTATTCCTTCACTGTAATGAAGCTGACTTTATAGCTGATCTAATCAAAAGGAAGGAACATCGTTTAGCCAGGTCCTTCGATCTCAGTTTCGGTCATATAGATGACGTATTATTGGTAAAAGATCCTACTACAGACGCTGTGAAGACAGCCTCATATATTGACCTACACTTAGAGATCAATGTAAAAGGACAAACGTTGACTTTTCAAAACGTATCGTCAAGTTTCCTTTCATCTGTGGCAACATCCCTTCAGAACCTGCGTCTAGAATGCTCATATTACAACTCCTACGTTAAGCCAGAGCTTGCCGTTACTACGCAGACCTTTTGTATCACGCTAGACTTCTTACAATTAGCCTTCTGGAACAGGGTTATGTTGCTACAAGATTGAAATCATCACTTCAAAAGTTTTATGGTCGTCATCGTGAACTCATGGATCGTTACGGTGTATCCATATGCACCATGAAGACTGGTTTGTTCAACGTGTCATAGTTTTTTTTCCTTTTTCGTCTACCCAGGACTTGACTTGTTTTTATCCTAGGAGAAATTATAATTCAATTTTCCCTAGAATCGAGGGTTTCAAATCCTACTAAATTTCAATCTGTCCTATAACATATATATCTTTTTCATTTTTTACTATAAAAGTGATAGTGATCATATAAACAAAGTGTAAACCGAGAATTCACATATTTGAGCTTAATGTTAAAGTTAAACCAGGCTTTAAATATTGAGCTAAATCTGGAGGGACGGTTTGCTCTAAAAGGGAAGGTGATTTTCTGTCAGTTGTGGAAAAAAAAAACATATACAATCAAAAACATGCATACTTAGTCAACAGCATTCATGATTTATAGTAGTGTCATGCTCGAGACATGGCAAGGAAAGGGGTTGGATGTTCAAATGGTTGTGTTATGTATGACGAACTAATCAGGCTGAATAAGGTTCACTCAGTATTAACCTCCTGGGGATGGGGGTAGTGGACATGGAATTATAAATGATGTACGTTACAACGCCTAATTATAATAGCTCTTTGGGTATCAGTCAAGGTCAATCAGGGGACAGGAACAATCTTCAGCCTCATAAGAACATGAACGGGATTATAAATTCATTTATGACTTACCAGAAAACTAGACATTGAAATTCTACAACAGAGGTGTGTTTTGCAATTTCCTAGATTACTGTTTGGTCATGAATGTAAAGAGATTGTCGGGGAGTTGGCTACTATTGCTGAAGAAAAATCAACAAAGAAATAAAACTAGACAGAGTAGTCGGTCTATTTTGTCCCCTCCATTCCTAATCTTCCGAGTGTCCCCAATTTCGATTATTCCAAAAACTGATCCAGCAGCGAATTTCGAATGATCCATAATCTGTCATTTCTTCATAATAAATCTGACAACGACTATATTGATAGGGAACACTGTAAAGTTAAATATTCAAGTATAGACAATGCTGTAAATATCATTCAGTGTCTTAGCAAAATATTATATTAAATCGGCATTTAAAATAAATTTTATGACATTCGTCTAGAGAACTCGATCTACGAAGTTCAAATTTGAAATTATGTACTACTTAGAAAAATATCTCACGATGGGTGCCTCTGTTAGCTGTTCTTTGTTTGAATCTTTTTCAATGGCTTTACATTGAAAATATCTTGAACTACTTAAATGACTATTTGCTGTGTTCAAAAGAGGGAAGTTTTGAGTGTAAAAGCACTTTAACCACCTTTCAGAAGAGTTGCAGTTTAGGGGGGTAGGCATTGGGTCCCTTAAGCGGATGAGAAAACCGTAGATTATACAGAGGTACTGACATTTTGGGGGAGAATTTGACACCAAGCCGTTGGTAATGAAGCTTTGGCGAGATAAGATTGAAACCTTGTGTAACAAACTATTTTCTTGTCTAAATTGTTAAAAATCATACTCCGTGAATTGCAATCTTTGATAGGCATGATAATTTTGCGTGTCAAGGTATCGTTCCAGGTCGAGCAGCTTAATTGACGAAACAAGTAATGTGATAAACCTCAGCATAAAATCAGGGTTACACAGTCTATGAAAGAAGACATTAGAACTTAGCTATCATTTCTGGACAAATAGAATGAAACTACGCTCTTCTGGATCAATTTTGGTCTTATAATGACCAGTTGCAACCGTTCAGTGATAGCGCGGGTATTTAAGATATAGGGTTTGGTATTTATTTCAATGGTGGGTGGCACAGGAGAATTTGCCATATTCTTGGTTTGAATACTGATATTACATTTCTTGAATTATTCGTTGTAGTAATCGCATTGAACATATGGGGACAACATTTAAAAAACAAGAATGTTATTTTCAAAATCGATAACATGGCCTAGTCACAATTATACGAAATAAATCCTCGAAATCCCCAAGAGTGATAGCCCTTGTCAGAAAATTGGTTTAGAATTTGATATTTTGTGAAAACCTGAACATATCCCGAGATGTTTGAATTCTGATTCTCTTTCACGTGGTAAATTTAAAAAATTCAGAAGAATGTGTCCCACAGCAGACATCAATAGCAGTGAAATTTCGTTCCAATTCTGAAAGTTTTACATGAGTACAGAATTTGCTAGTTAATTTTTCTATGTTGTCTAGTACCTGGAAACTTATGAAATAGCAGTAGAGTCTTACATTCAGTTTCGGTTACTTGATAATTTGGATGATTTGCGGCCAAATCCTATTGACAATTGGGCGAAGTTCATAGCATACCTTTCTTACAAAAACAACTGTCAGTTTCTAAAGTGACCACTTACTTGTCAGGACTGAGTTTTGCCCTCAAAATACGAAACATAACAGATAGTGTAAAATCATTTTTCATAGAGAAAATGGTTGAGGGGCTCCGACGGAATAAATCACGAGAAGCTGATGCTAGGTCACCAATTTCTCTAGCGTTATTAAATCGCCTAATCAGCGCCCTAAACAAAGTATATTTTACCCGATACGAACGGGAAATGTTTTGTTTTGCTTTTTCATTTGCTAAATTCTTTTTGCTAATCTGGTCCGAAAGAAAGAATATCGTTTGGCTAGATCATTCAGTCTCAGTTTCCGCTATGTAGATGACGTATTATCTTTAAACAATCCTAATTTCGGGGAGTTGATACATCGCATCTACCCAAAAGAACTTGAGATAAAGGATACTACATACACTGTGAAGTCAGCCTCATATCTTGACCTACACTTAGAAATCGATGGTAAAGGAAAACTATTGACCAAACTTTACGACAAACGTGATGACTTTTCATTCAAAATTGTCAACATTCCTTTCATCTGTGGCAACATCCCTTCGGCTCCTGCGTATGGAGTGTTCATATCACAACTCATACGTTATGCCAGACTTTTTGGTTCGCGCTAGAACTCTAACAAATAGACTTCTGGAACAGGGTTATGTTGCTACAAGATTGAAGTTATCATGAACTCGTGGATCGTTATGGTGTATCCATCTGCACCATGAAAACTGATTTATTCAACAGGTCATAGTTTTCCTTTCCTCGTTTGTCTATACCGGACTTGACTTTTTATGAGCAACCCAGCGGGTGTTTCTAGAAAAGCAGAGGACGCTTACCCTACCGGTGCACCTGGTCCATACTCCCAGTTTTCAGTGGAGTCCGAGTAACTCATTTGCTTTTGTTGCTTTGTGTGTATGATTTTAGTTGCTGTATGTTCTTTGTTGTGTATGTCTGTTTTCCATGTCTGGTCTTTGTCCCTGGATTATATTCTTTTGATTATCACAGTGTCTGTAGTATCCTTTATCTCAAGTTCTTTTGGGTAGATGCGATGTATCAAATCCCCGAAATCAGGATTGTTTAAAGATAATACGTCATCTATATAGAGGAAACTGAGATTGAATGATCTAGCCAAACGATATTCTTTCTTTCTGATCAGATCAGCTATAAAGTCAGCCTCATAAGAGTGAAGGAATAGGTCAATATCAAGTGGACACGGATACGTGGAATACCATGGTATGCCCTCATGGCCGCCGCAGTCGAATAGGAGCTAAAATATGTACCCCAACTAATCTTGATTCAGCTAGGTTAGAATGATATTGGGGATAAAAAATCATGTGAATTGATTAATGACATGCCGATATTTTGCATCTTTGTCTCTCAAAATATTTGGAATTACATACTAATTAGGCGATATTGGCACGTCACCGTAGGAAAGAGAAAAAATATTGAAAAAGTCAGTTGTTAAGTAGGGGGATTATGTGAGTATGTATAGACCCACTGGTATAAGGGTCCCGATCTTTTCCACTATTTTACGTCGGATCATATCAAAGTCAGCGACTTTTCCACGTTACCTTGGGAAGTCAGTTCGGTGAAGACTATCTCATGTAACCGTGAGTAGCCGGGGCGGGCGGCTAATCTGATACCAGTTTGTTATCACCGTGTTTAAGTATACTTTTAGCTTGTATGAAATATAAATGTACGTAGTTAAGCTAGTAAATTGTTTAATTGCTGCTCTTCCTTGTCAACCAGGGTGTTCTAGGATAAAGTGTAAAAGAGCAGGACATTTGTCCTCTCTTGGTGATTTGCTTTAGTAAGAGGAATTTGAGCATTCTTTGATACCAAAGGCGCGAAGACTTGCTCTATATATTTTGGTATTCTGTTTTTTTTCGTGTCATATATCGTCATCCTGATTCGACTGTGGCCGTTTAATCCACTTCATATCTTGTTGATTAGCCAAATATTTTAATTGTAATTAAAATAATGTTTATTATTTCATGTGAATGCGTAATTGAATGCATGAATGTTTATAGGAAACTTAATCGGCTCGGTGGTTCCGATCCCTGAAAGGTATTAACAAATATCGTTATAAATTTGTAGGTACTACGTACTGGTATAGCTAAATATCAATACATGTTAGAAAGCCTTGCATAAAAGTTAATGTATCTAAATTTGGTAATATAACATTTTTGGTTAACCTATTAGTTTGCTAGCTAGGTACAGATTTCAGACGGGCTTGTCTCGGCATATACCAAATTTTCCCCTTTTGTTATAAGAGCTGGTACATCACAAAATGGTATTGTAACCAGCACATTTTCTGTATAAACTTTCATCTTTCAGACGAAAGGATATAAAATGAGGCCACTTGTCCCATCGAAATCTGTCATTCTGTATCGACCGTGGTGACAAGTATTTATGGCCTAAGAACTTCTGGTGGGAAAGTATCTTCTGTATTAGCCACTTAGTTGCTAATGCCTTGAAAACTGTTCGCATGGTGTTGACATATGAATTTACCTTAAGTCAAAACCATCGCAAATAGCATATATCATGACCAGTAGAGGAAAACTATAACAGATAATATTCATATTTTATTATTTTTTTATTTCTTCCCTGTTCCTAAAATATATTAAAACAATAATTTAAACTTCAATTGCAATTTAAAGCGACTTATGTATTGATTTAAGTAGCAATTGCTTAAATAAATGTTATGAATTTTCATTCTTGCCGGTGCATCTGGTCCATGCTTCCAGTTTTTTGTGGAGCCCGAGTTGCTCATTTGCTTTTGTTACTTTGTATGTATGATTTTAGTTACTTTATGTTCTTTGTTGTGTATGTATGTTTTCTATGTCTGGTCTTTGTCCCTTGATTACCATATAACCTTGGTTCCCTTGATTACTCTTTGTTTACTATAACAGCTAAATGTTCGTAATTAAATTAATTGAAAAAATCATATCCTTAAAGTGTCCTTCCAAAAAAAAAAAAAAAAAAAAATACCCACCACACGAACCACAAGTAGCAGGACACATGCGTCTTAAAGTTGGGTCAGAACATACTGCAGGATTACAATTAAACAGAGTTGAGTCTTTACATAAAACTGCAACACAAGACCAAAACAAATAAAGAATATCATTTTTGCAATATCCTGAAAATGGTGTTGATAAATTCAGGTATATACGTCTATTTCAATGACGAAAAAAAAAAAAACAAACAAACAAACAAAACAAGACGAAACGAAACAAAAAAACAAAAGAAAAAAACAACATAACTCCCTGTGCATCGAGTTTTGTATTAAAACCTATACGTTTCATTAGATATAAATTTTATTTTGATCATGATCTTCCTACATATTTGATTTGATTGTAATGCTGTTGATGAGAGGTTACTCCTTGAAATACGTATACAGCATCTCGAAATTTACAATGTATAAAACTTGAATTTTTGTATTTTAGATACTGTGATCATTATACTGATTTTCAAGACTGGGCTCTGCAGTTTACGCAAAATAAGGACTTGTTGCCAATAGATTAAGGTCGTCATGCTTAAAGTAGAAAGGTCGTCACTTCCCCTTAACTGACCGATATGATGTTTCAACATTACAAACAATAGCCATCTTTCATTGATGATTTTCCTCTTTCATCGAACTTGATTTTCAAATAAAAAATGTAGCAGCACGAAGCAGAAACTACTCCCACGTTAAAATCACCTAGGTCACTCGCAATTTTAGGTGGTTTTGCACATTTTCCGTGTGTATTTTGCTTTATATTTTGTTGTTTGATCAATGAATTATTCGTCTACTGTCGGTTTGTTCTTTCGATATTACACAAAAGTTGTTCCGTTACTTATTCATACGTTGATAACTTAGATTTTTTGTAAAAAAAACCTATCGAACAAACAATGATTTTTCGGTATTTAACAAATCATATGTAACCATATTTTAAAGAAAATCATGCCTTAATTTCCTACTTTGACCTACCAAATCATGAACGCTAACTCTTGGAACGTGTCAATATTAAATACAATCTATATAAGCTCATCCCAAAAGTGTAACAACCAAATGAAAAACTAAGACTGAGTCAATTCCTGTCTGATACTTAAAGAGTATGGGAACCCCAAAAGACTCTTACTCAAATTTAATAGTATCTAAATAATGCATGATTTTATTCTTCAATTTCAGAGTCTCACTAATTACCCTTAACTAACTGACAAACATTAATACAGAAGAATGAGATTTGTTCCCAGCATGCATCGTGATTATGACGTATATGTGGCACTAATCCCTACCTGGTTCTATAATAATGTGCTTTATCTTAACATGTAGTCACACACACAAAAAAACCCAAAAAAATTGAAGTAGATTATATATATCCAAATAGATGTATAATGAAAAATAGATTAAAACTTGTTTTTAAAAAATCAACATTAGTGTAGAAAAATAAATACAAAGAATATTTTAAAAAAAATCAATATCATATATGAGATAGCGCATCAGTTAATCAGGCAAAAACAGATTTAAGTAATACTCAACTTTTAAAGCTCGTTTACCACAAAAAAGAAGACTAGAAAAAATTATAAAACAATTAATTTTCTTTTCGTTTAATATGCATTTGAATTTCCATATCTAGAATATTAAGCTCTTTAATTTGTAAAATTCTTTTTTCAAATATCTTTTATTTTGATATCAATTCAATTCAATTAAATGGTGTCTAAAAAGAGAAAGTATATTTATGTATTTTTGCATGATTGAGTAATGTAAATTGTAGATAAAATATAATACATCAGCTGTGTAAATGTATTGAATTTAGTATATACCATATGTGTTTACTAAATAATAGAAATGTAAACTTCACCAACATTTAAAAAAAACACAAACACTCTGATAATTTTAATTTGTGATAAACTGTACATTTTTCACAGGTTTAGGATTGTTTTTTAATACTACATGGAGGATTGTTGTGGATTCCTCTTGCCCGACTAATGCTTTTCAGGAATAGATCAGGTAGATCAAGATTTAATAATATATCAGATAGAGTGAATCATTTAATATATACTTGCACCCTGTAACCATAGGTTTAGCGCAATTATAATATTTAATTAAATAATTAAGTGGAACGAAGGAAAGTTATTGTATTATGTAAAGACTATCAATATAAGATAGGTTTTCATTTTGAATGATTGTAGAACAAACCTCCCCCAATTATTAATACTACAAGCAGATGTTTTAGACACTTTTTTTTAATTAAATATTAAAATCAAGACACTATGTAAAGCAACTTACGTGTAGATTGCGGCCCTGAAATATGCAAGTTATTCGACAATAAAAATAAAATTCTATATACAATTTTCATAAAAAAATATAAGAAAACCAAAATATAAAACATTGAACTTTGATTCGGTCGTTATTTACATTGATTCGTCATTGATTATTGACTTTCAATTTTTGAATATCAATGTAACAACATTTTGGAGAAATGTTTGTCAATAGTAATGCATAGCTAATTATAGCAAATGATATTCAAGTGAGCCAAGATTCGAGCGGAAATCGAAAGAATAAAATCCATTGATAAAGACTAAACATGGAAAACAGACACACACAACAACGAAAAAAAACATTATTTGACCAAAATAACACGAACAAAGACTCCACTCAAAACTTGAAAAACTGAGACCATGTAAACCCGTATGGTAAGCGTCCCCTGTCGTTCTAGAAACCAACGTGTTAATCGTTCATAAAAGTTCAAGTCCGGATTAAACGAAAGAAGGAAGGAAAACTATATGACTCTAATCAGTTCTAGAGGTGAAGTTGAATACACAATAACGATCCACGAGTTCATAGTGTCGACCATATAATTTTTGTAGTGATGATTTCAATCTTGAAGCAACATAACCTTGTTTCAGAAGCCTTATATATTAAGAAATCTAGCACGGTACATAAAGTCCGCGTAGTTACGGCAATGTCAGGAATAACAAATGAGTTAAGATATAAAAACTGCATACGCAGGTGCTGAACGAATGTTTCCACAAATGCGGAATGAAATTTCATTGCGTTAGTCGTATACGGTGTTTTCAGTTTTTCGTTTTCGTTTGGTACTTTTTTTCGTGGTTTTCGTGGATAGTGTTTAACCATGAAATTAAGATTCCAACGAACATTTTTTCTGTTGATGAAAGATTGCTCACCTTAATATTTGTCATGGTCAAGTGACACGTGTAACCATATCGACATTACGTCACCCCGCCACTCTTACCGTTTAATTAAACAAAATATCAATTGTTTTTTAGACCCATAAAGCCTTAGGGCTCGTGAGTCGTGTAATGTCAGTTTTAATTAAAAAAAATCGTAAGAGTGACGTTCGGTATTCTCGGATTTCCTCGTCTTTCTACTGACATCGGTTGTCGTAGAATTCGGGATTATACCACTTACCGTCTACTATTGAACAAGCAATGGCTCCTCAAGTTTTCATTTGAAAAAATAATTTTGACATACCGAACTTTTACTCGTAGTCCAGAAAATAGAATTGAGAGTCTGCATTTTCTGATGGATGTATTACAACTGTTTCATATGTGATTGAAACAGCTTATGACAAAGCCCTTTTTAATTGCAATGGAGTAAAACACCTGTTCACAAAAATACCATCTAATGTTTATATGCGTTAAATACTCACAGGATTGTCGATTAAAATTGTGTGCAAAGTCAGTAATAATTTACCGGAAATGCAGGGAAATTCATCGAAAATTTTATTGACCCACGAACCACTACTTAAAATGTTCAACGAAATGTCTTTTTTCCTCTTATCACAAAAATTGATACCCATAAATTAACCGAAACCATAGTCATTTTTGTCAATAGTTTTCCTTTACTGTGGATTTCTAAGCGTAGGTCACGAAATGAGGCTGGCATCATAGTATCTGTATTGTCCTTAATCTAAAGTTCTTTGGTAGATGCGATGTATAAAATTCCTGAAACTAGGATTGTTTAATGACAATATGTCATCTATATACCAGAATCTGAGATCAAAGGATCTGCCCAAACGATGTTCCTTCTTTTGGATCAGGTAACCTATAAAGTCAGTCTCATAAGAGTGAAGGAATATGTTAAAATCTCTCTAATTTGATTCAAACAAACTGATTCCAGATAAAGGTATTACATACAAATAAACATGAAATGTTTTACCTGCACTACATGAGCCACACGTCAAGGGACAATATTTTGCCAAGTCTGGTGTATTACATACGCTTGGATTGCAATTAAATAAATGTTGGTCTGCACAAGTAGCTGTAAAACATTTCTTTTTTTTAAATTTCAGAAATGATATTACATAACAAAGAAAAAGTTGTGTTGTACTGAGGAATAATATCTTTACGCTTTGTTTTAAAATCTAAATTAAACATAAGATTGCCATTCTATTTTCTATTTGCGTATTCAGGTAATAATCAAAGTGAATGCTTGATAATCCATTTTTTGTTGTTTATTTTGTTTATTTGTGTGCTGTGTCACTGAATTTTCCCGGTTGCGCATTACAAACACTCCGAATTTCGTCTTTAACTTTTAAATAACTAAAATTCTTTTTTTCCGAAATATTCATTAAAGTATGTAGTATTAAGTTCAAATATAAAAAGCGATAATTAAATAAAAGTTAATAAAAGAATACTTGCGATGTCCAATGAAACACATCCAATCGAAATATTTGACGTTTGTTTCCGCAAAGTAAATAAGTCTGAGTGATAACTGTTAAAAATCATTTATGCTTTTATCGTTTTTCCGAAGTCTATATTTGTCCAAATAAAAAAAGAATTCTGCCACTGGATTGGTTCGTATTCAATACCAGGGCAAGCATTCGTATTACTCAATCAAAATTTAAAAGTTTTATGTATTCATTAGTAGATATTTCATATTTCTGTAGCACGACTATGTTGGGAATTATTTTACTTTAATTGTTAAGATATTGAATTGTACTTCAACGATACAAAGAATTACAGAAAATAGATGATGTGCATGTTATCATATGAACTACCTAATTAAAAGACAAATTAAATTATACTTTGATATCTTTAATAAATTTGATATCCCTTGATAATTTTTACAATGAGCTATTTTTTAGATATTCAAAACGTGTCTTTGGAAAAAAAGTTTTGAAGGAAACAAAATAAATCTATGTATAATTAATTATTTTAAGTTGTTGTCACTATCAAAATAATGTTGGAAACGGAATAAAAACATTTCAATTTGCTTTAGCTTAAGCTGATTTTATTTCAATCGCTACTAAGTGAAAATGCCTTTACAATGTATGCGCCTGCTCCAAACTATAACCAAATAAGGACAAAACACTTTAACATTTAACAAGGCAATTATAGAATAAAGGGAGAATCCTGTGATACAAGCTCTTAAATGATACAGTGATTCCTTTAAAGCACCCCTTACAACTCATGAAATGATACATCAATTCATTTAAAGCGTCCGTTACAAGTTATGAAATGATAGAGTGATTCATTTAAAGTGCCCCTTGTAAGTTATGAAATGATAGAGTGATTCCTTTAAAGCACCCCTTACAAATCATTAAGTGATACAGTGATTCCTTTAAAGCGCCCCATACAAAAGTCATGATATGATACAGTAATTCATTTAAAGCGCCCTTGTTCTTATCACTTTACTAATTAAAGTTCTATTAAGAATTTAAGTAGTGTCTTTGTAAAAATCATGCAAAATCTGAAAAATTTGATACACCCGGAAATCAAAAGAAAGCAATCCAGGGACAGGGACCAAACATGGAAAACAAACACAACAAAGAACATTAAGTAATTAAAATAATACATAAAAAGTAACAAAAGCAAATGAGCAACTCGGACTCAACTGAAAATTTGGAGAATGGACCAGGTGCACCGGCAAGGTAAGTGTCCTCTGCTTTTCTAGAAACACCCGCAGAGCTGCTCATAAAAAGTCAAGTCCGGGGTAGACGAAAGAGGAGAGGAAAACTATGACACCACTTAATACCACATTTTGAAATAGTACAATGTGGTTCGTCATCGTTGTAGTCAAATGTATATCATTTAAAGTGATGAAACATTGTTTGAATACTTTAATATTGTCAGAATTTTTGTACTGGAATAGTTGGTATGCTGACTGAACGTGTGATTGGTTACTTTTGTTGGAATTGTCGTGGCACTATCCATACCAGATATGAACGTGATAGGATTCCCATCTGGGGACACCATAGCCTTAAAAGACAACAGTGTGTCCGGTCCGTTGTCAGGTTCGGATTTTTTTTATACTGGGCGACGTCCGAGCCAGTTTTTCTTTCATTCCTCTTGTTACAACAATTTAAATTGTATAACTTGGCTGATGATAACCTTAGGGACAAAATCCACCAGCAGCGGTATCGACACAGTGGTGAAAATTGAATGTTAATGCCTGTTTACTATGGCAAGTCAAACTAAATATCAAAAATAAAAATGTGTAGGCTTTTCACCCATGAATCACATTTTGCATGATTCTTAGCTGGAGTGCTGCTTTAACTAATGATAGAAACATATACAATTTGTTAGTATTTGTTATCAGTTCGAATGGATTTGTTTTTTTTTTTTCGAATAGTACTTCCTTGTCAACTTCAGCGCCTGCTTACTTAGATCACTTTCGAAATATATATATATATAGATATATCAACAATCAGCATGTATTCATCAACTTTTACTTATACTTACTTTGACTAGTAATGGCTAAAAAATAATAAAAAAAAATAATGTACTCTCCTTTGGCGGTTTTGGTTTTTAATACTTCTTACATACAACTTACGTTTGAAATTTTTACTTTTTACGTATCATGTTCTTATGCTACTGATGAGAGGTACATTTTATGGAATATATGACATGATAATTGTGGTAATTACTATAATACACAATTGATGATTCATCGATGTCTATGTGAAATAGCCAACGTGGTGTAATTATTAACTGTTAATGAAAACCATCCTTACCGATTTATTCCTGATCTTACATTATCACATTCATATGATTTGAAATATAATTCTGTTGTCATAATTGGAAAAAAACCTTGTATCTAGAGCACATATAGAGTACATAAAAAATGCTCATTGGCAGCAACGAATGGTAACTGAAAAGATCGCATTGAATGTAGATATTTTATAATTAGTACTAAGGTAGAATGAGCTTTCTTTTTATTTGTTTCTATGTTGTTTTCTTTTATTTTTTATGTCGTTAAAGTTGTTGGGATTATTAGATACTAAGACGTTCGCACAGGTGTGTCACCTGCTTTAGGACAGCATTTATTATACTTTCATTACACAGGATTTACCTACCATTGTTAGGTAAGCCACCTAAAATGTATATATAAAAATAAAATAAAGGAATAATTAATGAACACTCAGGCTGCATTCCTTATACCGTTCATGGTAAACCATTTTGGTGATCAATTAAATTTCCATTTCGATAGTTTTGGTACTTCTTGTATACAATTAGTTTTAGATCTTCCTATATATTTTATTCAACTGCTGCTAGTGAGAGGTTACATCATGAAACACGTGTACAGCATACCGATATTTGTAATATTAATATGGTTGGCATTTATGTAATTGAGTACAATTCGTAAAAATGTTGCATTAAACAATAAAACTGTAGTACCATATTTTATGTACAGACATAAGCTGCATCTACACCGAAGAAACGATGGAATCATGGTAAATGTTCCAAGTCTTCATTGCAAGGTTGTTAGCAGGTCTTATAAAGAACATGAGCTAAATATTTTACAAATAAAGAGTCTACCACAAAACAAATTGAAGAATGCTGTAACTGAATTTTTTTTGCCCCGTTTTTTTTTGTGTGTAAATTTACCTTTTTATTGTGATATTGCACTATTGTGTATAAGCTCTTGGTGTCGTACATACCTTTTGTTTTACAACCTGTGTTACATATATCTGAATTACAACAACCAAGGTTACAATTCCCTATTGGGAGTACGGCACACTATAATGTTAAATAAAAATGAAATTGAAATTAAGGTTGAAATTGTGTGTATATATATATATATTAAAACACTCAGATTATATAATGTAAATTTCGATATGCTGTACACGTTTTTCAAAGAGTAACCTCTCATCAGCAGCATTAAAATCAAATATGTAGGAAGATAATAATCAAAATACTAGCTGTATACAAGAAGTACTCAAAGCCAAAACTATCGAAAGAGGAAGCCGAATTCATCAACGAGAGGTTCTACCATATGCAATGCAAGGAATGAAGCCTAAGTGTTTTACGTAAATTTAAATATGGAATACTGCAAGATTTCATAAATAGGGTAGTTAAAATATGATATAATTAACTGAGTTGGTGAATTTAAGGTGAATATTTTATATTTTCTATCTATTAAATAATAGAACAAATGAAGTATAAGCAAAACTAATATAGCACACACAATAAAGAACATGAAATAACTAGAGAAGTCTAATTGTAAGAAGGCTAGCACGGTACAAAAGTTTACGTATTAACGACAAGCTCTCTCATAACGATTGAGTTGTGATATGAAAAATCCATTAGCAGAATAAAGAAGGGATGTTGACATAGATTCAAGTAAAGTTGACAATACGGAATGAAAGTGCATCACAGAGTTACGCGATAAGACAACATACCATATTACTAACCTGTGCCTTTTCCATACAAGTAACCTCCCACTCATTGCCATGATTCAAATTACTATTTGGCTTGTTTACATAAGAGCATAACTATAAGGGAAATACCATTTCATATATATGTCTTATTATTCCTTTCATTATATATTATTAAGATTTTATATCCATTTTGATTATATACAGACATAATATGTTTATAAAAAATGAAAATGAAAATATCAGGTAATAAAATAAAAAAACAATAGTTGTTTTACCATTACCTTTAGTATCACATAATAATATTTGACCAAAATAACTGTATATCATTACAAACGATTATTCAATTCATACTCATTTAGGAAACTCTTCTAGAAATCATTTTCAATGCAAACTGGAACACAAAGTATACCAATCTTACTTGATTAGTCTATTGATGTAGATGTGCTTCATTTGAAAAAAAAAAAAAACTTTCAAAGAAACGTATGGAAAAAATGAGAGTTTTAAGTACAAATTTTTGCATACATTGCGGTACCAGCTGCTCCGATGGTGTAATATGTATTTTGCCAGATGTATTTTGGACTTGATTTGATTGTGAATTGGATAAGTGTTCGGTAATTTTGTTCTATTCTACCCTTATTTTTATTAAAACATTTTAAAAATATACCTGATTTTGTGTGCACGAAATAATCTTGTTACATTTTGCCGGGTCTGCCAGTTTTTGACAATGGTAACATAATAGAGTTCCAGTGTGTTGCAGCGCTAAAAAACAAAGGTGTATATCTTTCAACGTCTGCTCAACAGATTTTTACAAATTATCTTTTCATACTTAATGTGAATTTGAAATCACTGAAAGTGTAATTTCATGTCTTACAGGATGTAAATAACATAATTAACATAATTTCTGCCCATGTGTAAATGACCAAGACTGACAACCATGATCACGGCTATCACCTAGAGAAGTGAACGATATCCCTGTAAGCACACTACCACATGATTGGGCTTACAGTCAGTTGAATTCTGGCGTTGTATCGCGTATTAATAAAAAAACGAACAAAAAGCTTTAAATGGACATTAAATAAAAGCAACATTTATTAATTTTGCAAATGTCATTTCTTATATCCAGCTATCTAGCTCATGACTTCGACCGTTAACATATTATGTGAGCCATAATAATACATGGGCTGATGTAATAAGAATAAAATAATAATCAAGGGAGCCAAGGTTCTAGCGGTAATCAAAAGAATGTAATCCAGGGACAAAGACCAGACATGGAAAACAGACATACACAACAAAGAACATACAGTAATTAAAATCATACATACAAAGTAACAAAAGCATGAATGAGCAACATAAAAGTGAAGTCCGGGGTAGACGAAAGAGGAAAGGAAAACTATGACACGTTGAGCAAATCCGTTTTCATAGCGCAGATGGATACACCGTAAAGATCCACGAGTTAATGATGACAACCATAAAACTTCTATAGTGATGTAGTGATGACTTCAATCTTGTAGCAACATAACCCTGCTCCAGAAGCCTATTTGTTAGAATTCTAGGGCGATACAAAAAACTTTGCATTAAGGCTTTCCTCAAATATTTTCTTAAATCGTATTTCAACTAACCAGATCTCCTCAATTATAAACTCGATAATTGAAAGAAAATCTGGGATTTTTTTGGAACCCAATGACCGATGCGATGAATTTTCCTTCAGTAATGTGTTTAATTCTACCAACATAAAGTTATTTCTAGTTGACCTACTTGGAGAACCGCATTGGGGATCTTTGTTGCAGAGGTCGCTGGCACAGCAGTGTTCACAGATTTTGATATTCTTAGATGATTGTGCATCTTCTAACGTCGAATTAGTTGAATGAGAACCATCTCGTTTACCAATGCTGAGTAATTTCGCACAAATCTGACAAGTATTTGATCTTATTTAGAAAAGAATTCCAACAGATTGAAGTTTGTGATGATACCAAAAATCTTTTTCTAAAGAGATCATTTGATCACCTGTAAACTATGCTTATTTTTCATCAATATCATGACGATTCTAAATTTCATTACTAAAAAGTAACGTATACTTTCTGAACACTGGTAAATGTATACTTTAATATCTGAAAAAAAGGCCAAAAAAAAATGATGATGAATTCAACTATAACTTTTCTTTTCTTCAGTAGAAAATCGAAAATCTCTTTCATGTGCATCGTCATTACCGTTTCGTCCTTGCATCCAACGTCAAAGAACAAATGTCCGTCTGGCGTGACATACTTTGTAACACTGCATTGCTGGAATTAAAATGACATGCTTAAATAACTTAATGCAGCAAATCAGTAAGGACAAAATCAACAAACCACAACAAGACAAATTTTCGACGCCATACAGATAGCACCAAATTAACTTATACCTGAATCTTAATATTGCTCTTAACAATGTGGAAAATTCACCGTTGAACTTATGAACTAATGCTGCAAAAAAGAACTGGTAATAGGTAAAAAAAAGTCTAGCATATAAAAAAACGACTCGTGAAATGAAGTGAAGGAGATATATGAACAAGAAGTGCTAGAAGCCATGGAACGTACTTCTTGATAAAAGAAAATTCCACTTTACCATTGGACATATATTATAGGTTTATTATATCGAAAACTCAAAGTACTACCGTGGCTTTACATTCTGACAAGTCTTTAATCAGATCATTCAGGATTACAACAAAATTCAGAATCAAAAGAACCAAATTGAATGCATAAAATCTGGCACAGAGTGGTTGTATTAGCAATCAATCACAATTAAAAGCAGTTTTTTATAGTCCGAGGCAGAAACATGGTGTTTCAGACAATAATAGGATATGGCTGTTGTAGATGTTTGATGACTATCTTTTAGTAGCGTTTAACACAGACCGTGAAATTCATCTACCAAGTCAGAGAGGCTTATTGATTCTTTCCTGATTTATCCTTGATTTTAACAGTTCATTTACTAATTATTTTCATTCCCTATTTTTATGATTTCGTCATTTTGTTCTAAGCTTTATTTGGTAGTCACGATTTATAAGAAATTTAATAACAAATTGAGATAATTGACAGACCATGAACTGTGTTACGCAGTTTCCACACAAATGAAAATAGGAAGATTGATATTTATTGTGGAATAACATCAAATATTCAAATATTTACAGAAAATGTAGGATATACTTGTCAGAGAGTAATCAAGGGAACCAAGGTTCTGGAAATAATCAAAATAATGTAATCCAGGGACAAAGACCAGACATGCAAAACAGACATACACTACAAAGAAAATAAAGTAACTAAAATAATACATACAAAGTAACAAAAGCAAATGAGCAACTCGGACTCCACCAAAAAGTGTGAGTAGAGCTCACTGTTTTCCAGTCAGGAGCGAATCTCGCCAATCTGATCACCAAAAAAAAAATTCCTCAATGAAAATGTTTGTGTGATAGCCCATTTTAAAAAACAAAGTACCAGCAATTTGTTGGACGTTTTTTTTTTTCCTAAACTTTGGGCACGAAGTTGTTTGACAGTGGTGAACGGAAAATGGATTGGCGAGAATTATTTGCTGGCGAGAACTACTCCTTGACCAGTAGCGACAAATCAGCACAAACATTTAAAAGAGTAATCAAGGGAACCAAGGTTATAGCGGTAATCAAAAGAATGTAATCCAGGGACAAAGACCAGACATAGAAAACAGACATACACAACAAAGAACATAAAGTAACCAAAATCATACATACAAAGTAACAAAAGTAAATGAGCAACTCAGACTCCAAGATTCTAGAAAATTTATTATTATATATTTATCCAAATACTGTCGAACAAGAAGTCAGGGTACGGAAATTGTATATAGAAGAGGAAAGACGATTAGCAAAACTCCATCTGCCAAATACCTGAGCTAATAGTAAAAAATTGTTTTCGAAGGAATGGTTTAAATTTCTATTCCTGAATGATTTCAAAATAAAAAATGGCTTACCTCGTGATCTCCACAATGTACAATGTCACTACAAGCTAATGGATTGTCAATTCCTTTGCATTCCAGACAAACTGGTCCCACTCCTTAAAAACAATTTCTACTTTGGCATTTAACTAATATAATGAACTACGTCTTAATAAATGAACGAGCCAAAGTTGACATATTCTGCATGAAGAACATCTGTGGACAAAGTATAGTAACTGGTCTTGAAACGTATTATTATAATCTTTTGAACCACTAGTACTATATGTCATGATGCGTTTTCCGACAAATTTATTGTGCTAGTGAATGAGCATTTAAACGAGTTTTTGTTATCTTGGAAATAACTCCTCTTTTACCCATTATCACCTTTGAAACACGGTTTAAATGTTATAGTTTTCTCTAGAAATGCATCGTTCTAAAGGCAACCTGATTTAAGGCAAGTGTTCGTCTGGTGTATTTTTTATTGTAGCTTACTTCTTTCAACAGATTACCTTTTACTAGGTCAAATGGCAATACACAAGTGACAGCGATTAACCCTGGAAGCAGGAATATAATAGTTATAAAACTACACAAGATATTGAAATAAATTATGAAACTCTTGGCTGATATCCACATTCGTTTAAAGCAAAATGCTTTGTTTCATTTGAGCAAACAAGCGAATTGTCGCTTTCTTTTATCTTCGTTATTGTTTAATTAACTTTCAATAAAAGACAATTCTGAAAAGTACTAGTTATTTTACACAGAATGATTACTTATTTAGTCAGTAACCAACTGGTAATCATAATAAAAAAAATCGTATTATGTAGAACAATGAATGGAAATCAGTAAGGTTTTTCCAGTCAGATTTTTTTTTCTAAAAATAGAAATTGATATCGAACACAATGAAACAAAAACTTACAAATTCTGCAAATCATTTCTTGACGATTTCAGCCTTTCTAATGAGACCAATTCTAACAATTCTTATCAATAAATATTACCGTACAGTGACCGGGAAGGTCACGAGTTACAACTTTCGCGTAATACAAATCATCAAAACCAATGAAATCTCGTCATTGATGGACACTATTTCCTCAGAGTTGTTCACACGTTAAGTTCCAATCAGAACTTCGGACAATATTATTAGAATACAGTAGACATTTCAAGTCTACCAAACGTAAACTAAGTCACCGGTTGTTTAGTTTCCGACTTTGTGTCGTAATCCGTTGTTAAGTTATAATATGTCGATTTCATGACAAATATCAAAAAATAACCTTCACCCTTCAATCTTCTCCTAATCTACTAATTCTTAAAGACAACACAATAAAACGCACAATCTATACGATTGTCGATACCCCATATTACATAGGGGACACATGCTTTTGTTATAAAACAAACAAAAATACATGTCACCACACATAAATCACAATCATAACTGTAAGATATAAATCTCATAAGTACAACATGAATAAATGAAATATATACATGAATATATAAAAACCTATAAAAAATCCGCCATATTGGTTTCTGCTGGACCTATTTTTTATAAACAATGTTTGTATTATTATTGAGAGATCTCCGGTGAAAACCGTCAGTTTTCCCGAAAATCGAATTCGTAGATGACAAACAGGTAATTCGTCCGAGAGGTTCGAAGGTACCACAGTTCATGCTGGAATCATTGTTCTTTAGGCAAACCACATAAAATAAGCAACATCTCCCTAGCTACCAAACGGAAAAATAATGGCTGACTTTGACAGTGTAAATATTGCCATTAATATTTACATACTCGACGGATTTGGATGATTGACTTCATAGGGAGAAACTATTTTGTAATTTCAATTGTATTATATAAATTTAACATTTTAAAGACAGGTAGGTGACAGTAAACATGTTTGTAAGCCTTTTAAAATTATTTTTATGGTTTTAGCTTAGCTGACGTCGAGTATAGTATTTATGCTACACTCTTAGACACAATAAAACATATAATTCTATAGGATTGCCGATAACCCACCGTACATTGAAAGTAAACTAAAGGGTTTAGAAAAGCAACATAAATTTTCAACTAGGGTTAAGTATGTCCATAGTCCATAAGAATTAAATACTTAAATATAAATTCCATATATGGAGACATTGCATGACAGAATGGGGATGGAAATTGGCACAAATTGTATTATCATCTTTATTATTCATCATAAATAAAGCAATACATGATTAAGGATATAACATGAATAATCATATTATGAAATGTATAATAAAGATATGGAAATTTATCATCCAAATTAAAAATGAAATAAAGGCTTGTTCATAAAGTCGAAGTTAATATCTTAAACGGGTTTTGACTTCATACGAGGAACTCTACTGGTGTTTCTTTAAAAGCAGGGACTCTTTTTCTACTTTCGAACGATAAGCATATTCTAACTCTTTATTGGAGTCCGGGCTGATATTCATTCTTTAATGTGTGTGTTAATTTTTTTTATTTGTTATGTTTTTGTTTTTGTTTGTATTTGTCTTGATCCTGTCATGACTTTCCTGGTCCCGATATAATCGTGGTCTCGTTGCTTTTACTTTCAATATCATACAAACTCATAAAGCATTTATTCATGCCAGTCATCTATAAATACAAGGTGTCCTTTTACTCTAGTACAAAGCTTGTATTTAATATATCTATTTCTTTTGTAGGAGGGACCAGGTTAAAGTAAAAGCCCTTTGAAAACTATTTGATTTGATTTGATTTATAACGAGCTTTCTGATAGATTGGCGCTCTAGTTTTGAGCAAACAAAGTTATTTTTAGGTTCCACTATATATAGGTCACTGCAGATAATTTTATGACAATTTGTTGAAATAAAGGTATATCGAGATACTTAAACAAGCAAATCCAACATTTTTTCCTGTAAAAAGTATATGTATAAAGTCTAAAGGATTGTACAAGGATTATATAATGGGCAACATTTTCAGTCAACAAATGACCTTCTTCAGTGCCTTAAATAAACTGGTGTTTTAAAAACTTACATTAGGTAAAGCCATGAAAAAAAAATACATATTCTTTCCTATTTTGTCATGAAATTCTGTAGCCATGGTTACATAACAATATATATATATATATATATATATATATATATATATATAATGAGTGACTTCCAAAAATTAATTGTCAAAAACAGGTTTGTTGTTTTTTTTTTTTTTTTTAAATATCAGGCACTTTAAACTGCCAGAAAAATTAAGCGGGCATGGTATCATTGTAAAAAAACAAATAAAAGAGTACATTTTCGTCCATTTGTTAATGATTTTAATTCTTAAAGTTCGTGCAAAATTTTGCATTTTTGAAAAACAGCCAGTTGGTGAAGGGAAGAGGTGAGGACCTGATTTTTTTCTTTACTTTCACAAGTATGCACCTATTTATGTACGAATGCTCTACTACCCACAATTAATATTTATAGAAATGTTTCACTTTTTAAGTTATACAAAATAAGACCGGGTCAGTTTTGTGTACGAAACAGTGCACCTCAATCCAATTTGTATAGTGCAACCTTATAACCTGGTTCGGTACTATGACGTCATTAACGTTGACTGGTTAACGCAATTAACCCTAACAAAATAACTTTTTGATTACGAATCAATTACATGCACTCATATTTGGACTGTCATTCATTGAAAATTAAATTATATGTAATGGTTCTTAATTTTGAACTAATTTTACTATATAACCTGGTTTTGGTCAGTGTACGTTGTTTACAAGTGGAAGCTGTCGCAACACAGTTTATTTAGTATTCAAAAAGTAGATGCATCCCTTAAATAAATAAATCTATAAAACAATGTACTTTTAAGTCTATAAGAATGTTATGATTTAATGATTTAATGAGTTAATCTATTGACGATAAAATGTGGAACAGGAAAGTTAATATTTGAAGCATTTGGGTATTGGAGAAAGAAAAAAAGGTTAATGTCCCGTGAATACTGCAGTTGAAACAAGTAAAATGTGTACATAATCAAATAGTATTAGAATATTTTTTTTAATCTGTTACCACTGGATTCATGTGTAACTTATCGCACTTGAAAAAGACATTAAACCACCTCCAACTATACTGTATGTTCATTGAGATATGATAGTTCGTAATCCTTTCTGTCTTGTAAATTTCTGAAAAGTTTCTTGAATATTTATTAGTACTCTAATATATTTGATTTTCTTTCTGATAACTTAGTCACACTCGTTTATTTTAAAACGTGTTACATTGACATATTTGATAATGTAATATCATGTTATATTCTATATCATACCATTGATTTTTTTTATAAATATGTATGTTATTGAGGGTAATAATAAATAAATATATATATATGTCTGAAAAATTCCCAACGATGTTAGAACTGTCAAATTTGCTATGCAGATATTTGGTCGTTCCCTCCGAGAAACTCGAACTCGTACCGCTGTGACATCTATGGCAACACCGCCAGCACCAAGTCCAGCGCCCTAGACCACTCGGCCAGCTAGGCTATAATAATATAGCTTTCGCTGGCCGGGTCATTCATCCTCGTAGGATTTAATCTAGGGCTGTAACTTAGTACACGATGTATGGTAGTACGGGACAGTTCATTTTGGTGTTATTATGTAGGAAATAGGATTAATTTGATCCTCTATCAAACCTCTTTCAAAACTTTTAACTTCTGTACTCACAGCTGTCAAAGAGGGTCTGCAGTCCTACCACAACACTTGTTACTCCTGTATTGGTAGTAATTCAATGTGGATCCTGAAAAAAATCTCCTGGAGACTATCAGTTCAAGACAATTTTTTTTTTCGATGGTACACCTAGATGCAAATATATAGAGATTCCTCATACTTTGTAAAAAATAATTCCAAATCACCTTCCAAATATACATAAAAAGATGTTTACAAAATGTTTGAAATTTTAATCGACAACATTTGTCCAGTGTGGTGGACGTGTTTTTCAACAGACGGTCGGCATCCCAATGGGAACATATTGTGCTCCTTTACTTGCTGACCTATTCCCTCACTCATATGAGGCTGACTTTATAGCTGATCTGATCAGAAAGAAAGAATATCGTTTGGCTAGATCCTTCAATCTCAGTTTCCGCTATATAGATGTCGTATTATCTTTAAACAATCCTGATTTCGGGGATTAGATACATCGCATCTACCCAAAGAACTTAAGATAAAGGATACTATAGACACTGTGAAGTCAGCCTCATATCTTGACCTACACTTAGAAATCGATGGTAAAGGAAAACTATTGACCAAACTTTACGACAAACGTGATGACTTTTCATTCAGAATTGTCAACTTTCCTTCCATCTGTGGCAACATCCCTTCGACACCTGCGTTTGGAGTGTTCATATCACAACCTATACGTTATGCCAGAGCTTGCCGAAACTACACAGACTTTTTTGTATCGCGCTAGAACTCTAACAAATAGGCTTCTGGAACAGGATTATTTTGCTACAAGAATGAAGTCATCGCTACAGAAGTTTTATGGTCGTCATCATAAACTCGTGGATTGTTATGGTGTATCCATCTGCACCATGAAAACTGATTTATTCAACGGGTCATAGTTTTCATTTCCTCGTTTGTCTACCCCGGACTTGACTTTTTATGAGCAACTCAGCGGGTGTTTCTAGAAAAGCAGACGCCGCTTACCTTACCGGTGCACCTGGTCCATTCTCCCAGGTTTTAGTGGAGTCCGAGTTGCTCATTTGCTTTTGTTACTTTGTATGTATGATTTTAGTTACTTCATGTTCTTTGTTGTGTATGTCTGTTTTCCATGTCTGGTCTTTGTCCCTGGATTACATTCTTTTGATTACCGCTATAACCTTGGTTCTCTTGATTACTCTTTCAACAAAAGGTCGGTATTCCTATGGGAACATATTGCGCTCCTCTACTTGCTGACCAATCCCTTCACTCTTATAAGGCTGAATTTATAGCTGATCTGATCCGAAAGAAAGAATATCGTTTAGCTAGATCCTTTAATCTTAGTTTCAGCTACATAGATGACGTATTATCTTTAAACAGTCCTAATTTCGAAGATTTGATACATCTTATCTACTAAGAACTTGAGATAAAGGATACTACAGACACTTTGAAGTCACCCTCAAATCTTAACCTACACTTAAAAATCGACGGCAAGGGAAAACTACAGACCAAACTTTACGACAAACGTGATGGCTTTTCATTCAGAATTGTCAAATTTCCTTTCATAGGTGGCAATATCCCTTCAACACTTGCATATGGAGTGTTCATATCACAACTCATACGTTATGCCAGAGCTTGTCGAAACTATGCTGACTTTTTGCATCGCACTAGACTTCTAACAAGTATGCTTCTGGAATAGGATTATTGGGCTACAAGATTGAAGTCATCACTACAGAAGTTTTTGGTCGTTACAGTGTATCCATCTGCGCCATAAAAACTGATTTGTTCAACGTGTCACAGTTTTCCTTTCCTCTTTCGACTACCCCGGAATAAATTTTTTTAGCAACTCGGCGGGTTTTTCTAGAAAAGCAGAGGACGCTTACCTTACCGTGCACCTGGTCCGTGCTCCCAGTTTTTAGTAGAGTCCGAGTTGGCTCATTTGCTTTCGTTACTTTGTATGTATGATTTTAGTTACTTAATCTTCTTTGTTGTGTATGTCTACTTTCCATGTCTGGTCTTTGTCCCTGGATTACATTCTTTTGATTACCACTAAAACTTGGTTCCCCTGATTACTCTTACACAATCATTTGATATTGAACAATTAATCATCTTACAAAATTTTTTGTCATTTATTTTGCAGTCTGAAGAACCAATACTGATGGAATGCACAGAAAATTGTTGCTTGAAATAAGTTAATGCTTGCAAGAAGTTACTCTGTGTTCTTTCTCTTAAAGATAAAAAAATGTCAGGAAAATGCACCAATGCTTGGAACTTTTACACGGGCATGTAAGGAACGTTCTAATGCATGTAACTTTCAATAAAATATTGTATATATGCTGCTTCCTTTCAGAATTGTGGCTCATAAATCTTCAATACAGAATTTTTCTTTATTTCCATGTAATTGATAGTTACCACACTATTGGTTTCTATTAAACAAAAAAAACGAGAGTGCAGAATTAGAACAACAAATCTGAGAAAGCTAACCTACGTCAAGTTTAATCCTAAACATAACATAACAAAATTCAACACATTCATACAAGAAAACCTTCAGGAAAGAAATATTGTAATGTAAATGTTCTGCCTTTAACTTGCTTATGATATATAACCTTAGTTTTTGAGAATTGGGACGTCAACTATG
This sequence comes from Perna viridis, assembly GCA_037379345.1. Lineage (NCBI taxonomy): Eukaryota > Metazoa > Mollusca > Bivalvia > Mytilida > Mytilidae > Perna > Perna viridis. The sequence continues at coordinate 10,982,116 of CM074511.1, read as the reverse complement.
AAAAGTTAACCCAAATAATCAAGTTTACATTTCATTTCCTATATGTATAGTAGAAAAGATACGCTCAATTCTTCAAACCCATAATTTCAGTGATGATTAACAGCGATAGAGGTTTCCGTCCTTCCTTCCTTCCTTCCTTCCTTCCTTCTATAACGCTAAAGGGTTCCCATGTCTTAATTTTACTCCTCTTACGCCACTAAATGGAATTTAATTAAACTATCATAGAATCTTTTAGTTGCGAAAATTTGATATTTTGCATTGCAGATGCAGTTATTCAAACAAAAAACACAATTATTTCAAGTCTGATAAGAATGAGCTAAATCATATGTTGATGTAATATTCATTTATGTCTGTTAACTTGTTAAGAGTAGCAATGCCTGCTTTATACTCTTCAATAAAATAATCACAATAGTTGGTAATGTAGATTACATTATTGATAAATTAGCTGTCGTGGAGCAGTGATCATATTGGTTTCAACATTAATATTGTATAATGTGGCATCAATTGATGTTAAAACCCACAATATTTTGCTTTCTTGCCGAAAACCCACAATATTTTGCTTTCTCGCCGATGCAAACACATTCAAGACAAAACAAATGTATGTCTAAATTTGCTTCTTTTGGGCAATACCAGTCTGTGTCCACACTTGTAATATATAAATTGACCTTAAGCTGACCGAGTCGAACCCACTGCAATTACCACATCTCATGACCGGCGGAAGAAAACTACAAGATTTCCTTTTCATCTTTATTAGTTTTTTTTATCTATTTCTTCCCTGTCCCTAAAATATATAAAAAATCAAGTTAAAATGCGGGTGTTTTGTAAACGACTTGTGTAATGAGTTAAGTTACAGTTGCTTAAAAAAATATGAATTTCATTCTTTGATCAAGAAATTTTTTCAACGATTACTTGGTCACCAAGTTCAATGATTTGATTAAAATGATAATCTGAAAACATCATTTCCTTCAATATTTCTTTCAAAAATACTCACCACACGACCCACAGGTAAGAGGACACTTGGATTTTAAAGTTGGGTCAGAACATACTGCAGGGTTACAATTAAACAGAGTTGAGTCTTTACATGAAGCTACAACACAAGACCAAAACAAATTAAAACTATCATTTTTTACTGATATTTGTATACCCTGAAAATGGTGTTAATGAATTCATGTACCTCACAGGGTTGTCGCCTGATCCAAACAGAAAAAAAGACTCATTCCGTGTCGAATTTTTGTATTCCAGCCTACACGCTTCGTTAGATATTGTGATCAGTATATCGATTTTCAAGATAGGGCTCAGCAGTTTACGTAAAACAAGGATTTGATGTCCATAGATAATGGTCGTCGAGCCAAAAGTGGTAAGGTCGTCACTTCGACTTCACTGACCGATATGGCGTTCCAACATAGCAAACGATAGCCATCTATCATAGCTATTTTTCTTCTTTCACCGATTTTGATAGCAGAGACTAGTTTTAGTGGTTTTCGCACTTTTCATTTCTCTTTGAGTATTTTTTTAATATATGTTGCTGTTTAATTAGTCTTCCTCTACTGTGGCATTGTTTCCCTAGTTTGTACCTCCGATATAACACAGTTTAAAAAATTCCGTTACCTATTCATATGCTGACAACTTTGGTTCCTGCATAAAAATTACTTTGGTTACGCAATATAAGGAATATTTATTTAATGTACAATGAATCCTTTGTCGTATACTTACCTGTAGTACATTTTCCACAAGTCATAGGACATTTTGATGATAATACCGGGTCTCCACAAACAGCAGAATTACAGTTGAACAGTGTAGTATCTGAGCATGACGCTATATAAATGAATATAAAAAGAATATGTACTTTAGTCTGATTCCATATTAAAAAAAACAATGATTGATGATTTTGTAAATTATGTGGGAGGGAAGGTTAAACATTTACTTATTGTATTCCTTCAATTTTTAATGTTTTGGTTTTAATCATTTACTATACTTAACCACCAGAGTCAACTTGATAGAAATGCAGGTATGCAACCTCTCTTTTAATAATCAATTTAGTTCATATTAGTCTGTTGTCAGTATAATGAAGTAAGACGTTCATCTTTCGATTTCCTAGCAACGCTGCGTATTATTCTACGTAATAATTACCCATAATCAAAATTGAATTATTATAAAAAAAAAATTAAAAAAAACATGTTCAATTAGTACCTCAATCGATATATAATTCAAACACTGCCAAAGGTATGGATACAAGGCATAAAATATCCTTTGAACAAACGGTAAAATCTTATGTCACTATAGTCCTTTCCGTATACAGAGTAGTGCATTTACCTCCCACTTAAAGCAACCAAATAAAGAACGATAACTCTTGGAGAGTATCAACTAAATATATAATCTGTATAAGTTCATCTTAAAAGTGCAAAAACAGAATGCTTAACTAAGGCTGTATCATCTGTCTGATACTTATAAAGACTGTTACTTCAACATTTGTCCTAAAAATATGTCAATAAATTGATATCTTGATGCTTTGATAAGTTTTTATTTTTAATATCCTCATCAATTTATAATACTACAAGCAGCAAACATTATCACTTATCATTCGAATATTTAAGATCATTGATTGAATATTAAAAACATAACAGTAAGTAAATGCACACATTATATGTAGATTGCGTTCCTGAAATATCCAAAATCAAATTCGATTTTCAATTTTCAATAAAACATAAAGCGCTGAATCAAGATTTAAACGTAGCAACAATTTATTGGATATTGTTTATTTTTTGTCTTTCTTTACATTGATTCGTCATTAACTATTGACTTTTGAGATTTGAATATCGATATAACCGCATAATCATATAATCGATTTGCCTTACTTGCAGATATTTTAGTTTATGTTATCTTTACTTCTTACATTTTATGCATTCATATTTCAGTTTCTTTTCATATTAAATAGAATCGATTCCTTGAGTCATTTTGAAAATATTCGGAGTTTTACGTTATATTCAGAAAAGATCGTGCCAGTAACAAACGAGTAATTGAACTGTGAAATGAAAGGTTACATGACATTCAAATTACTAAAAGTGGCTTCTAAGGTAGTCCAATTCAACATTCTTTTCGGCGAAATGTTTGTCAATGATATGCAATAGCCCATTATTACATAATCTAATTTGATTTAAATAGACTGAAACTGTATTATATACAAATAAACATGAAAGGTTTTTACCTGCACTACATGATCCACACGTCAAGGGACAATATTTCGCCACATCCGGTGTACTACATACGCTTGGATTACAATTAAATAAATGTTGATCTGCGCACGAAGCTGTAACACATTTTTTTTTTAATTTCAGAAATGACATTATATAACAAAAGTGAAGTTTTGCTTTATAGATGAATTATATCTTTAAGTCTGAATTACACACATTTGATTTCTTAAAATTCCATTTTCTTCAATGGCGTGGCCAGGTGCTAATCGAAGTGGATGGTTATTTATTTCGAGGTCAATAATTGTTTGAAGAAAAGAATTCTGTCACTGGATTGGTTCATTTCAACACCAGGACGAGCACGCACAATTCTCAGACAAAAGTAAATAGTTCTTGTTTTTATTAGTAGATATATCATATTTCTGTACACGACATTGCTATACAATTCGTCGAGAAAATTTGTTTCCATAATTTCGTTTCATCGATTATTGATACACTGAACCAGGCGCAGATCCAAGGACTGGCGTGCCGGGCGTACCCCCCCCCCTAAATCGGTAAAAAAAATTCACAAGTTTCACCCCATAATATGTTTTGCCTTGCTTTGCATGGCATTTAATTCAATTAACGCTCCCCCCCCCCCGAACTAAAATCCTGGATCCTCTTCTGTGAACTATACTTCAACTATGCAAAAAAAGAAAATAGATGATGTTTGTATGTATGAATATACTTACAAGTTCCTGAGGTAACTGCAGAAACAAGCTATATCATACTTGAACATCTTTCATAGATTTAATACCCCTCGATTATTATCAAGAAAAAGACTATTTTTTGAATATTCAAAATGTGTCTTTGAAATAAGTTTTCAAGAAAACAAAAAAAAATATATCAATGTTTAATTAATTAGTTTTAGTTGTTGTCATTGTCAAAGGAAAAATATGTTGAACGATAAATTAAAGCATCGTTCAATGGGAAAACGGTGGACATTCCTAAGAAATATTTTGATTCAGTCATTGTCAATATTTGTACATTTAAATTACCTCCAATTTGATTCTGGTATGCAGCTGCAAAAAAATGAAGCATTGCAAAATTAGTGGTACGATAGCAGGCTATCGAAGTTTAGAATTTAATATATCAATGCAAAAATTATATGCCTTCAGAAAGCTTATTTTAAGCTCTATCGAAATATTGTTGTCGTGCACATCCATTGTGGTCAGATCACAGAAAGAATACTGTAGGTACAAAATTTACAGTATGATATGATCAGTTGCGGTGTATGTTTCATATTGTTATTATTGTAAATGGTCATAAATTGTACAATAAACAAGACAAACAATTGCTTGATATGTCATAGAAATTGAGGGGGTGTTGTCAGCCTTTAAAAGCATTTAAAATCGTTTTGAACATTTTGTATATAATGCTTATATATGAACTTCTACAGTTTAAATCTGCTAATGATAATATACAGGTAATTTAATTCTAAAAGAAGCACAAACGAATTCTAGTGCTCCTTTAAGGTGAACTTGTACAGTTAACAGAGGGACACATCATGATATTATATTTGTTCCGAATTGAAAAATATTATCTTAATACAGAGGAAAACAAAAAAGGTGTTTAAGAGAGTAATAAAGGGAACCAAGGTTATAGCGGTATCTAAATCTATCTTTATAATGACATTGCGGGATAAAACCTTTATCAAATTTATTACATGAAGAGTGTATCGATGAGCAAGTAAATAACACGATTTCAAGTTTCCAGGAAAAAAGTAATTTATCAGCTTATTCAAATAACAAAATGTTTATGACACGATCACATATCATGTTTATTACAACTAGTAGGGACAAATGCATTGTTCTGATGGTATATCAAACTAAATTGTACCTTCTAAATAATCTTTTTAAAATCGATACAACAATATAGTTTTCACTCTTTCACTTTAAATTTTCACTATGTGAACACGAATATACATGCACATACATACATACACACACAGACAACAAAGATTTTATTTATGAATAAAAACAATGTTAACAAAAAATAATTACATACATGACCTACGACCTACTGCATCTATTTTGGGTGGATTGTATTAACAAGCATTATCTCCTCACCATAATCTTACATTGATGAACATATCTAATAAACAAACTGGCACTTTTTTAATTTAATTTTTTATGCATTCAGGTGCATATAGCTATGTATTTTCTTCATATACATATACAGCTCGAAAAACTCTTGACGGTTGAAAAACATTTTCAGTTTTTTGACAAACTTAAACATATTTTATATTACTTACGACAGCGAATTTGTTTTAAAGGCAGTCGTAATTCCAGATGGTTTCGAACAGTCATTACATGGTTTGTGCTACTAGAAGCTATATAGGTCAACTCCACAAGGTTAACACTGCCAACTCCTACAGCAAATGTATTGATGTGAGCAGTATGGAGATGGCGTGCAGCCATTTGTGTTAATGCAGGCTTATTCGAGTGACCATCTGATATCACAATAAGAAAGTTAGGTGCTGAGCTACGGTCTCCTTTCGATAGAGTAAAGCCATTTTTAATAACATACTCTAACGCTATATCTGTCCTTGTTCCTCCAGATGTGTATGGGACTGACATGATAGCCTTCGTGAGAGTATTTATATCATGGTAAGCATTCATAGCAAAATGGTCATAAACCGTAGTAGTAAATGTCATGACGCCAATCTGTACATTTGTCGGACTTATCACATAATGTTTAGCGAATTCAGCAATAAATTGCAGTTCTAGTTGAAAATTACTTGCTTGAATACTTCCACTTGCATCCAGTAGAAACAGTATATCAGCAGGATCGGAAACACATTCTGTATTAACCAATAGATATAAAAATATAATTTATTCTTTTGTCTTGATACTCTTTCAATTTGTCTGTTAACAAAACTTGACTTTGTTTTTCTTTATTTTCTATTTATATATTCTAATGTTATATTGTTTCTATATTATCCTGTATCACATCAAATTTAGACAACGTAATTTATGCATGACCCTTAATCAAAAGGTAATATGCATTCTTGTAAAACATCTATAGACAGCATAATTTTGACTATACTTGGTTAAGCTAATGCATTAATTAAGTATTAGTAGACATATTTACATATCTAACTACAGACAGACGATTTATGATAACCAAATTGTTTTTAAATATGTTCAAACTAAACGTAAATGTATAAATATTATCATAACAAAACATTTAAGATGATAGTAACTAATGAAACAAATTTTCTACAGTAAGCTAAATAAATTAAAATACAACCTCCAGTACTGCATATGCAGAAATGTGATGTCTGAAGTGAAGTTGTTATATTAGTGAGAGACAGGAACATACAAACAACAACAAATAAGCGGATCCTTCCCTAAGCAGTGTATTTTATACAAGTCATACTTACTATGCGCATCTAAAAAGAAAATATTTTCATCCCTAAATATGAACAATTCGCACATTTGCGCAATGACATGTTTCTTCTAGAGTTCCAACCAAATCAAGCATTTCATTAAATTTTCTACATTGATGAGGGTAACACCAAAATCACCGAAACACTATTCCTATTCATAATCAAGTCAAGTCCAAAATAAATCTGGCAAAATAGATCTTACAACACCCAAATATACAAGATAATCATTCTCCCAAAAGATTAATTGCTACTTGCATTGTTATAATAAAAACTGTAAAATAGAACCTAATTTTCCTCATTACAATTTACCAATGCAGCCCAAATTCATGTCAATACATATATCTACAGCTATATTTTTCAATTAATACTCAGTGAAAATGCCTTAAGAATATGTGTACTTTCTCAAAAATATAAACAAATAAGGACAAAACAAATCATTTACCAAAGTACCAGAGCAATAATAGAATAAGCATAATATAAATCATGAAATGATACAGTGATACCTTTATAGCGCACCTTGATCTTATTACTTTAGTAACAAAGGCGTATTTCCGGTCTATTCATGATTTAAACCTTATATCTCTATAAACATATATAAAAAAGTTAACATTTGTTATCGGACCGAATTGATTTGTTTTTTTTTTTCGAAAAAAAAACCTTCTTCTCAAATTAAGTGCCAGCTTCCTTAGATCACTTTCGTAATAAATATATACATTTTATGTATTTCAGTAATAAACATATAATTATCAACGTTTTATTTATACTTACTTTAATTAGTTATTGCTAAAAAATTACATAAAAAATAATGTACTTTCCTTTGACATAAAACTTATCGGTACGGTTTTCCTTTTTAGTACTTCTTACATACAATACTTTTGATACTTTATTTTGTAATGTATTTCGTTCTAATGCTACTGATGAGAGGTTACTATTTGGAACATGAGCATGCCACATCTATATGACTGGTATTTTAGATTTTACTATTGCTTTTTATGGTTTATATTACATGATAATTACTTCTATAATACACAATGATGGTACATCGATGTCACGGAAATATAAAATAGCCAACGTTTGTTTAAGCGTTGTGTAATCAAGAACTGTAAATGAAAAGCATCCTTAACGATTTATTTCTGATTTTAAATGATAAGGTAAAATGATCGTATTCTTATAAATTTATTGTGTTCGTGATAATTAGAAAAAAAAACTTGTATGTAAACCAGATACATAAAACATTCTTATTGGAAGTTACGAATTGTTACGGAAAAGAACGCATTAAAGGAGATATTATATAATTAGTTATAAGGTAACAGAAGCTTTCTTTCTATTTGGTTCTATGTTGTTTTGTTTTATATGTCGTTAAAGTTGTTGGGATTATTAGATACTGAGACGTTCGTACAGGTGTACCACTTCTTTTAGGAGAGCATTTATTATACTTTCACCACACAGGATTTACCTACCATTGTTAGGTAAGCCACCTAAAGGAACAGAAAAAATAATAAAAACTTAGTTTGCATTCCTTGTGCATGGTAGAACCTCTTGGTGGCACATTTGGATTCCTATTTCGATAGTTTTGGTTTGAGTACTTCTTGTATACAATGAACTTTCCTATGTGTTTGGTTCTAATGCTACTGATGAAAGGTTACTATTTGAAACACGTGTACAGCATATCGAAATTTGTAATATCAATATGAATGGTATTTCTGTTTTTTTTAGTACAATTTGTTATAATGTGGCAAATAAAATAGTAGTACAATATGTTATTTACAGGCAGAAGCTGTATTTGAACCGACAAAAACATGGTTCCCAGGTATATGTTTCATGTCTCCATTGCAATACTCTTTTAGGTTGTCAGCAGGTCTCATCATGAAAATGTGAGAAATATTTTACAAATAAAATTCTACTACAAAACAAGTTAAAGAATGCTGCAACTGAATCCAAAAAAAAAATATTTGCCTCATTTTTTCTGTCAATATACTTTTTTTTATTGTGATATTGCACTATTGTGTATAAGTTCTTGGTGTCGTACATACCTGTTGTTTTACAATTGGAGTTACAAATGTCTGAATTGCAACAGCCAAGGTTACAATTCCCTTTTGGGAGTACGGCACACTATTATGTTAAATACAATGATTTAAGGTTGAAATTGGGTAGGTAGATTATATCTACATCTATCAATCTATCTATCTATCTATGGCAACATCGCCTGCACAAAGTCCAGCGTGGCCGAGTGGTCTAGGGCGCTGGACTTTGTGCAGGCGGCGTTGCCATAGATGTCACAGCGGTACGAGTTCGAGTTCCGCGGACGAAACGATCAAAAATTTGCATCGCAAATTTGACAGTTCTAACATCGTTGGGAAATTTTTCAGACCTTTCTATACGTTTATATATCTTCCCTGTATCAATTTGATTCGATGGAGTAGTGTAGCGAATAGAGATGTTCTACATTAAATACACCCAGTATTAAAAAAGTGAATTCATTTCGAAATTAAGGTACCTGTGTCATGAGGTATGCTTCAAGGTGAACATATCATATTTGTCCATAAACAAGAAAGAGTATAGCACACATAACAAAGAACATGAAATAACCAGATAACAAGTAAAATAAATTAAAAGTAAATGAGCAAAAAAAGACTGGGAGCATGCGTCAGGTGCACCGGTAGGATAAGCATCCTGCTTTTCTAGAAACATCTGCCGAGTTCATAAAATTTCACGTCCGGGTAAGAAAAGAGAGGAAAGAAAAGCTATGACAGGGTGAACAAATTGTATCTCATGGTGCAGATAGACACACTATAACGACCCACAACCATAAAACGTCTGCAGTGATGACTTGTAGCAAGATAACTCTGTTCCAGAAGCCTAATTGTAAGAAGGCTTGCACAATTAAAAAATCCACGAATTTACAATAAGTTCTGGCATAACGAATGAGTTGTGATATGAAAACTTTATATACAGATGCTGAAGGGATATTGCCGTAGATGAAAGGACAGTTGACAATACAGAATTAGAAGTCATTACGGAGTCACGCGACAAGACAACATACCGCATTACTAACCTGCGCCTTTTCCATACAAGTAACCTCCCACTCATTGCCATGGTTCAAATTACTATTTGGCTTGTTTACATAGGAACATAACTACAAGGAAAATACCATTTCATATACATCTATGTCTTATTATTTAGTATTGCTAAGATTTTATATCCATTTTGATTATATACAAACATTTTATATTCATATCAAAATCAAAATACCTTATAATAAAATAATTGTCATACCATTTCCTCCAGTAACATACAATAATATTTGACCAAAATAAATTTATGCATACAATATTAATCGGAATAGTGTATTTCATTTACTTTCATTACTTTTTTATGTATTATTTTGGTTATTTTATGTTCTTTGTTGTGTGTGTCTGTTTTTCATGTCTGGTCTTTGTCCCTGGGTTACATTGATTCTCGCTATCATCCTGGTTCCCTAAATTACTCTTTCATTACAAACATTTATTGAATTCATACTCAATGGGGAAACTTTTGAATTATAATAATTCTGCTCCGGTTTACTCCTACAATCATGCATACTGGTATACAAAGTAAACTCATCCAACATGATCAGTTTTATGTAGATGTGCTTCCTTTGAAAAAAAAATTCATGAAACAATAAGAGTTAAGAGTAAAAAATATTTGCATAATTTTCTTCATTTAAATATTTGGCTAAAATATACCTGATTTTGTGTGCACGAAATAATTTTGTTACATTTTGCCGGGTCTGCCAGTTTGTGACAATGATAACATAATAGAGTTCCAGTGTGTTGCAGCGCTGAAAAAAACTAATAAATATAATTACTCCCATAGAGTTGTACCGTTAATCTAAAGATTCCTTTTTTCTGCGGTCTCAAATTTAATCGACAGACGATGCAGATTAATGTATCAATTACGCATTTATCTTTTGATGACTTCTCAACAGATTTTTACGAACTGTCCCTTCGTAATTAATACGAGTTTTACTTTTGACATTTGAACAACTGGAGGTGTGATTTAAAGTCGTCTGACATGAAGTAACTAATGTTATTTGTGCGCTAGTGTAAATACGCAAGAATGACTATTTCGATCATAGCTATCAGCTAGTGTTCATGTAACCACGTGGTTAAGCATACAGACAGTCGAAATATCGCGTCGTGTTAAAAAACGAGCAAAAAAGCTTCAAATGGACATTAAAAAACTACCACTACATTTGTTTTAATTTTAAAAGTTTCACATTTTTTATCGAAGTTTCTGGCTGATTTACATGTTATGCGATTCTTAACCATATGTGGGACTGATTTAATAAGGAAAGACTTTATATTGGCAGGTGCGATGAACTTTCATATGGTAATAAAAGAGTAATCAAGGGAACCAAGGTTATAGCGGTAATCAAAAGAATGCAATCCAGGGACAAAGACCGGACATGGAAAACAGACATACACAACAAAGAACATAAAGTAATTAAAATCATACATACATAGTAACAAAAGCAAATGAGCAACTCGGACTCCACTAAAAATTGGGAGCATGGACCAAAGTGTCCTCTGCTTTTCTAGAAACACCCGCCAAGTTGCTCATAAAAAGTCAAGTCCGGTACAGACAAACGAGGAAAGGAAAACTATGACCCGTTGAATAAATCAGCTTTCATGGTGCAGATGGATACACCATAACGATCCACAAGTTCATGATGACGACCATAAAACTTCTGTAGTGATGGCTTCAATTTTGGAGCAACATAACCCTGTTCCAGAAGCCTATTTGTTAGAGTTCTACAAAAAGTCTGCGTAGTTTCGTCAAGCTCTGGCATAACGTATGAGTTGTGATATGAACATTCCATACGCACGGGCTGAAGGGATGTTGCCACAGATAAAAGGAGAGTTGACAATTCTGAATGAAAAGTCATCACGTTTGTCGTAAAGTTTGGTCAATAGTTTTCCTTTACCATCGATTTCTAAGTGTAGGTCAAGATATGAGGCTGACCTTTCAGTGTCTGTAGTATCCTTTATCTAAAGTTCTTCGGGGTAGATGCGATGTAATGTATTTAAATGTACCAACATTTTTTTCTGAAAAGGGAAGTAATTTCTAGTTGACCTACTTGAAGAACCGCATTGGGGATCTTTGTTGCAGAGGTCGCTGGCACAGCAATGTTCACAAATTTTGGTCATCCCAGACGATTGTGCGTCTTCGAACGTCACATTAATTGCATTAATTGAATGAGAGACATCTCGCTTACCAAAGCCGGGCAAGTTCGCACAAATCTGACAAGAATTTGATCGCATTAAAAAAATCAACAGATTGAACTCAGTGACGATACCCAAAGTCCTTTTATCGAAATCATTTAATTACCTTTAAACTATGTCTTTATTTTTCTATTCGCAAAAGTTCAATGATGCTAAACATTTGATTTCGGAACCTGCGTAAATACGTGTTTATATTTTTGAATATCTGGAAGAACGTAATAAAGTGGCGATGAATTCAGCTTAAATTTTTCTTTAAATTAGTAGATAATCGAAGAACTGTTTCATATACATCATCATTACCGTGTTGTCCTTGCATCCAACGTCATAGAACAAATGTCCGTCTGGCGCAGCATACTTTGTAACACTGCATTGCTGAAATTAAAAAAAAGCAATTTAAAAGTTCTGATACTCTTGCCGACGGATACATATAAGAGCATTATTACCAAATATATCAACAGCTGCGCTTAAGGTCTTAGAATTTGAAATTTAAAGTACCATAACCCATACCAGAAACCCATTTGATAGAAAACACTGTTTGTCAGTAATGATTGAATCGGAATTTTGTCGGCTAAAAATATGATTATGAAAATTAATTTCATCACACTGTACTAGCGCCAAATTTTCACTGATTAGAAAAAAAACTGGCATTTGTATAATTTATCTATTTGTAGAGAATTTACAAAGTTTGCCAGGATCCTTTTTAATGTCTTATGTAATAATTTAAATCTACACAGTTCAAGATCAAAAACGAATGTTTGAGACAATTGCACTTAACAAGATATTTTCCCTCCAATTCTCTAAAAATCATATCTGATCCAGCAAATTATGAATTTTAAATATGCTTACAGAACAAACCCTATAACAAAACAATCTGCACTACGAAGCAAGAAAATGAAACTGATCCTTTTCTGCGAGCTTTGAAACGTAAAAGGTGTCATGTCATGCTTATGGCATCAAAAAGCCAGTTAAGGATACCAGATATGAATGAGTTAAGTCAGTATTAATGTTTGTCATTAAAATACATGTAGTTCGAATTAACAAAGCATAATTTCAAATAATGAGGTAAACTAAAGTTAACTTATAAGTAGAAAAGTACAATGACCGAATCTTAACTTTGCTCTCAATATTGTGGAAAATCAACGACTGAAGTAATGCAGTACAAAAGAAAGCGGCGTATAAAAACAAACCAAACTGAGGTTTTCAACCAGGGCATCCGCAACAATCTGACGATATCTAGATAATAGAAGGCTGGGAAACAAAAGCTTGCAGGGCATGCTTGATGCAAATACGAACACTACGAAAAACTCTTAAAATCATGTAGAATTTGAAAATGCAATTGTATAAGCTAAACATAATGTGGTAAATATCAATGTATAACAGGTTACAATAAACTACTGTATATCTTAGTAACGTCTAAAAGAAAACAGAGGAACTGGTAATAGGTAAAAATAAAGTCCGGCATATACAAAAATTACTCGTAAAATCAAGTCAAAGAGATATTTGAACAAGTACTGCTAAAAGTCATGAAATTTCTTGATAATAGAATTTTTTTTCGAAATATAACTTTACCTTAGTTCACTCACTATTCACAAAGGGTTAAAATACAAAAATGATCATAGGAGTATGAAAAAACCAACGTACTACTTTGGCATTACATTCTGATAATTCTTAAAACAGATCATCCATCATCCATCAAAATTGAATTAAACGCAGCTTTTTATAGCCAAAAAGCAGAAATATGGTGTTTCAGACAATAATAGGAAATTGATGTCAGATGCTTGATCGATATCTGTTAGTAGATACTGATAGGTAATGATAAACACTGTGTATTGCAGAGACCATTTCACTTGAAATACCTGTACCAAGTCAGGAACGTAGTGATGTCTTATTTTTTTTTATTTTACGAGTCCATTTGCTAATTATCTTCATTTCTAAAATTAGATTATGAGTTCGTTAATTTTATTCTGAGCTTTATTTGATATTGACGACTTCTTAAGAATATTTATACTAAATTGAGATGAGTGATTGTCTTACACAGACTCAATTATAAATAGAAAGATGAATATTTATTGTGGAATAACATCAAATATTCAAATATTAAAAAATATGTAGGATATAGCATTTAAATTTTAAATGATACTACAAAATTTCATTTATTATGATATTTTTTTTTCCCAAATACTATCGACAAGGATGTTGGGGTATGGAAAACTGAAAATAGTAGAGATTCTGCTCAGTAGAAAAGAGCTGATCAAATGGAATAATATCTTTTCGAATGCATGGTTGAACCAAGTGATTGTAAGTGACCCGGAAGTTAGCAAAACCTATTCCTTGATTGATTTCAAAATTTAAAAAAATGCCCTACCTCGTGATCCCCACAATGGACAACGTCACTACAAGCTAATGGATCGTCAACTCCTTTACATTCCAGACACACAGGTCCCATTCCTTAAAAAAATTCTACTATGGCGTTTTAATAATACAATGAAGGGAACCGCTAGTGCTCTCTGTCATGATGCGTTTTCCAGCAAAAAAAATCTTAAAATCTATTTCACTTGCGAATGAGCATTGGAACGATTTTTTGGAGGAAAAATGCATTCCTTAAATGCTGAATTTATCTTACGTATTTTTTTTTTTTTTTTTTTTTTTTTTTTTTTGATACCCTTATCGCCTTTGAAACACTTCGAATAAATTTATATTTATCATTCTGACATACTCTAGCAATGTCTCGTTCTAACTATAAGACTATCTGATTTATTGCAAATGGGAACATTTTCGTGTTTATAGTGATTAAGTTAAAATGTTATGGTCTTTTCTACTTGAAATTGTAACTATAAATTGTATAGAATGCAAGTGCAAGTTTCGTTTGAAATGTAGTACTTCCTGTGATCATCATGAATGAACCAATTCAATAAACATGAATATCTATGTCATAGTTCATATTTCATGACTGCCCCAATCAAAGCTTGTTTCGCTTCTGAAAAGTTTATTGTAGCATACTTTTTTAAACGGATTACCTTTCACTAGGCCAAATGGCAAAACACAAGTGACTGTGATAAACCCTGGAAACAGAAATAGAATATTTATATAAATTAAAGACGACGGTCGTCCTCACGTTTAGGCCACTACATAAGATAATGGAACAAATTACGAAACTCTTGCTTTATTTTATCATCGCGTACTCTCGTTTTATTCAATAAATAACCAACGGGTGATCAGTATCAGGAGTCTTGCTATATACAACCATGAACGGAGGTCAGCAAGCTTCCATCAGTTATTCTTCAAAATAAAAACTGTTATCGGACACAATGTTACATAAACTTACAAAGTCGGGAAATCATTCCTAAACTATTCCCAGCCGTTTGAATGAGACAAATTCAAACAATTCTTATCAATAAATATTACCGTACAGTGATCGGGAAGGTCACCCGTTATTACTTTCACGTAATACAATCATTAAACCAATGAAATCTCGTCCTTGATAAACACTTTATCCTCAAACTTGTTTGCATCTATAAGTACCAATCAAATCTTCGGACAATACTGTCAGAATGCACAAGTTATTTCGTACACTATGTCACCGAAAGTTTAGCTTCCGATTTCATGTTCTGATCCAGTTACCAATAGATTGTTACCTGTCGATTTCTAGACGAAAGGTCAAATGTCTTCTATCTTCACCACCCCTACGTATGCTTACGTGTAATATGTAAATTTTTAGTACAAAAGGTTATTAAGTTTAAATTTGGCATGCTCCTAATTCCAGATTCTAGCACATCAATATTCCGAAAAGGATAAAAAAATAAAGCTCAATTATTTTATTGAAACAAATTGAAAATCGAATAAAAATCTGAGATGTCGAACGTTAAATTGTCTTATAAGTTTTAATGGGCGAGGCAACCCTATTTTACGCAGAAATTATTGATTTGTCATCAATGGCTCCTGGTCGTAGAAAACTCATAATTTTTTGGATCAGTGTATGCTGTTACCTGTAAAGGTTTCTTGTCAAGATTATATCTACTATCACCTTAAAGATTGGAGCAGTAATCAAAAGAATATATTCCAGGGAAGACTAGACAGGGGAAATAGACACACACAACAAAGAACGTGAAATAACAGAAATAACTGTAGAAATTAAATGAGCAACTCGGACACCATTAATAACTGGGGAGATGGACCAGGTGCACCGGTAGGGTAAGCGACCTCTGCAATCCAAGCCTGACTTAAGTGGTATGTAACCTTGTGGTTCAATTTCAAAAAAGATCAATACACTTTTTCTCATGTTTTTGTTTAGACAACAAAAATGGGTTTTTTTGTCCTTTTTAACCCCTAATTACTTATTAAGTCAACTCCTTATCTTCATTTCTGAACAGTATGGACCATAACCTCAAAAATCAATACTAACCTTCTTCATGTGGTAAGGAATCTTGTAATCAAATTTTATTAAAATCAACAATCTGGTATTCATGTTGACACAAAAAAAAAAAAAAAACAAATGTCTATGGATGGATAACAATGTTATACCATATAGAACCACAATTATTTTGCAGTTGTATAAATAATCTAAATCACACAAAACAATTCAACTGGCTCTATCATTTTATTCATGATTCTCTTTTATAAAAAAAAATACAAACATTTCAATAAATATATCAATATTTACTATTTACAAGTTTCATATATAAGAGAAATGAGATGTAACATACAATGCTGCCTCCATGTAGCTCTTTACCAAAATTCTAAATGCACAGAACACAGAAGTGTTACTATATATAACCCAGAAAACTACAGACACAGTATACATGTAAGTGGGTTCACAGGACAAAAATTCTCACTAAAACATAGAAAAGATGATTAAAGTACATCTTTTACAGGCATTAACTTAGGCTAAGGTATCATTTAAGCTAATCAGACATATTAAAATAATATTATTACTACTTTAGAAGTTACAAGATTATTTTAGGCTTCTAAAATGAGATGTTTAAGAATATATACAGCCAAGTTTTAACTGTTTAAATATTTTCCTATTTATATTTCAAATTGGAATAATATGGCAAATATTTTTCAGGGTCTATGAAAGCATAAATCAGAGTGGTAAAAAGACAACCTCTCCATGATTTTCGGGAACAATTAACCAATAAAAACTGAAAGGAACAAGCAAGGAAACTTTTAAAAATAAGGTGCAAAAACATATTTCACCAATATCACTACCCTTTTTGGTTTGAATTCGGATTTATCAAACCTTTTCCCCTTTCAAACAAATACCTATGTTTCGTTTTGTTTGACATTTTTTTCTGAATATAACTCTCCCATTCAAAGCATATATTCATAGTTCTGTCAGAAACTTTTAGAAGACTCCAGCATAGCTGGCTAGATATGCCATATAATGGGTGCTTACTTATCACACATATTAGTAGCTGTCTTGATAAGTATCATGCAAAATTTGAATTTGGAAATGGTGATTCAAGCCAAAAAAAAAAAAGTTTGGGTTGTAAAAGGTCCACTGCATGATTCTTACCAAGACAACACACATACAAATAAATCTCAGGCCTTACAAAATCCATAATTACAATGACGATGCCTGCCTCATGTGGTAATGATAGAGGTCATGGTAGTACCTGAAGTAAGAATTAGCATAGGTGTTAACCTTAAAACAAGAGGCTGCCAGGAGCCTGAATCGCTCACCTTCTTGAATTTTGCCTTTCAAAGGCAATAAATTAAACAAGAAGATGTCCAACAATTTTGACAAAAGAAGTCTTTGGTAGGACTATCACAAGATCTTTTCAACAATTGAAAGTTTCTTTTAATCTATCAAGATATTGACTGAATACTATTAAAAAAAAAGTTATTTTGCCCCTTTCAAGGCAATAACTCTTTCTAGCAGTCTGATGACTTTTGTAGTCCTAATAATATGGATCATTTCAGCTACTGAAAGAATTTGGATAAACCTAACGGTTTAGGAGATATATGTGAAAAACTACTGTCTGACCCTTATGTTCTATTTTTAGTAATGGTGGCCATATTTTTTGACAAATCAAAAAACCCCATACAAGTTCTACGCAGTATAACCCAAGGAACATTCATACCAGGTTTGGTTTCAATTGGTCAAGTAGTGTCAGAGGAGAAGACTTTGGAAAGAAATAACATTAAAAATAGAAAAATTGTTGAAAAAGGGCAATAACTCCAACATGGCTTAACAGATTAAAACCAAAATTTGACCAGAGATAGATGTCATCATTCTGAACACTTTTGCCCATGTCAGAATTCAGCTAAACAGTGATGGCAATAGCTCACATGGCCTTTGGCTAGGTGAGCTAAAAAATTATTAAGTGGGCGATCTCCTTCTCAAAATTTACTGCAAGTAGGAGATTTAGAGTTTTTGTTTTCTTGACATGTACTGACAAGAATTGAAGTAATTTATTATAATTTTAAGCTTAAAATTCAAATAAGACAGGTGAAATTTCTGCAAATGCTGCTAAATCTCCCACTTTGACATGGGCATGTAAGCAGGAGATTTTTTAACTTTTCATTAAAAATTAGGAGGCACATGCTGAATTCTATTAGTTGTTAATATAAGTTTTCACAGAAATACAAGAAATATTGTTTGTACAGAAAAATGTTTAAATAATGCATAAAACAGTACAACCACTAAAACATCTGTGACTCTCTCCTTAAAAAATGATTAATGAAATTGAACAAGTAAATTAAAATACAGAGACATTCTAGACAAGGGACTTCACAGCACAAATAATATCACAGATAAATATTAAACACAATCTGATTGGCTATACATTGGTCACATGATATTTGGCCATTTGTAAATTATGTATAACACGATCAGCGTCTAATTGTCTAAAGTAAGCATCATCATCATCCCTCACTAACTGATCTTGTAGATCTTTTATTTCTTTCTCCATTTTCTTCCTCAACTCTTTCTTCATTTGTTCCAGCACCTGTAATGAGTCATAGCTTTCTTATTTGGTTGGCCATTGAGGTTAAGGAGGTAGACCTGGGGTAAGGGGCATAACTCATGAAATCAGTGATGTGTTTGTCTCATTTTCAATTTCATTAAAGTCTTTCAAGCTTTCATTTGAAACAGAATGAAATCAGTCCAAGTCACTTTGATAATTACGTGAGATTGATGAAAAATGCAGAATACAAACGTTACCCTAGGTCTACCTATTTATAGCAATGGAAAGAAATACATTGTCCAGGAATAAGATTATGTTATGTCAAATTTGTTCACCAGGGGGCCTATTATTTTTATTCCTTACACGTAGTTTGTCTTACGTAGTTAAACAAACCTGCATTAGCACATACACCTTGAACTTTACACATAAACGATTCCCTTGATTAATACAACTTTGCAATAGCAAATTCCTGTTTTGACAACCACTCAAGTGTAGCCAATTTCTTTAATTACAAACCTTTTGTTGGGCCTTTTCTCTGACCATTATCTCCTTCCTTTCATTAGTGATAGATTCAGCTAACATATCAAACTGGTCACGGTAACTGTTCAACAATTAAGGCAAATACTGATACATTCCATGGGAACTTTTTGATCAATTAATTATGCATGATGACAAGATCAAGAAAATAAGCAAGAAGCAAAATCTGACTAGAACAACTAAAGCCTCACTTAATGTTGGCATAACTTGGTTGAAGGTCATGTTACCATATCTATTTCCTGATTTCTGTTGAAAATTTCAGTCTCCTTATCCCCATGTCTTTTGTTTAAAATAACTTCATTTTTTGTAATCTGTTATAGAGTTATTCAGTCATCAGTCATCTTCTGGTTCAAAATACAATTGAACCCTGTTAAGTCAAAGTCGAAGGGACCATGCAAAACTGTTCAAGTTATCCGAGGTTCAAGTAATCCAAGGTTGAGGATAAACCGGAAATACTAGTAGTTTGGTCCATGATTGTTTCTGCAGTTACATCATTTGTTGTGCTTGTACATGTACGTGTACTTCACTTTACACAGTACTTCGTAATATACATTTCATGTCAGAAGATATTTTTTTTGTATGTTGTATATCATGTTTGAAATACTGATCAGCACCAAGTGTTTTAGTGAAATTTCCTTTTTATTTTTTCTGTATCAAAAACGTCATAGTCCATAACATGCTGCTTTGTTTGATTCACAATCAGGAGTATCGTCAAATCATGTGCTCTACAATATTACGATAAAATTTCAAATTCACTAGCAAAACGAATGTAGTCGTTGAAATACCCTTACTATCGACTATCATAGAATTTTCAAGTCAATTTTGCAATAAAGGAAGTAAAGAGCATGTTCACCTGAACCATATAGAATTTATTTACTGCCTATTGTAGAGGTGATTCATGATGTAGAATAACTCAATGAACTAACAATCTTTTTTTCAGTATACAAATGATTTATTTTCATGGAATGATTGTCATTATGTATTTAGATCCGTATTTTTAAAGTACATTTTTATAAAGATTGGTCCTTAAAACTTTATCAAGCCTAGCAAAGCTTCCCTGATTATACATACAAATGACACACAGTGGGTATTTCAGCCAGGAATTCAAAAAGGGTATTTAATCAAGGAATTGAAAGGAGTTGAAATTAGTTTGAAATCAACTGCCAGTTAATCAGTCATTTACTGAAGCAAATACCTCTTATTTAAACAATGTACACTTTCTGGTCAACAACACTACAAGTAGGAATGATCTGCTTAGTACTGCATAGGAAAATAATATACACTTAGTTCCCTGGTACTTGTCGTAATACCCCCTAACAAACAAACTGATCAGTGCTATTGGCTAACAGATTATGATTGCCTCTATTGAGTATTTTAATTAATCAAAAGGATACTAGTTTTCTAAAGACTCTACTTCATTCCTCTGTTTAGAGGCTTGTTTGTCTCTCTGTTCTGTAGCATATTTTCTCAAGTCTTTTATTCTGTCTTTCTGAATTTCTAACCCATCCTTAAATAACTTTCTAAATACCTGAAAAAGCAATTATATAATGTTAAGACATTGATACCATTATGTTTATATGACTAAGAGTCAAAATAAGATTCAACAATCATTCTGAGAGTATTGCATGGCGATACAAAGTCCCTTACCGGGAGAAATTTATGTTGAAGAAAACAGAATGGGAACTTCATGCATAATTTGTTATGGAAAAATAGTATGGTAAACACTGTCTGCATTAATTTTCCAAGTCCAAGGGCCATAACTCAGCAAAAAAAGGGCCCATTACACAATTCCAACTTGATCTGTAACTTGTGATGGTTAAGCAATGTACCAAATATTTATTTGCAATCTTGACCCCAAAAAAGTGTAAAATTATGTAATTCTATGAATTTTCCGAGTCCGAGGGGTGTAACTCAGCAGTGATAAAGAAATATACCAAATATCAATTGTATATCTGCAAGAATGACAAAAAAAGTTATTACATGAATATTTCAAGTCCAAGGGCCATAACTCAGCCAAAATCTATGGACCTGAACAAAATGGAACTTAATCAAATGTATGTCTGCAAGCATCTGTAAGACTGACTGAAGGAAGGACAGAGTGCAAACCTAAAGTCTCCTTTGGCAAAAGTTGCTGTTAAGGAGACTAATAAAAAGAGGAATTTGGCATTTTTACTTCATATTTACAGTATATTTCCTCTACATCTTTTGCATCATACAAAGGACTTTTTTGATAGAGCATACACTAAGAAGATTGATAACAAACATGCTTTATATTTTTCTCAACTTATAATTGAATCATAATATCATAAAAAAAAATAACATAAAACAGCAAATTCCCATCAACTGCAGGAAGGAAATATGAGGAATAACAGGGAAAATGATAAAATCAGAACAACAAAGTAATATTTTAAAAATCAGTAGAATTTGTAAAAGTGGAAATTTAAGAAACCACAGAAAAATCACATCCCTGTAACTTACCATTTCTTCACGAGTCCTTCTCTTCATCATTTTAGACCTCATTCTAACTTGATACTCATCATAATATCTTCGAGACCTCGCAGACTGAATCTTCTTCTCATGGAATCCATTTCTAGTAGCCACTGCCTGCTTCTGTCGCTCTTTTACTTCTTTCTATTTAAATTGAATTGATTGACATTTTAAAAACAATTTTGATTTTTTAAAATACAAATGAAAGATAAATTAACATATCATTAAATACACACAACAGTACAACCTTTATAGTAATGCTTACCATTCTTTGGCTGTGTTCTATTTCTTTCTTCATTATATTGACCATTATTTCCTGTCTTCTCTGAGCATCTTCAAGCTGTATAAGATACAAAATACGTCTTTAGACAAGTGGCGAAATTCACCAGTAATCAATACCAGCAGTTTACTAAAATGTTAAATATTTTGTTAAAATGTTTAATGAGTAGCAAGTAATTTCTATTAAAGTAAAATTGCATAAAAATACACAATACAAGGACAAAGCAAAGTAAAAATTTTCCTCTATTACTTTAACAATTGAGTTTAATATCAATGTCATATTATATAAGACAATACTACAATGAGATCAGCAACAACAAACCAGAGAACAACTTTTTTTATTCCCAAGATATTCTTTGCAGTATAACATACAAACACAATGTCCATATTTCAATCTTTTTGTATAAATTGTTTAAAATTTTCACATTAGTTTTAAACGTTTATCACATAAATGCTTCTTTTTGGTAAAGTTGAAAAATTAGGAATATTGCGTATTGTTTCTTTTTGTGACTTGTATATTAAAACTGTTCAATCATTGAACCATTCCTCATTTGAAGTTCCCCCTTTAAAATAAGAGACAATTTGTGACAATAAAACAAAAACCAAAACCTTGAAAATCTATCAGTTAAAAATTGGAAATTTTGGAAAGAGAACCGTAAAACTATCATTTGATAGTTCAGAAGAAACTATTTCAAATATTGAAAAAAACGAAACTTCAAATTAAATTAATTTAAGTAGGTACAACACAACCAGATAACAAGCATCAAGAAAATAATCCTGATAAAACCAAATGACATAAAACCTTTCAGTTATCGTAAAACTTTTATAATAGCTTTACAACATAGGTGGTCCTTGTGTGTGGCCAGAACTCCTTATATACATGTGTAATAATCCTGCAACTAAAACTTCTTTTTCCTTTTTAATATGAACACCACATCAAAATCTTTAAAAAAAAAAACCATATATTTCCTTGCAATATTGCTGCTTGAGGTTGGAGAAATTATATTCTACAACAAATAGTCTTGGAATTTAAAACTTGCATCAGCCTTAGCTTTACTCTTCTTTCTTCTGATTTCCTGATTAGCTCTGGTGACTTGTTCAATCTGGTGTATACCTTTCCTCCACAATTCATGCCATGTATGCATAGATAAATGTAGATTTGGGAATTCTTTAAGTAACATAGGAAGGATATCATCATCATCTTTAATGTGCACTATATAAAGGAAAAATATTTATAAGTGTAAATGAAATTTAACTCATTATAACCTAATGCAAGAGTATAGAAGGCTATTCTAATAATTTGTTTGCAAATTTTATTAGCAGAGAACAACATTACACGTTAACCTCCTTCATGGAACAAACAAATTTAATATAAAGATTAACTAGTATCATTTTATCTAAATTTAGACTTACTTGTATTTTTAGCAGGTGGTATCAACCCGGGTGATGTCTTTTTTTTGGCTTTTGTACTGACTTGATGTTTTCCTGCAGCAGTATTCTTCAGTAATCCTGTAAATATATAAGGAGTGCATGTCAACCAGGCTTAAAATCAATCATAAATTTAAAAAACTTTGGGGCTTCATAATATTAACATGACAAAATATATGATTTGAATCTTACAGGTATTTGAAATCATGAATGCCAAAACTTTATCATTTATGAATTAATTTAAGCCATAGTGTAAATACCGCTGAGTGCCAATGTTCAACATTACCTGTTTCTTTAGACTTTGTTGACTTTTTCTGTGGACCTTTTAATATCTTCTTTTTGTATTCATTTTCCTACAAATTAATATTGTTTTAATGACACTTAAAATCCTTAGCTAGATCTTTTTAAGACACAGTCAAACCTCGTTAAGTCAAAGTCGAGGGGACCATGCAAAAATGTTCTAGTAATCCGAGGTCGAGGATAAACCGGAAATATTAGTAGTTTGGTCCATGATTGTTTCTGAATTTACATCATTTGTTGTGCTTGTACATTACATGTACTTCACTTTACACAGTACTTCGTAATATACATTTCATGTCAGAAGATATTTTTTTTGTATGTTGTATATCATGAAATACTGTCAGAATGGCACCAAGTGTTTTAGTGATATTTCCTTTTTATTTTTTATATATTAAAAACGTCATAGTTCATAACATGCTGCTTTGTTTAATCCACAAACCATGTGTTCTACAATATTACATTAAAATTTCAAATTTACTAGCGAAACGAATGTAGTCGTTGAAATACCCTTACTATCGTCTGTTTGATGTTTCATTACATAGTCAGATACCATTTCAATTCATCTGTATTTTTAAAAAAAATTCAAAATATCAAAATATCCAATATCACAGTTAGTGTAAATTGCAACTTGTTATTAATAAAATTTGTTTCTTTTAACAACACGCGCAGTTTTAAATTAATTAAATAAACAAATTAAACCATAAGAGTGTCAACAAATTATTTTTGAAAGCCATGCTAATTGTTGTTAACACACTTCGATCGTGGTTTGTAATAAAGCAATCAGTTTTCCAACTAATTAGTTGACTTTGAGACATCCGGGTTAATTAACCTGGAAGTCCTATCAAGGGGATTGATTGATTACCTCGAGTTATGCGAGGTAAAATTGTATTGGAGTAAGGGGAGTTTTGCTGGGACTTTGTAATTAGTTAGAGATTTTGACTAATCTGAGTTCGACAGATCGAGGTTTCACTGAATGGTGAAACTTCTCCAAAACCAGCCACCACTGGGACAAGAAGAAATGGCCACTTTAAAGGAGTAGCCGGTTTGGTGAAAAATAGCAAATAAATGAAATGTCTTTAATAACTGACAAGTCTTGCATGTACATCACTAAATTTACCATACTTCAACCATATATTTCATATTTCATAATAAAGTTTCTTGTTTTTTGTTGCTATTTATTTCGTATTTGACTTGATAAACACAAAAGTGTCATTGACTGATCTGAAGCTAACTGATGACTGGTCACAATTACAGTTGCATGGACTGGTTCAGGTAATGTATGAATTATTTTTTTAATACAACAGCTTTGTATATTTGATACTATGTTAATACACAGGAAACCTACTGTTTCTTTGGCAGCTTTCCTATCACTTTTCAGTCCTTCATCAGCCTCCAATGCCATCTCATCAAGATCCTCTCTGTAAATCTTCTGCAAAAACTGAGGGAAAAAGTTTTTAAAACTATTAGAAATTAGCAGAAAATATTTTAAAACCTCTAAATTCGTTGGTTCAAAATGTCATTCTATTCTGTCCTTATATTTAAGCATTGTGCCAAATTCAGATAGCATCACCATAAGTTCAATAAAATGCACTCACAATGGTCACTCACAAATTCCCATGTCCTACACAAGAATTGCATTTATCATTCAACATGGTAGAAGCTCCTGAGACAAGAGCCCAAAATGACTTTAAAAGAGATTTTCATAATTTTTATAGAGAAACCATATCAAGCTAGCCTTGCATGACTTACATCCATCTTTTTCTTATTTGTTTCTCTTTCTTTTTTCAGTAGTTTTTGAGCATCAACCACTGTATAAGTGCCTTTAGGTTTACTAAGCTGATTGATTCTGATTCTGTGTTGATCTGACCTAGATTTGTAACGAGGGGGTAATGCTTCATCTTCACTTAAAACATCATCTATAATCTCATGAAACCTGAAACAAAAATAGCTAAAGAAGTTCAAATCAAGGACAAAATTTTACTACTAGAATTTTATAAAAATGATTCATGAATAGTTTACTGATGATAACAGGCATGTCATTTATAATTCATATACTCACTCTTACTAAAATTCTAAAAGATATACACACAGTAGCTGTATCTATTAAGATTTATCCAGCAAATACACAAATGTATAATTAAATCAGAGTTGCTACAGCAAATATGCTTAAACATTTTAAATCACACGATGAAAATAAAGAATAATGTCCTCTTATTGAAATGAAAAGCTGTGCTTTGGCATTTGATAAATATGTCCCCCATTCTAGATGTTTCATGTCACAAAACTCTAATGTGAACAATCAGAACACATAGAAAAAAGGTTCCTGCAATGGAGAAAGCATTTGACCTAAACATCAAAATCCCTCAAAGTGTTTTGGAGTTACTGTACAATAAACAGACATCTTTATACCTCTATCAAAAAACAAAAATATTATAGTCATTCCAGTCTACCATCTTTATAGGCATGATAAAAATATGTATCAGAGTGTTCTCACAACTTCATTTAAGACCTTATATTTCAGAAAAAAAATGTGAATTTTTATACTTTCAGGTAAACAACTAACTTTTTCTTCAGTTTGTCATCATAAGACAGATTTTCTCTATCACTACCATAATCCAAGTAACTTCCGTAATTTGTACTTGTCTTTTTCGGTTTGTAGCTTGTCTTTGACGGTTCAAGAGAAGATGAGGTGTCTTCCCATGCTGACTTAACAGGACGTCTTGACCTGTCAGAAAATTGAGAAAAACATATCAAAACTATTACAATACAATGGTAGATAACTGACAAATATTAAATTTAGAGGTCTGGATCAAACAAATGTGTGTTTATAATATCAGAAAATTATACGTTTTGGTTACCATTGCCAAGTTAACTATTTGACATCAATTTCATTTAGAATCAACTCCTTCCTTTGTTCACATTGAAATAATAAATGGTGTTGCACTTTAAGCCTGCACTATAAAGAAGCCCTTCACATATGTCATCATTCTTGAACTGATTTCAACAGACTCACTTCTTCAAATGTTAACATAAAAGGGCCACTTATCACAACAAAACCAAATAACTGCCAAAAACTAAACAAATAGTGCATAAGTGGATATTAGAGATATTTTGATCTGCATCCAGTTTACCTTGTTTGTCCTGTAAAACTAGGACTAGAGTCAGATCTATCTACAAGAAATGATACTTTTCTCTTTCCTCTTCCAGGAGACTGCAATAGAAAGAGAATATAAAAAAAAAATAAACACATAAACCAATTATTGTATTGTGAAATGGGCAAATTTTTCATATCAATATTTGTAAAGATTGATATAGCAAAGGTGATGTCCTAAAATTGGTCTCACATTGCAGGTTTTAAGCCTGGATTTTTAAACCTTAAATTATTTCTAAGAGCACCACCTGCCTTTTGCAAGACTTGACTTACAGATTACCACCCCCAATTTAGATTGGCCTGTAAGTTATTTATATCCGGTTTCCCCAGTCTCCTTAATTAAAATTCATTTGCTGGAATGATTGTAACCATGAAAGTAATCTTTGGATTATGGTAATTGTAAAATGATACCTGGCTATATCATAAATACTTTTGATTGGATTGTGCAGTAAATCTGTGAGGCTACAGTTTTTATGGGCAACTATTTTACACATTAAAATTGTGGTTTTTAAATATTTGTGTGATGAATCTGAATCGGATATAAAAAATATCAATCTTCAAGATTATTTGTTAATGAAAAAAGTGACAAGTGCCTAGTGACTGATCTAAAGCAAAACAGTAAGTACATCACTGTATTGCTTCTGATTACAGTCCATTGTTTAACATGTACATAGTATAAGAGATAAAATTGATAATGAAAACTTCATTAATTCGATATGACTGATAATCAAATTACAATTATAAAAGGATAGTTTTCAACCTATAAAAATGACTCATGCAAAAGAGGTGTAACAAAAACTGAACTTCTTAAGATATCAATCTTAACTTCTATATTTCACACTAAAAGCTAAGCCATATCAAATACAGGTCTTACCTCTGCATCAGAGAATGAATCTTGTTCAGGCAGTCGTACAGGACTTCTTGGCTTTTTTGTTGGACTGATACCTTTAGGAACTTCTGAGGATGGATATGACCTAGGCACTGGTCCTAATTCAGGCGAAGCTCGTCTAGCTCTGAAACATCATTAATATTTCTAAGATAGGCAAGCATGACACATAAACTTATCCATACCATATTTCCATTTGTTTTCAAGAGCAAAAGATATGTATAAGTACTGTAAACATATTAATTCATGGTTGCTAATTTTTGCATGTATCAATTTTCTCGTTTTCATAAAATGGTAAGTTCTATAGTGTTACAAATCAATTAAGCAGGTATTATTTTTCATGATTTTCTGTCCACCGTGAAAACAGCCAAGAAAATTAGTACCCTGGGAAAATCCAAACAGTAATCATTTCAAAAGACATTTTTGCTTTAATACTACAAAATACATAATTTATCTGCATTTGTGGTAACCTCAGTGTACTGTAGAGAAATAATAACGAAAGAGATGCATATTAATATCACTGTTCCAAACCTTTACATAAAATAAATGCATCCAGTTTACTTAAGATGTGATTTAGATGCCAACAAACATGAGGAAATAGGTAAAACTGAAGAAAGTGTATATAGAACAAAAAAAACTATCACTAAATACTCCCCACTTTGCAAGTGGGAAGTACAAAAAAGGTAATCACAAGTCCAAAACTTGCATCTCATAGCGACATGGGTAAACACAACAGTCTCAATGTGAACAAGTAGTTGTACCTGCATTAAGTGCAGGTAATTTGTATGTACACATATACAGCATTCATTTATACTAATGTAAAAAACAGAATCAACCATAAACGAGATAATGAGAATATGATCCCACAAAATAACAAATATAAAATCCAAAGTTATCAACATGCATTTTTTTAACATATCCTATAAATGACATATCATATTTTTGTTCAGTCACATGTATGCCAGTATTTCCCAACATATTAAACTGGTACTTTTATTTATAAAAACATTTTGTCAATAGTACTGTGTGGTCATATTGTTAAAATTTTATAATTTAACGGAATATTCAGGGATCTCCATGGATCAAAATGAACATATGGCTCACTCTCCAGTTGGACAAATTTTCATTGTGGCGTGTGTCCTTTCACACAGAAAATAAATTGCCAAAGAAAGTATAATAAGGTTGTGTGAGACTTATTTAATGGCACAAGCTGCATGTACAACATAGAAATTAATAATTAATAATGGTAAATCTTTCTGTCTGTATTATCTAACTTAATAATACCAAGGTAAAGTTTTCTCTTCCCTAGGCCTGACCATAGGTCCACAGCACTAGAGAAGTAAAAATCTTTGGCAGGTGTAGTCATTTTGTTGATACCATTAACAAAATAATACCATTCAAAAGTTCTCTATAATATAACCACAAGAACTTAGACAGTTGCACATCGTTTTCATCAGAATCTGTGTTATTAAACAATCTTTTAGAGCCTTGGGATTCGATCCATCAACCTTTCAAAAAGTGATAATCATGAATTTGATCAATCCAAGATTTGTTTACACATGCGTTTCAATCCCTGACACATTATTCCCCTGGAAATTACCAATCAAAACATTGTGTTACCGTTAGAATAAACACACATGCGCCAATCATATTGATTTATGACAGGTATAGGTGATTAATAGGGAAGAGTAATTGGGAAATACATTGCCGACTTGAAATGCGTGATCCAAATTTGAATACATGGTGCTCGTTTTGAATTCATGGTGCAATGAAAGTAACCCATAGCACAGCGCCATGACAAAAGAGGTCATGGAGATTCCTGAATATCTCAGATTAATTTTATTATGAATATTCTCACCTCTGCGCCAGCTGTTTAGCTTGGTTGTAGTCATTATCTAATGACTGAAGAATAGATTTGGCTCTAGATGGACTGGCATCAACAGCTGCTCTGGCTAAAGCTGCTGTCTCCTCAACCATCGAATGTAAACTTTTATAAGTATCAATTCTGAAATTTTAAAAATTAACATCTATCAAAATACTTTAATACCTCTTTTTTCAACAACTGATTTTGAAATAATCCTGAAATTGCATAAAAACACATACTTAATTTATTTTTCTTTGAAATGTCTCTGTATGAACATCAACCGTTACTTTAATAAAACAAAAAATAATTCTGCCTGGTCTATGGATTAGGGATTGCCCTGTAAGAAAATATGTTAATATATTTTTCCTTGCCTGTGGTCTGTAAGTATAAAAGATCATGTAAATAAATCCTACCTTGCCCGGGGTCTGTAAGAATCATTTAACTGTTCAGACTGTGGTACTGTTGTTTGATCTAAAATAAAGAGAAAGTGTTTTATAATAAATATTTATCCCATCCCAGCACTTAAAGAACAAATTGATAATAGCTGTTTATTGTATCTCAATGGAGAATGAATGTATGTACATGTATCATGTAATCAATCTGTTCAATTAACAAAACCACTCAATATCATGAAGCATGAAAAAAATGAACAGGATAATCAACAAAATGGTTGTAGATATACTGTAAAAGATTATGAGAATATTCTTTAATTCATAAATGGGAGGAATTCAGATACAAAAAAAGACTCTAATTGAAGTTTATTAACTGGAGTTGCATAATGTACCCTCCTAGGTCATAGACTATAACATACAATATCTGTTTACTGCAGGTTCTGGAAGATGATCTTCCTTCCTGTCAAGACCCAACTCTCTCCTATGTCTAGCTATGTCTTCTTCCTACAAAATAATATGATGCTATAAGTTATTAAGTTTTTCTTATTGCAATGCATGTGGCAGTCTACTTTACTTAGATAAATGTAGAGTAGATGAAAAATGGTTGGGAAAACATGTACAGATACCAAGAAATTACTGAATTTAAAGATTCTTTATACTTACCACTGAAGTTACTCTAGTGGTCATTCTTTTCTCTATTTCTTCACCTTCTCGTATCAACTCTGCTGTAGAATCACCTGAAATTAATTTGGTAATAAAAGTGTATCTAATACATACTGAATATTACATGTCAAAATCTGTATCGCATGCTGTATCAACCTGAGACTTCTATATTATCCCAATAGCCATCGGCCCGCAGGGTGATATAGGTTGAAGTTTGATACAGCATGTGATACAGATTTTGATGTAGGGTTCAAACAAACACTTATCATGCATATACAAAAAAGTTACATTATGATGTAAATATGATACATATTGTTACAACTGTATGAAGTAGGAGTGTAATGATACATTTTTTTTCTCAATCCATACATATCATTATTTTGAATATGTCTGACGGTACTTATCCTGAGATGTGTGTCCTTTGTGGGCGGCGCCATGTTTTACAAAACAAAGCCTCTTATGCACGACAGGTAATAAAAAGTAAGGATTTGATCCATCATTCCATTTGAAATAAATCATTTAAGCAATATTTTACTTTTTCTCTGGGTCATTAAAATAATGCTAGCTATAACACTAATACCAATAAATTTATTTTAAAAAAGCATCATATCGTTACTATTATAGGTGGCCAAGACGTACTGTGAACCAAATTGTTACAAAGTACAGCGATTTCTGCACATACAGTGAATTGTGAAGTAAATAATCTATAACTAAGACTATTTATTACTGATGAAAAATTCAAATAATTTTACATGTACCATTACCACTTAACAAGGTAGTATATGTGATGGACTAATGAATTTACTTCTATAAAAGATTTTTACTATTTTTAAATGAAAATTATACTATCATCCTTCTATCATTATGTTAAAGAAACAGTGTGACTTAAATGAGATACACTGTGTTGATAGAGCTGGAAGATAGATTAGAAACTAGCATGTGAAAATAAGATCACTTGCCCCTAAAACAAAAATAGGCTTTACCTTTAGATATACTGATAGTGTCTCTTAATCCTGTAGAAGTTTCATGACCAGTTATGTCTGTTAAACTAGTCTCTGTATTTTGTGAATGTCTGATTGCACTGGGTCTGAAAGTAAAATGCAGTATAAATGCTTGGGGAATTGTGCATTAGACAGTCTGGAAAAATTAATGCAACACCAAAACGTGGAGTACTATAACGTTTTGAACTTTCCATGAGTATAAAAAACTCACAAAATAAAGACTTGTGAATTAGTTTTTAGTAAATTAAAATGTTCATAAGTTTTTTTTAAACTTCAATATATACACTTGTGACATAACCATGACAAACAAGAACTTAACATGGTATAAAACCAAATTTATTTGGATAATGTATCCATCTTTATTCTTTA
Source organism: Perna viridis (assembly GCA_037379345.1). Classification (NCBI taxonomy): domain Eukaryota; kingdom Metazoa; phylum Mollusca; class Bivalvia; order Mytilida; family Mytilidae; genus Perna; species Perna viridis. The sequence goes on along the minus strand of CM074511.1, from coordinate 10,949,969 downwards.
AAAATACATACTCATCTTCCCAGTAAACAGATGATTTCTTGGTATGGTTTCTGTCAGGGCTACTGGTAACTGTATCTGTTGTACGGTTCAATTCTTTCTCTAAAATTCTATCAATAACATCCCTCTGTAAAACATCAGGGTCATCTTCACCAGCTTCCTCTTCTGCAAAAAAATATGTAATTTTTAAATCTTGAATTATCAATAACCTTAATTTTCAAATTTTACAAGCAGCAAATAATTCATGTTTTCCAGATTATAGGCAAAATGTCGAAGCAATTACATCAACTAAAACAATTTCATGAACAATATCATTTTCTCATTTCTATCACCAGTAGATTTTGTAAAATATATTTTAAGTACTAGAATGTAGGCTTTTGAAACAGTCTTCACGATAAACACTTAGACAATACAAGCCTAATTTTGACCAAATTAAGTGAGTGCTGATGACCACTAAGTTATTCACGAAGGTTGATCTACACTACACTCAGCAACATTTGTTTCTCTAACACTCAAGTCCGACTTGAGTGAAACTCTGTGTTACACCAACATTTTGACAGTTTACCACCCAGATTCCACCTAGCCAACACCGACCGTTTGTATATTGCAATAGTCATAAAATTCAATGAGGCATAACGGGGAATTCATTGTAAGATACAATGTATATTGTGTTTCTGTTTCTCAGGTAATTCAGAGCACTCTAGTTAAGATAAAACACACATCATTATTTTTTTAATATTTTGTACGTGTTTATCATTTGATGATATGTTGTTTTTTTTTTATTTACAGTTACATGCAATGAGTGGGAGACATCATGTAGAAATATTACTTCATATTTTATCAAGTAATAATGCAATCTTTTGATATTTTAATTTTGCAATTGTAAATTGATAATTACTATTTATAAATATAAATAAAACACTTTGAAAGTATTGATTTTTGCAATTTGATTCGAGTGACAGTATGTTTCAAATAAAACCTACATATATCTTTATTTTAATTATAAGTTTTGTTAAAAGGTTTCAAACTTTCATTGATGCCTACCAATGTTTACTCCTGTATAAAAATAATCCCTTGACGAACCTCGCACATATATATTTGTTTATTTTTAGACATTTAAATGAACACATTGTTTACAATGTCTCCGATGTGTGTCTGGTCATAACATGGACTGCAATTAATTATAATTACTCAATACAGGACAGTCATGAAGTATGTATCAACAAGAAATGTCTTTTTTTTATGATTTTCATGTTACATTTGTTAACCTTTAATATCACATGCTAATCATCTCAACTGCTGTTTTATTGTACTGACGCCTTTGATTAAAGCTGGACAAATCAACTAGAATCGATTTCGGCAATTGGATTAAGAATTTTCACATGTCCTCAAGACTCCCTTGTTGTAATTTTCTGGAGTCCCAAATGAATTTTGGAGGTCAGTGACCTGGGAGCTCAGGTACTAATGTCCATATTGTTGGCGAAGATCAATGAGATTAACTTCACCATGCTTGGTAATTTTTCACCCAGGTCGCTGGTTCTCCGTACACAATTAACAACTGGAATATACAATATCCCAGCTGGGTGGGTGTAACACTCACATTTCACCATGAAAAAATCTGACTGGCACCATGTTTTACAGACTAACACAGTTTTAAAACTCCGACTTGAGTGTTAGAGAAACACAAGTCACTGAGTATAGTGTACAATGGCAAAGACAAAAATAGTTTTGAAAAAAGTTATTTTACCTTCCTCATTGTCAGTTGAAAGATCACTCTCTATCTTGTTAAATATATATTCTAATAGTCCTGACAAAATCTCTAGCAGGTTGAGGACAGACTCTCTATTATGATTAACAACATCCCTTCCATTAATGTGTAGCAAGGATGTGTGTAATACTTCAGCTGCTAGTGTGTCAATGACGGTTTGTACATTATGTATTTCATCTTCCTCTGTTACAGGTGACCTTATAATGCCTAAAGAAAAATAAACTTTGAAAAAACCTTAAACACTGACAACATAAGCCTGTAACAATAGTGATTAAATGTTCATATACTAAATGCAAATCTAACAACATAACAAATGACTAAATGTTTATACACTAAATACAACACTGAATATCATAGTATAACATTTTTCAAATTTGCTTTCAAAAATACCAAAAAACATTTTTTGTCAGTCTTTTACTTTTAATGATCAATCTTAATACTTTTCACTATGACTGTAAGAGTCACTTGACTGAAATTTAATGCATTATTATTCTTATATTGACATACATTTTGTAAAACAGCAGCATACATATACATTGAGTGTCAGTGTAATGTCAAATACAGAACAAGCTAGTTAACAAACCATTAAGTTGTTCTCCACAAAGTCCTTCGAATAGTTTTACATAAACCTGAGCATTAATATCCTCAACACAGCTGATAGGACTCCCAGAGTTAAGTTGTTCCAGTAGTGTGTTGGCTTGGCTCACTATTCCTATCAACATATTTATGACAAGCTAGATTACAGATTAAATTGTTTTCATAATTACATGTGCAATGAAAAAGCAGTTCTGTCAAATTTATAAAATTTATCAGTGCTACATCTTACACACTTGAATATGATTATTCATCAGGAGAATTCATTGCTACAAAAATATTTGAAATGATATAAATTTCCACCAAGTTTTAGGTAAGTTAACTGAAGGAATGTATGCTACACCTTTTTTTAAAAAGTACAAGTATTTGGATGTTAAGAAAAGAAAGTATAAAAATGTTTATTAAGATTTAAATAGCTGTATAACACGTAATGGGAACATCTACATGTATATAGCATGAATAAGAAACATCTAGATAAACTCTACTCACGTCTGTCCTCATATGACAACTCTGTTGATTTTGGACCCATTATCTATACTCAAGATTCAATGACTGAAAAAAAATTGTCTTAAAATAACATGTGTGTTAAAACAAATACATTTTTTTGTACAACAGCAGTTCTAGTGAATCAGACACAGGGACGAATATTTTGGTCTGATCCTCACTGGACCAAAATATCTGGGTTTTTTTTGTGTGTTTTTATTGACACTTCCATGTTTTAATTTCATTATTAGGAGTCTTTTTAAAAATTTGTATTTGCTCCGCAGGTCCAAATAATGAAAATAAAACATGGAATAGTAAATAAAAGCACAAAGAGACAGATATTTTTTTCGGTCAAAGTGTGGATGGAGGATTACATGACCAAATTTATACTTGATGCAGACCTAAATCATCACTCTAAATACATGAAAGACCGGTCTTCGTGGTGGATACATGTAACCAGATGTCGAATATAGGTAACAATCATGATTGAAGTCAAACTCTTAAAGTCACATTGAAGATTATATAAAACTAGTAGTAAACAGAAAACGTTTAAACTTTAGTTTCTCAAGAAATTATTTCGAGTAAAGGCTTTATCATTTTCATCATACGATATAGATGCAAATGAAATAACCTAATCATTTAAGGAAATATTTTGGCCTTTGTAAACAAGTTTGTGCACGTCGATGATGATAGGCGGCCTCAATGTTGTCAGAAAGCCATAAATCCGATATAAAATGTCATATGAAAGTGGCTACTTTAATTACATTACTTATTCACACAAATTGAAGTTTAATCGTCATTTTATGCACATTCATACCTCTGATAACCATCACAGAAACTTTCAGTTTTTGAAAATCAATCCTGCGTCCGCCATGATATAAATAAAAAACAGCGACACCTTGCGGATACACTTTATGATAGGTCGTCCAACAAACGATTCGTCCCATCTCGGTTAAACTTCTCTTTCAAGTCTTGGTTCTCCCGTATAATTTACATTTCTAACTCCGTAAGAGCAGGGGTACAGTTTTAAACCCCTCATATAATATATTTATTTCAAAAGTTACCATAATCTACGTACAGCACAGTGTCAAAAGTGAACCCCACCTCCACTGACAAATTCCTCAGTGTGGTGACTGAAATATTTGCTATGCATAGATTTTTTTTAAAAGTCATTCGGGTACTTTGTTGGGATGGGTATTTTTTATTTTCTATTAACTATCCCACGTACCGATAAAAGTTTGGATTTATCCCCTGGGACAGTTCTTTCCCATTAAAAAAAACTGTTGTGAAGCCGTCCTATTATCATAAACGGAGGGATAAAAACAAAAAGCTTGTGTCTGTTTGGGTTAAAATCTAATATAATTACTAAGAAAGAATAGTAACTAGAATCCGGTAGAAAAAAATATGCAAAAATTGAACTTGGAAAGTTATAAAAAAAAAGCGACTCTATTAATTCTTTACATATAAGTTTTAATTAAAACTGGGTTCACATTTTTAGAGAAGAAAAGTTATTTCAATTATTTCAATGGAAAAATTAAAAGCTGGACTCACTTAAGAATCGGTGCTGTACGTGCGGCATCGCAAATGATGCAGATGCAGATGGCGATTTTCCATGTTTTTTTTTTTAATCAGATTGAGTGCTCGGCATGTTAAGGACTACCAAATATGAATATAATATTCATATTTGATAGTAACACCACTGATAAAAACAAGTACCCTTGAACCGCCGATACCATTATAGATACAGTAGCATCCAGCCATGCATACACAAAATATATATATATATAGTCAAGCTGCCCATTGGATTGTGGGAGCAATCCCCTCTGCATAATTTTTTTTTAAACTTTAAAAGTGGGCGATATCTAAAGCAGAATTTCCAAGAGTTAATTAAGAGACCTATAGACACCCGAAAACATAGAATATAGAATTTTAACATAAAGTTGTATTTCAGTAGAAATGTCATGATTTCAATACACAATTTAGTGGGTGTGCATTTTATCACCGGTAACAAAATTTAGCCTCACCATAGGAAACAGAAAAGTTTGAAGGACATTGATAGCAAACTTCCATTTTGTCTCCATTGACAAAATGTATGCTATTAAAGTAAATTTTGCAAACTGATGTGTTTTGGGATCTAGTGGGGACTCTTCATTTCATGCAACAAGTAGAAGAAACAAAACCCCCAAAATAAATGATGTGAAACTGTAAGACGAAAACCGAACTAATCTATAGAAAAACGTAAAACGAATCACAACAATAACAACCACCGGTACCTGGCTTTGGACGGACGTATTAAATATGTGGTGGGTTTAAACATATTTGTGAGCGATTGACCCTCCCCATACCTGGGACAGTGGTGGGAAAATACAATAAAATGAACTATAAAATATCTGTCGAATATCTGTCGAATTCGGATTTAACTCTTGAGATCGATACAGAATACAAACACTTCAACAAATACATGACAAAGGACAACAAGCTGTACCTGCATCGAAGGAGTACTCTCTGTTTCTGTAGTACTTACTAGTTCAAAGTCCAAAAGCAACTGATGGTCGGTATTACATGGTTAAAGACTGTAAACAACAAACCCGCAACAGATGGACCATATTTATCTTGAAGATTAAAAACAGCAATTTGACAATGTCAGCACTAGACTGGAACCCTCAAGTACAACGAAAGAATGTTCATACAAACACATGACAAGGACGGTCCCAAACTTAACTTCAAATACTGGTAAAAATCTGGTAGGAGGCTCTAGTAAGCATAAGTAAGTTGGGTGTATATTGGTAGCACAAGAGACAGTCTATATCAGTCACTGGACGAAGTGTAATAAGTTAAATTTGTTCGTTGCTTCACTTTTGGTGGATGACTGCCTCATTATATTTACATATGCAACAGGTATATTTATTGAGAGAAAGAGAGAGAGAGAGACTACGTAACTAAGGACTTAATATACACTCCGTGGGTACTCATGCAAATATCTATCTGTGCATGTGTACGGCAATATCAGGGATTAATCTATTACCTTAGACTTTTTATGATATATGTTATTAATTAAAGTATTATTTCCTTGGCTCATACTTTCATTTAACCAACCCATTGGTTTTGGCACTACTGTGTGTGATAATTAAACAATTAGTGTCAGTCGTCATTTATGTCAATTTCCCTATTGTCCAATTGACCGTGGTGTTTTGTTTATAATTAAGTCGTAATATGTGCGAAAATCAAACAGTTAATACTTTGAATAAACAAATTATCAATAATAAACAGTATCTCTGATTGCCATATATATATATATATACAATGTACTTCAGCTAGCCACTGAGATGCATGGGTATTGGTGTTGTTATAGTTCACGGTACTCCACGCAGGAATGGTAAAGGCGTTCAATTGATTTTGGAATTTTAAGCAACACCATTAACAATACATTACCACTTGTTATCAATAACCATGAAGAACAGAGACGAATCTAGGATACTTTTAGTAGAGAATGACCAATTACAAAAAGTAGAACAAGCAAAGGGTAAGGAAAAAGTTTCAGCATAAATTCATTTTCTGTATGTTGGTTTCATTTGGTACCTACTTTTCATTTAAAAAAAATTATCATATGTGATGCGCTTAGTGAAATAATGTATCGTACAAAAAGCATGTAATAATAATAATAATAATAATAATAATGATTGATGATGATGATCATGATGATGATATAGCTTTTGTTAAGCATGGTATTGTACTAGTTAAGGAGTTTATTCAAATTGAAATGGAGATAGAAAGTCTCAAGTTACAAAACACGTTTTAACGACTTGTAATATAAACAACGACGTAGTTTTAAAACGTAGCATTTTCTTAAAAGAATAGTGCTATCGTTATTTTTAAATGCACCCCTATCTATATTGAACAATAAAATTGCTCATTACCACAGTGAACGAACTACAGTCCTATAGACCCATGTTAACCTACATTCTTACGTTTTTGCATTTCTGATTTCCTGGATTATTTTGATCCCGTTTATTATTTTTGTATATAAAAAGGAATAAATTATTTCCACTCCTGGGTTGACGTATTCCTAAACAATTAGAATGGGGTCTTAGATTAGGCCAGAACGTTAACGTCAACACAACAGTCCAGCCGCTAACATATACTCTGACAGAGTTCTTCGGTCAGGTATCCCGAAGGCTCCGCCACCGACATCTACTGGGTTTCTACTAACAGACATACCAACAGAATCCTCGTAAGGGACACAGGCCCTTGAGACCAGGATTTTTTCGTCTGATCTAAAAAATATCATTAAATTATTTTGTTTCCAGATTTGAGTTATTATGTGTGTTCTCTGGCATGTCCACTTGCTATTTAATGCTGTTTATACTATGCTCAGTTTTCATCTGTACACTTCTCTAAAGTTATCGTGAGAGACCCAAAAGGGTATTCAAGACGGTAAAAACACCCATTGTAGTTTCAAAATTTTGATGAAAAAAAGGCAGGTATATGTATACGAAATTCGTATATATGTCCCTGAAAATGGAGTTAACTATCATCGCTACAACCAGATCCATTGCTGATTAGAATTTATGTACTTTCAGTTTATTACTCGGGGTACGATTCAACATGTTGTTCGTCTGACAATGAAACGTTTAATGACCTCGATCCTGCGTGCAATATTTCCCGGACCAATGTCAATTTGGAAAGAATTTGGAGATCACAACACCAGTATGCGATAGAGAGGAGAGTAAACTTTCAAGACACAGCCAATCTCTCGAGTCATCTTCGGTACATCATGGGTATGCCAGAGCTATGCGACATTGTGTTTTTAGTTGGTATCAGAAATATTCCAGTCTACGGAGTGAAGGCTGTCTTAGCGACAAGAAGCAGGTACACGTACAAATAGAACCATTTACACCACACTTTTGTACACATACTATTAATGAAAACTGCGTCTAAGAACTAGAAAATTGTTTTTTTTTTATTAATAAATACATGTACGTAAACTAAATTTTTAAAAGATTTCCAATCAACCTAAATTCAACTATATAAAAGTAAAATCGCAGACCTATTCTATCTATTCCAAACATGATAAACGCTAAAAGGGAGCAAGTCCTTCGTTCCACTATATGGGAAAATTACAATTCCTGGGACATATAAATACGTTTTTTTTTCTATTTGAAAGGGTGATGCATAATCTAATATTGAAGAATCTACGCGAAGCAGATAGTCGCAATGGAAAACAGCATCACAGAGCAAAAGAGCGGTCTACACGTACAAACTGTCACTTAATCATTAATGTTCGCAAATACCAGCATGAAGACTTCGCCAAGATCATAGAGTATCTCCATTGTGGTACTGTAGACATATCGATGTCAAATGTAGCAGGTACTTTAATTTAGTAAATCGGAAATTATTTTCAATATCAAATATGTTGTCAAACGAGTATATACCATAGATCAGGGCTGTACAATTTTACATGAATTTTGCGACGTGCAATTACGGTATATTTCCTTTTTCTAGCGTGTAAACCTTAATCAGTCTGTAGCTTTTCAGTAGCTAGTATAGCTGATAAGGACGGACTTCACCAAAAACCAAATTTTACAGAATTTAGCAGAAATGGAGTTATCAAAGGTAAAACTATACCAGAAGATTTCCATCTTATTTTCAGGTATGTTGTGTGGAGCTTGCCAGTTTGGACTGGAAGACCTGAAGACTGCATGCTGGAACTTCATTGAATATTGTACTAGAAATAAATCTATAGCCCTCCTGATACCATCAGCAAGAAAATACAACCAACACACTATAGGAAGAGAATTACTGTTTTGGGTAAATTAATATAAATTTTTAATATTTATTCACATTAATTGTGCCCCATCCCTGCAAAGTTAAGAGGATTTATCTTGTCTATCTATCCAAATATCTTGAAAGGGAAACTCCCAACAAATTAAACCACTCCAATGTTTTTACTTAAATTTTATAGGAAGGCTGGGCATTATGCATAGTTATGCATAAATGAATATCATACCAAAAGGGAGACAATCCAACTTAAATGTTAAGCATTGAAGTCCATTTGAAGTAAATAAAATGAGTACTACATCAACACACAGTGGTGGTTTACTCTACCACCAGCAAGCAATTGAATGACTTCTTTAGGACATGAGAGAATTAAAATTAAAAAAAAAAGACAAAACAAAAATTTATTAAAAGGATATTAGGCTGAAAAAAAAACAACCCAGATTTATAAATGGTTGTTAGTTTCTTTATACATGGTTCCATTTTAGTTTCTTTAAAAGAGTTATCTACAACCTCACTACCTTGTCTACCACAATTAAACAGATAAGACAACATTCACAGATATAACATCATTCTGACCTGATAGAGAATATATGTTTTTTTTTCATTTCAGATTGCAAGTTTAGAATCTATGCAAACAAGTTCAGTATAAGATACCTACATCTCAACGTTGTATACCATACAAGTGCTTTAATTTATTCGTTAATAAATTACCAATTGCTACATAAACTACTAATTGCTTAATGAAATGCACAAAGGATGTATCGCCAACTACCGATATATTTATTTGAAATTACATCTCATACCAATTTTTAACAAAAGCATACATGCAATAACTGAAAAATTTTAATATTCAACTCTTAAGAACTTGATATGTTGACCATGTAAAACATCTCAGACTTAAATAGTTCACTCAACAGGACTTTAAATTGAAACAAGATCTACACAAAACTACACTTGACAGAACTTAATTGTAGGTTTTCTTGTAGAAGTTGGTGTGAATATTTCATTTATCTCTGAACCAAGATTAATAAGCTCAACTAATATGAAAACCAAGTCAGTTTTTTTTTTAACAAATTTTCATAATTTCTAGTATATGATGTATATAGCACTTACAAATACAAGTATTTTATGGAGGTATGGGATACATCTAAAGACTACAGAATAGATTTTAATAAAATTTATTAGCAATAATTCATCCCATAGCTGAAAAATCATAGTCCTCATCTTTATCCTCTCCTGTCCCCATACTGAGGGACCCTAACAGGTTGTCTGACAAGGCTGTGGAAAGTTTATCTGAAATAAATCAAGAAAAAATATATTCACTTCTATGTAAGACTCGTAGAAACATTTACATTTTATTCCACAATGAAATGCTTCTCTGGGCAAAACTTGATATGCATGCAGAGGTTGAACGTAAACAATTGGGGCAAATATTGATACATTTGAATTTTGAAAGTAATTTAATGTTTGACACATGTATGATTTAAACTAGAATGGATGTGGTCAAATAACATTAATACATGCAATACAACATTGACAGATAAAGAGATGGGCAAACATTGTGGTTTCTATGTAAACTAAAAGTTTACTTCAGGAGGGTATGAAAAATAAAAATTGAAAGGGAGAGTTAAAAGCATTTAAGAGTTATTGATGGAAATGTAAACAACAAAATGACAGATGGAGGGATGGATTGACAACTGTAGTCAATATCATAAATAGAAGATGGGTGAATAGAAACCCAACTTCAGTACATTTTGTAATGCTAAATATAATGTTAGTTTTAATTATTTCCATTACAATAAAGTTACATTTAAGGTTTGTTTTTATTTTTGATCAGGTTATGCAAAATAACCACTCTGGGGAAGTTTACACTTCACAGACCTTGAACCGGTTTATGAACAAGCGTAAATTGACCATAAGTTGGTAATGCCAGCATAACTTGGTCTAAGATTTTAAAAAAAAATCCATATCGTATAACTTCTAATTGATTAAAGTCAAAATTATGATTTGTCCCTTCATCAAAGCCTTAATTATTTTGGAATTATTTGTATTGTGGATTTTTGACTGATCAACGTTAATGACGTCACGGTACCAAGTTAATTTATTGAAAATAATCTATCTTGCTCAGGTGAATATTTCAAAATTTACTGTATAATTTGGTATAAAGCAATAGGCCAGATCAACGTAATTATTACCTGCTCTTCTTCTTTGCTTCTTCATTTTCTTGTATTCTTCTTTTCGTTTCTGATTTAATCTCAATATATTTGACTTGTCCTTCAGTGGTTCTGTGGTCTTTGACTGTTTAGAAGACACTGATGATTTCCTAGATTTAGGAGCTGCAACTTTAATATTTTTTAGCTGGAAGTGAAAAAAACAAACACATGTAAAAACCAACAAATGATTTTATAACATCAAATAATAAAAAGAGAACTGACAAGAACACGACATTCCTTTTAACACAAGAACAATTCTCCATTTCTCTTAAAACACATATAATAATATGTAGAAGGAATTACTGTGGATGAATTGTTGTTTGTTGGGTACTAATTTTTGTGGTTTGGGCAAACAATGAATTTAAATTTCAAATGAAATGTAAAGCTTTCATCACTTTAATCCACAAATTAAAAACCATATAATAGACTAAGGAAATTTTGACAAACCAGAAAAAAAAAGGTACCTACAAATAAAAATAGAATAATCAATAGAAGACTTTCACATTCGCCATTTACATCAAATCTGTTGAAAACTAGTTTACGGTTTTACACCAGATATAGGATTTGAAGGCTTCAAAAACAGTAATAGTTATGTGGGAGTACATCTCTGAACATTGTACTATCTGAAATGCTACTATAATATATGTATCGTATAAAAATTCCTGGCAGTAATCAAATGAAGTTTCTCTTTAGCTCCCACTGCAATGTCATACTATCTTACGTCTGTTGACCCCCAGTTGACCTCAGGTCTTTTCTGGAACATGAAGTGAATGTGAAGGTATTCTTTTGGTAAAAAAGAACAACTAAAATATAATTTTGAGTGCAGAAGAACACTTAGATTTAATAAGTGCATAGAACTTGTTATACACATTATTAAATCTTCAATCGTCCTTGGTTCTATATTTTGATATTCATGATAACCAATTGATTATCCTTTTTATGATATATTTTCTCAATAAATTATTGTTAATTTCAACATGAATTTTAAGTTTTGTAATTGGCGGACTGATATTCATGTTTGACAATTTGGCGGGAGAAAGTCTGAGAGTGACAATACTAAACTCATTTCACAGTGAGAATTGTCAAAATTTCATACACATTTGATAACTCACTGCTATCTATATAACAACATTTTTTTTTCACAAGTACTTTTACATAGCGGTAATATTTAATAATATCTTTTTACAGAATAAAGTTAGGCAAGATTAAATAAGTCCAACATCAAGTTACACATATTGTTTTGCTAGGTATATATATCCCTATTCAAAGTATAAAATCTCTATCAACCTTTCAACAGTTTTTTGGTGGTGGATTTAGTGTCTCATAGAAACATTCTAAATTACCATCAACAACTCAATTAAGTGAACCTGCTAACCAAATTTTGAATAATAAACTTTTTATCACCAGAAAATTTCACCTTCACTTACTTGCACTAAAAATTCAGTCTTGCTTAAGCGCGAATTGATATCAAGCAGTATCAAAAAAATGCTTACAATGTACAACTCTTTGAAGTGAAGCTTCAAACAAAGTTTCAATTTACATGTATTCCCATCAAAAACTAAGATTTTCTAATTTTGCTCAACAGGACTTTGATATTAGTTTTTCTTACAGTGTATTGCAATTACTATCATCACTATACAGCATATAAAGCGCAAACCAATTTTGAAATAAACTGGGTTGACAGTAGCAGAGGTAACTGAGGCAGAATACTAGGACCTATGAATGAAATGACGGATGGACAAGGTGATTTCGAATTCCAATATATACTCAGGTGTTGAAAGTGGATATAACAAGGACAATGCAAAACCTGACTCCCTGCCATATACACCTCATCCTTTGACTCGAAAACCAATAGATCCATGTATCAAGTTTTGTTAAAATCAACTGAAGAGTATTGATTCTTGCATATTATCACTGGAAAGGCTGATGGTAGCCCTACTAATTCACCAGGCAGCTAGGGCATAATAATATAGGTGCATGAAATAGGCAGACACTTACTATGGGGAAAAGTTAAGATTTATAAAAAAAGCAGCACATGTTTTAAGAAGGGACTATCAGAATACAAGTTTTACATTTTGTCTTATTCTAACATGAAGCTTAAAACACACCTTTTATTCTGGACTAATTTCATGCACCTTATATGTCAAGGGAGATTGAATTACCTCCTCTTCCTCTTCTTCCATACTTTCACCATCATCAACTTCATCATCCATATCTTCATCTTTATCCTCTGACACTAGTGTATCTATTTGAGACTCATCCATCACTACCTCAGCAGGACCTAACGACTCCACTAACATGTGTTTACTGCTTTTACTCTCTAGACCTGAAAAAGGTGCAACAGACAAATAAAACATCAATGTTCCACAAATCAGCAGAAACAGAAAGAACAAACAAAATAAAGTACCAGCCATATTTTCAGTACTGTATATTACCAGTATTAGAACTTTCCAGAACTTCAATATCTCCATATCTACTGAACACTTTGGGGACTCCTTTTTCAAATAAGTTAGTAATAGTTTTTTACTCCTACCAGCAACTTTTGCCGAAGGGGACTTAAGGCTAGCATCCTGTCCATCTATCTGTCTGTCAGTACAGTAAATTATTTTTCTGTACTTATTTTGGTCATGTTTGCAGATATTCATTTGATATTTGTTACATTGCTTTACCATGATAAGTTATGGATCAAGATTAAAAATTGTTACAGTTAGTTTTGTTTTGCCAAGTTATGACCTTTGGACTTTAAAAGAATTCTGTTTTCTGCACTATTGTCTTATGCATGAAGTTTTGCATTCTATTTTCATGGAAGATTTTTTCCTCTGGTAGGGGTATTGCCATGCAATACTCTCAGAATGCTTGTTTTACTATAAGGAACATTTGGCTGACTCTAAGCAGTATCCATATAGTCTTTACATTGATATAAATTTCTTTTTAGTAACTGCCTGATTTCAATGTTTTGTGTTGTTCTCTCAGACTGCTTTGTCATAGTTTTATAACATGCAAAATATTATAAAATTATAGTCCAGAATAAGCCCTGTCAAATACACTTCTTTTACTGTATTTGTACCAATACTTTTTTTTCCACATTTGTGGTTTTTAGATATTTTCATGAGTATATAATATAGGATAATGTTATTATATGCTAGGTAAATGGTTAGTACATGAATGCATACTTGCAGCTACTTATTTTCTTGTATAATTACTGACAGTGAAATTTGTGAAAAAAAATTACACTGTGAAAATAGCAACAATTACAGTGATAGACATGAGTATAAAACATATAAAATAAGGTACATCCAACATTTACCAAACACTGTAAATTTTTCTAATGTTTCAAATTTAACACCTGGTATTTTATCAATACAAACTGTGTTATTACCCTGTCAAGTTTTCAGGTGTTCTAAATTTAGTACCTGGTATTTTATCAATACAAACTGTGTTATTACCCTGTCAAGTTTTCTAGAGTTCTAAATTTAGTACCTAGTATTTTATCAATAAAAACCGTGTTATTACCCTGTCAAGTTTTCAGGTGTTCTAAATTTAGTACCTGGTATTTTATCATTATAAACTGTGTTACTACATTGTAAAGTTATCTAGTGCTCTAAATTTAGTACCTGGTATTTAAAAATAAAAATTGTGTGCTATTACCTTGTAAAGTTTTCTGTTCAGCCTCCATCAGATCATCAATACTGAACTCTTTACCCATCTCTGTCACTAGGCTAGCACTAACATGGGTAGGTAAAGTATGTTGTTCTGGTGGATGTGTGAAATAGTTAATCTTACCACTAAAATAAAACATATAACTACATAGTGAAAACATAGAGTAGGAAGATGGTAATACTGATCAATAACAATCATTAGAACTATTAATTTAGCAAATATTTAAGAACAAAGAATTTTTATCACTGACATGTATCTCGTTTTTGTCATTGCCAGCTAATCTAGATATCAAAATGCTAGTTTCGGACATGCAAAATATGGGGAGACTGATGTTCTAACAAGAAATCAAAATGCTTATTTCAGATGCAACAGTCAGCAGAACAACAGCATATCCCATATTTGGACTCTACATGGTGTTACACTAACACTTGTCAGAAAGGCCACAACAACCCATTTATGATGACTCTTCCAGGGATGAACCAACATCCCATTCAAATACCGTTCTATCTCTTGGTACATTCTACAAAAAAGACATATGCAAAAGAATACTCTACACTCTAAGTTCAATCAAAAGATAAAAAAAAGGAAAATAGTAATAAAGAAGTAAAAGGAAGCAGAAATATACTTTTTTTTTCAAATATACAGAAAAGAAATAAGTTAACACTATTACATATAAAAAACAACATTTATGTTCTACTAACCTAGTCCAATCAAGAACCAGATTCTTGGCAGCTTTGTTGACATCAGGTATTCCACCTTTTTTAAGCCTCCCCATCTTTCGTGCCAATAATGATAAGAACTCACTGGTATCTTTATAACTTGGTATATTGTAATGTAAAATCATCTGAAATAGTAAAATTAACTAATGCTGCTGTTCAGAGAAGGAATAAAATTTTCATGGGGCACAGCTTGATATGATGGCAGAAGTTAAAACAGCCCTAAAAAGTAATCCTAGTCTACTTTTGAGTTATGTAACCTTGAAGTACTGGTACCATATTTTTCTATAAGTTGATGTGGAATACTAGTCAAATTATCTAATTTTGACCAAAATCTATGAAAAAGACATAGATAAGTCAAATTTGTGAGATAAGTCAAGGGTCAGGTGTGTGCATTTATATTGTAGGTGTCAGCAGAGATCTGAGTTGAGCAGTTAATTATTCTCACAGCAAATTATTCCAGCAATGTTACTTTGAATAGTATTTCTGAATTGAATTAATATTTGTATTTTTGTTATTAAAGTGTACTTTGTCTCTGAGTTCAATTATTTTTATTGATTTGTGTGTCAATTGCTCTGAAGCCTCAGATCATCAGGTGTATGAAATCGTAAACATGTCAAGCAAGGGGAACCCAGGTGTGAAATTAGTGGTAAATTATTTTGATGAAGAGGTCATAATTATGACTGGTAATTAATAAAAAAAATTGTTACCTTAAAATTAAGTTGCAATTAGCCATTTAGATAACTATTATAATTTGAACCATGTGCGAATGTGTTATGACATACCGTAAATGGGAATAAATTTGCATATTAAAGGACCGATAACTCAGGAACACTCGATAATGTCTTACCAGTTAAAAAGAGTTTTGTTAACATATCTTCTAGAGTTTGTTTATATTTAAATGATTTAAAGTTTTTATTAACATTGTCGTATTCATTCATGAAGAATTGTGGCACTGAAGTTCGATCGCCACTTTGACTGTTTGAGTGATGGCTTTGGTTGATTGCAGTTTACCAAATATTTTGAATGAAAGCAGTCAAAAATGAAATATTCAAATCTAATGAAATGCATTGTAGATGAACATTTTTTCTTCAAAATCCTTATATAAGTCAAAGTGGATGACACTTTGCTGAAAAAAAAATACTGACTGAAAAATAAGCTATAATTTTAAAGCGACCCATTCACTTCTACTCAAGCTATTGTCTGGACACAAGGAAAAATCATGGATGACGACAGCACCACACTATTTGGCTGCAAATATTTTGCATTTGTATAAAACAAGTCAATAGGTTGACTAAAATATACTGTTCCTCTATAATAAACAGCTGAGCCAAATCATGTCACAAAGCTACTTTATAACTCTGAAAACTGAAAAGTAATAATAACAAGAAGATACCAAGCATTACTAACCTGCTGTTTTGAACATCTTCTTAGTATTGCTTCTGCCGGAGTTATTGGGTCCTCAAGGTTTTCAAGCTGTTAAATTACAAGAAAAATAATAGTAGAAAAAAGGAAAGTAATTTTCCATATTAACAAGAATGATCCAATGATAAATATGTACTAGTTAAAATTCAGATACTTATTATCCAAAAGACATTATAAATTCCTACTATCAGGCATATCCTATGATATTGTTGGCACAAGCTAAATTTTATCCCACTGAATTTTTTTGTTACAATATAATGTTTAGATCACATGTATGTCAACTAGTAAAAAGATTTTGTTTTAAGTGACAATGGGTGGCTCAAAAAATGATTTTAAAATTCCCTAACAAAGCAACCAAATTTTGCACAAAAATAAAGATAATTTCCCTTTTTCAATGAATTTCAATGCTTTCCTCGTAATTTATTTTCTCTTTAACCATTGCAGTTTATCAAAAACCAACTTTCAACTTTGAGAAAGGATGTTTTGTGATATGAAATGGATGTAAACTTTTTGAAAACAAAATTTTGTCATGTGCAACCCACTGCCTGGTTTTGGCATGGACATCCTTTTAAAACCATGAAATGCAAGCTTTTACATATACAGTAAAACCTCAGTAGCTCTAACTCCAGGGGACCATTGAAATATGTTCAAGTTATAGGGAGTTCGAGAAATAGAAGTTTGAATATTTACGGATTTTTCGTTGCCAGTCTGGGTTCGACTTCATCGTTCGAAATTGCTTACCTCTTATGAAGTTGTGTTAGTTCGTGGATCCTTTACATTTGCTTTCTGAAGATGATGTTGATTTGTGGAATTAAATATGCTGTGTTTGCTTTTAAAAACGTTCAGAGTTCAAGTTTCTTGGTCAATAATTTGTTTTTATCTGATTTTCTTTAATGCTTTCATCATACCGACTTCGGAACATTCTCGAACTTTAATCAGTACTAAGTTAAGATCAAAACTACCTAATTAGTGATGACTTAAGTATAACCTGTAATTAACTAAAATGACACTGACTAGTGATAGGGTTTCAGTTTTTCACACCTTTTATTATCCAAGCTGACATGATGGCTGACAAGTTCGAGTTAGTGATTGTTATTCTCTAAGATAAACTACCGAACGGACCGACTAGTCAGTTTGAGAAATCCAAGGTTATTTATATTGATTATATAGGAGAAAATTTTGGTACTTTGAATTGTGTTTGAGAAATCCCAGGTGTTCGAGCCATCCGAGTTCGAGCGAGTGAAGTTTGACTGTAATTAATTCCAAAATGCCGATTATAGAGACATTTATGTAGCAATATACCTTTTTTGTATTCGACTTGTACACATCAAAGTATTTTATACCAGTTTTATTTAAGTTAACATACCTTAACGCAGTTCCTTAATATCACAGATGTATCAGATGTCCCTGTTGCCATGACGATACCGGGACTGTCCAGTAGTTTTATATGTTTGTCTAAATGTACTTCCTGCATTGTTCTATACAGAAAGAAATAAAGAACCTTAGTGAGTGCGCTCACATACCCCACGTGTCCCCATGTTGGATACTTAAGTAAATTTGTGTGTAAGAGAAATAAATGTAGAAAGACCCCGATAAAAAAAGGAATAAGAGTGTTTTTTAGGCTTAAGACCTTTATCTTCTAACTAAATTCTGTTACTCAGAATGGTAGTGTCAAACTCCAGACTGTGATTTCTTTGAGTTTTAGTTAATCCAAAGTAAATATCATCATAGCGGAACAAAACAAACACTTGACCTGTAACTCATCGTGGTGAACTTATATACCAAAAATCATGTCAATATCTGCAAGTGTTTCGAAAAAAGTCTGGAAAACTGATGGACTGACGGAATGGGTCAAAAACATTATACCTGTTGCAACTTCGTTGCGTGGGGTATAATAAAATGTACAGTTTAACACTACCTTCATATTATCAAAAAGATATACACACACTGACGTGACATAATAATATAAACATAATTGAATAGGTCAATCAATTTTTTCCTTCTTTCAAAATTTATTTTCACATGCAAGATCAGCAGTATTCATATTTTATCAAGAAGCGAAATTGAAAATTAAAATATAATTTCCCAGGTAAAGCACATGTCATAATTTATAATAAACATACCTTGTCATTCCAGGCATAGAGCCCACATTGCAGGCTTTTGCCCTCTTCAAACTGTTAATAATACTACTTTTGCCAGTATTTGGAAACCCTAAAATGTATTAAAAACATCATCACGTTTGTTTTTCCTTCATTTCTGATAATTTTCAATAACTGTTAATATAAAACACATGCACTCATAGTATATATATATGTTACAGAACAGTTTCATTGTCTTATTAAATAACCTTTAACTAATGAAACTTTCCTTTAATTCAAGAAATTTAAAACGATAAAAAAATACAAGTAAAAACTGGAGTAGATACTGCTATAAAAATTAATAAGATATCAAACATTAATTCAACAACTCTTATTTGTATAGGTATCATGATCAATAATTTACTAACTCCGACTCAAAAAGATATTTACATCTCATTGATCAAAAAATGTTTTTTTTTTTACTGATACTTACCAACAACTCCTACTCGTATAGATGTTTTGATGTCTTTATTCCGACAATAATTTCCAAGAAGCTTCATCAACATATCAGCACCAAGACAGTGACTTGACTTCAGCAGATCATCACTAGCTAATTGTAACGGCACTTTTGATCTACTCTAAATTATGAAAAAAAACATAGAAGGAGAGTTTGGTAAGGCTCCTTCTGGCCTCATAATTTGGGCATTTTTTAAAATTTGATTAAAGCTGATTTCTAGGTAGTAGTAGTATATTAAAATGCTTGCAAACACTGAATATAAGATGTTTTTGACAAGATTTATGATATTATTCCAGAAATAACAGTATGCATTAATGTATTTTTTACAAAAACCTTTACCTTTTAACATTTCTGCAATTTTTAAGATGGTTTTTGTGTGGAATGGAAGTGGCTACACATCTGTTGACTC
The DNA here is from genome assembly GCA_037379345.1 of Perna viridis. Taxonomy (NCBI): domain Eukaryota; kingdom Metazoa; phylum Mollusca; class Bivalvia; order Mytilida; family Mytilidae; genus Perna; species Perna viridis. The sequence continues at coordinate 10,930,331 of CM074511.1, read as the reverse complement.
AAGATATTTTTACACGAGTTGTAACTGACAATTACACACAAAATATATGAAGCACAAGAGTCAAGATGCATGTGTCCATTGTTAAGAGTGAAAAACTGCAAAAAAATTTTGTGTTTTCAAGCCTTTTTAACAGATTTTCCCAATCTCAACCAAGTTTGCGGGGCATATATGACTGTATATGTTCAAATTATTACCAAAAATCAGTCAAATCAACTATAAAACATATCAAAGAGCTGGAGAATCAACATAAAATTTTCTTCATGTAGACTTTGTTTTTTACGCTAAATTTTGCCCTTACCAAACCAACTTCTTTCTATGAACAATTTTTTTCTTGCAAGCTAACAAGGCATAAATGCTGAGATGATTAAATCATCAGGAATAATTGTTAATCACAAGAAGTGCTACAAAACTGAATGGTTTATGACATACTGTAAACAGAGGCCGTGTATATATAACAGCATCCAAAAGCTTGGCTAAACTCAAAGATTGGCTGTACACACATTGAAGAAAGTCTCTGATAAAGTTTACAAGAAAGTTATTGTTACACCAAATTAATATAAGGTACAATGCAGTCATTTTGTTGGTGTGTAATACAGGAGTTTGATTTTTTCTTTTCAGATATTACTGTCTTTATGAACATAAGAACTTCCTAAGTATCCTTGTTCATCTCTTTACTTATATGTTTTAAGGTTCATCTCATGGTTCACTGTAATTGGAGTGTCCATCATAAGATATTTTTCACAATCTAAGTACTTACTAAGTTAGTTTGTTGTGTTTGTGTTGAAGCCTTGAATGCAAGTGTTGGGAATTCATTCCTCAAATGCTTTAACCAAGCCTCTACATTTTCTCTTGGAACTAAATCTGAAAATAGATTAAAAAAAACTGTTTACAAATGGTAATACATCACACAAAGCTTTAGACAGTAAATGGTCATTAATTTTCATTAAGAAAAAAAGACAACAGTTCGAATTTTGGTCCAAAAATAAAATAAATAAAAGCTATGTATCACTTGCTGAACTGGGCATAAAAAGGAAATGTTGTAGGTTGGATTTTATAGAAAAAAAATCATACTTCACTACCGAACTTTCCAGGATTTATTAATTATTAAAGAATATTTTAGCATTGCGGATCTTACATACCAGTAATATATGTATAGGTAGCCTAGGATCAATACAAATGCTATGTAGTTGGAGGGGGGATTTTTTTCTCTACCTAAGCACAAAAACTATATTCTTTGAAACACTAGAAACATTTATCTTCACTGCACCTATTTTATTCAATAAAAGAACCAGTCTTTTGTTGGTTCCACTTTCCAGAATAGCCTCCTCCATCTGGGTACATCTACTACCTAGTGGATCTCTGGCATCAAGGACTTCCAATATAACATCAGCTGCATCAACTACCTGAAAGGTAACATGTAATACACATTTAGTCTCAAAAAGTCTGCAAAGAAAGTATATAAAACTTATGTTCTTGATAATAAATTTACTTATTAGCAGAGCTTTGGAAGAATTAATTTTTCTTAATGTGAAGGGCCATTTCTTATAATTCTATACTAAATTTTTAGACACTAAACGGACATTTTCAATACTGATGAGCAAATGGCCTTAACTACCCATGCCTTCAAAATTCTTCTCGTGTGTAAACATCTGTGAATCATTTTTTAATCACAGTGTACTGTTGAGCTAAGATTACTTTCAAGTTTGTATGCTGTGCTTTGTTACGAGAAACATACAAACGAAACATGAAATTGCTCATTCTTACTGCATAATCCCACGAAACAGGAAGATGACATTAGACAGCAACCAAAACAACTTACAATGCATGGTACATCTTTTTAAAGCCACATGTGAAATTTGAAATCAAATCATTCATTATGAGTCAAGATGATTTGCGATGAAATTCTAATGGACGGACAGACAGACATACAAGGTGATTCCAATATACCACCAACTAATTGAGTGGGGGTATAATTACAACTAACATTTCAACAGTGATATATTTTGGCTAATTTCTAGGTTTACCAACAAAATCAGATTTCATATGCCTCTAAAAGAGCATGATCAAGCAACTAAGTATAACAATAAAAAATGTTTTGAATAATCTAAAATAGACCTTTTTGAATTCTTTATAAAATGTCTTGAGTGAATTTTCTACAGGACCACTGCTGCCATATGCACCATCTGTGGACTTTTTCAACTGCTGTAAAAAGAAAATGATATTCACATTTCAATTTTTTCTTCCAAAAAATTTAATGTCCTTATTCCATATTTACATTTTTCAAACTTATATCCTGATTTAAATCCTTTTTCAAGCATCTGACAGCATTTTCATTAAGCTTGTGCTCAAAATAAAACTCAACCTTTGAATCGTACTACAACATTCCACTAAACACTATAAAGGAAAGAAAAAAAAACGTAGAGTTAATCAGAATGACCGCAAAAACATTCCAAATTACCCCAGTGCTCTGAAGTAAAAATGGCTAACAATCACTTCTTTAAGTATCTGTAATTGAATAACCTTTAACTTGACATGGTATAAAGGAAAATAAATGCTTACCTTTCTTTCATATTCTGCATTTTTCTTCTGTGCATCTTTAACAAGTCCATCAAGATTTCTTTTCTTTGACAGTAACTTTTCTCTATCCTTCTTTCTCCTCTCTTTAAGTTTTTCTCTTTCTTCTTCTGCCTGAAAATTGGAATAAGTTCAGACATGAGGATGCAAAATGAACATGATCATTAAAGGCTCTTAAAAAGTATTCATCTAAAGTAAAATTTTATGGTTTTCTTTAAAAGTAGATAAATATGTATTCCTACAAAAGCCTTACCAAAAACATGTTTTTTTTTTTCATAGCACCAACATCCCAATGCTAAATGTTAAAAACATTGATTATGAAGAGCTGCTCTTAAGTACAAGTTATGCTTGTCCCCATTAACTCCATAAAAACTCAGAAAGTGTATATAAGCTTGCATCAATAGATACAATCAGATGATATAAGTTTCATGAAAATTGATGACTGCATTTTTTACATTTTGTTCGAAAGGTAAATGACAAACAGTCGGATAACAGTTTGTGTCTTGTGCTATCCGCTATACACATATTGTAAATGTTGATGCTGAATACAGTTAATACATTACTAGTAAATTTCTTATTTTTTTTAAATTGTGTTTTATCTATGACTCTTATTTATGCATAAAACACACATATTTATACAGTTCTTATGTATTTGTAATCTCTATCAAATTAATAACGATTCAGACAAAGATATAAAAATGTTTATGTCAGTCAAAATTCTTAAAAAAACATACTCTTCTTTTTCTTTCTTCAGCTTCATGTAGAATTTCCTCCTTGAATGGCAAACTGTTTGGTATTCCTGGGTCTTTCTTTGTCTCTACAAAAAAGTATTATATCTTGATTAACAAAAGTGCTCGTAGAAAGAACTGGTAATTGTACTTATTTTCATCATCTTCCAATGAATAAAAATAATCAGAATATTCCTCTGTTAATAAGACATTCACAATTTGATTTCATTTATAGTGAAGAAAATGTTGTATACAAATGGCATAAAAAGCCTTAAACACTCCTATAAAGATGTGAAGAGTCTCAATATACACTGCCCAATTTATATAATTCACGAAATCTAGATACCTCATATTTATAGGAATCTAACGAATGTGTAATTGGAAATTTAAGAAACTTTGATTTTAACATTTATGGTATGTTTTTCATTTCAATCAGAGACTGACTGTCTGAATATGCTGATTTCTCATATTTTTTAAATTGTTGGAATTACTTTTATTGTTTATACTTTAAAAAAAATCATCATTTGTAGATACTGCAATACATATATTTTATATGATATAAATGCTTAAAAATATTTTATTTTGTTGCATAAGATTACTTTTAAAATTCAATATTTTATTCCATCCACTCTCAACATAATGAAGGATAGTAACCAAATTACCAAACTTATAAAATATAGGCAGTAGTCAAAAGGAAAGTCTGTATAACAGATAAATTGATCAGTTTTCAATTTTAATGTTTTCAGCAAGTACTGTTGTAAACACTTCATTTTCACTCTTTCATTACCAGTAGCCTCAATACTCAATCACACTGTTTTATTACCACTAGCCTGTATACTCTACCACACTGTTTTATTACCACTAGCCTGTATACTCTATCACACTGTTTTATTACCACTAGCCTCTATACTCTATCACACTGTTTTATTACCACTAGCCTCTATACTCTATCACACTGTTTTATTACCACTAGCCTCAATATTCTATCACACTGTTTTATTACCAGTAGCCTCAATACTCTATCACACTGTTTTATTACCAGTAGCCTGTATATTCTATCACACTGTTTTATTACCACTAGCCTCAATACTCTACCACACTGTTTTATTACCAGTAGCCTCAATACTCTATCACACTGTTTTATTACCACTAGCCTCAATACTCTACCACACTGTTTTATTACCAGTAGCCTCAATACTCTACCACACTGTTTTATTACCAGTAGCCTCAATACTCTACCACACTGTTTTATTACCAGTAGCCTCAATACTCTATCACACTGTTTTATTACCACTAGCCTCAATACTCTACCACACTGTTTTATTACCAGTAGCCTCAATACTCTATCACACTGTTTTATTACCAGTAGCCTCTATATTCTATCAAATCAAATACACGAAATCTCACTTCTTACTCAATCAAAATAATAACAATACTTTTTGTTGGGTTTTTCCTCTGTTCTTTCTTCTCTTTTTTATTATGCTGTCTTATCTACAAAAAAAAACAACAAATAAACCGTAATTAGAGTTTATTGTACTTAGTTTGAAAAAAAAAAAACAAAAACAAAAACAAATAAAACCTAACAAACACAAATAAAAAAATGTCCTCAAATTTGTGTACACAATTTCAGAAAAAATGAACCTTTCCCTCAGACATTCAGCGATGTACTAATAAAACCTGTAAAGACACAGTGGAAAATAATAATTTTAAGAAAAAAAGCTTCAACAAAGAGTAATCAAGGAAACCAAGATTCTAGCGGAAATCAAAAGAATGTAATCAAGGGACAAAGACCAGATATACACAACAACAAACATAAAGTAACCAAAATAATACATACAAAGTAACAAAAGTAAATGAGCAACTCGGACTACACTAAAAACTGGGATCATGGACCTGCTGCATCGGAAGGGTAAATGTCCTCTGCTTTTCTAGAAACACCCGCTGAGTTGCTCTAAAAAGTCAATTCGGGGTAGACAAAAGAGGAAAGGAATACTATGACATGTTGAACTAATCAGTTTTCATGGTGCAGATGGATACACATTAACGATCCATGAGTTCATGATGACGACCATAAAACTTCTGCAGTGATGACTTCAATCTTGTAGCAAAATAACCCTGTTCCGGACACTAACAGTAAGAAGTCTAGGGTGATACAAGTCTGTGTAGCTACAGCGAGCTCTGGCATAATGTATGAGTTGTGATATGAAAACTCCATACACAGGTGCTGAAGTGATATTGCCACAGATGAAAGGAAAGTTGACAATTCTGAATGAATAGTCATCACATTTGTTGTAAATATTAGTCGATAGTTTTCCTTTACCATCAATCTCTGCTTACCCTACCGGTGCACCTGGGCCATGTCCCAGTTTTTAGTGTAGTCTGAGTTGCTCATTTGCTTTTTTACTTTGTATGTATGATTTTAGTTACTTAATGTTCTTTGTTGTGTATGTTGATTTTCTAAGTCTGGTCTTTGTTCCTGGATTACATTGTTTTGATTACCGCTATAACCTTGGTTCCCTTGATTACTCTTTCAAAGTGTCTGTAGTGTCCTTTATTTCAAGTTCTCTGGGGTAGATACAATGTATCAAATCCCCTAAACAAAAAGAGCCTACTACTCTGAAATTCAGCAATTTGCAAACAACATTTGCAAACACACAGAGAAAATAAACAACCTACAATAGAAGGACATAATCATTAATTTGAAAACAACATATATAAAGTGCAGAGAAAATGACAATGTTCAATGTACATTCTTCATCAATATTATGAAAGAATTAACCATTCCACAATGGCACATAATGCTTTATTGCTAGCTTATAGGAGATGATCAAAGATGCAATGGTTATCTTGTTGGACCTTACTTCACCAAAATTTTCTTATTTCACTGGGGAGATTTATAGCCAAAGGATCAGAACTAGAGGGTTTAAGTTGATTAAATTTGATAGAAGGTTGAGATATGAAATGCTTCAATTACATACAAAACTTATACCTTCTTTAAAACTTTGTATCTGTGTCTAGCAGACTGCCTTTTGCTTTTCTTTCTATCTACAAACAAAAACAAACATTTAAATGCACATGTTTTCAAACCCAAACTCATTCCATAGAGATTGTTCATTGGATTCTTGATTTCAAGGTTCCATGCTACCTACAAAAATAAGGACCCCACAAATAAAAATGAAAACCACATTTGTCTTTTTCCAGTATCAATTAAAAAGTCAAATCCTTTAAAACTGATGCATATCACTTAAAGTAAAGAATTAGTTGAGAAGTTCTCAAGTAATAAAGTCAAAATCAAAATTAATGCGAGCATGCAGAAAAATGGTTCAGGTATCAAACTAGGTCAACTGAAATATAACAAGAAAAATCATGAAAGAACAGTAAAGCTTGGTACTGCAAATGTTCAAATTTTTTGTATCAATCTAACCCCAACTGACATATAAAATGACTGATTTATCTTTTCGTTGAAATCAAGTTAAATGACCACAATCAAACCAAACAAGCAGGATTTTTTTCCAGGGATTTCTAAACACAAAAATAAAGGTGGAAAGATGTCCATAAGGTCGATAAGATTCAAATAAGCTGAATGATTTCTACTGCTTTTTTTTTTAATGAATAAAATTTGATAACTTTTCATTAAATAAAATATAGAAAATATTGAATTGAATTCAATTTGACAAAGATCAATGCAATCAGAGAGGGAGGAAGATGTTATAAATTTATTTAAGGAAAGACTGTCATATTTTTTATGAGGAAACAATCTCAATCATGTAGTGCACACTAAATAACCTGCATAGCAAGTTATTTTCAAGTGTGAACCACAGGTATTGAGGTTATTAAAAATAAACTGAAAAAATATGAAGGTCACTCCTTATAATTTAATCTTAGTACATGTAACAAAAAGGTTGATGATGTCACAGTCACTTTTACCATAAGATGATGGACAAAATTTTTATCCAATCAGAAAGCATGTTACTTCTGAAATTTAATCATTCAACTATGTCTTAATGATCTTGGCATTCATCTGACACAGAAAAGCTTAACTTTTTTGAAAGGGTAATGGATGGATTGTGTAATGACTCAGATTTGGAAGAAAACCATGTATGACTGTCTAAGTTCTTTTGGTTAAATTATAAAGAACTTGTTTAATGGTATCCACAAAATGACCAAACCTGCCAGTGATTTAAACTTCTCTAGAGCTGTGGACCTACATACATTTTGTATGTACGGTCAAGCCTGGGTGAGAGAAAACTTGACCTTGGGATAAATAAGTTGGACAATACATACAGAAATATTTACCATTGTTAATTGTTAATTTCTACTTTGTAGCTTGTGCTATTAAATATGTCTTATTCAACCTTATCATACTTTTTTTGGCAATTTATTTTCTGCCTGAAAGGACACGGGTGACAATGAATTTTTGTCCAACTATAGAGTGAGCAATGTGTTTTTTTTTTATATTTTTGTGTGTTGTTTATCATGTTTTAAACAACACCCATGCTAAATGGAAATTTTCTTTTTATTTTTATATGTTGAAAACGTCACAAAGTTCATAATTTTGCTTTGCACGCCTCACATTTAGCAGATTCGTCAAACCATGTGCTCTACATTACTAGGATAAAATTTCAGATTAACTAGCAACATTAATGTAGTTGTTGAAATACTTGTATTTACTATTGTCTGTTTAAAATTCAATTAAATATTCAGATACATGTACCAATACAATTCATCTGTATTTCTATAAGTTACTTTCAGTGATTGGGATTAAAATTTTGCCAATGGGACTATGGCCCCCTTCACCCTTCTAAAAAAGACATGGAACAAAATTTGGAATAGCAGCTAAGGCCGGCTAGACATAGATACTGAAGACCAAATGTAACATAAACAAACTTTAATTTACACTGCAGATCAAATGTTTATTAAGAATTAATGTGTCAATTAATTGTCACATCAAATTACTGCTTTTCTGTTGTTTGAGTTTTTAAACTAATGTATTGTTGAGTTTTTAATCATAGTCCACAGATCCCCCATCAGTTAGACCCTAACTTGGCTATTAAAGTAGTTTATCACAAATGATAGGAAAGAGTCTATTTTTTTTGTTTGGCTGCAATCAATTTTCGGGACCAGATAATATGACTCCACCATTATCAATATTTTCAATAGTGAGTTCATAATCATGTCCAGCTGCCAAGTTAGTTTCTACAACAATTGCAGTTTGATTCTGGTAATTACCATCATTAACATTTTTAGACTTTGAAAAAGATAATTTCTTCTGTTTTGGGTCTAGCTTAACAATGTCTTTGGTGGCATTTTCGATTTCAAATGGGACTGCCAGTCCACGCTTTTCTGATATTATCAAATTATTTTTATTCTTTAAAACAATGTTTATTGTTCTTTCAAACGCGTAAGCGATCAAGAATTTGTAAAAATCGACTAAGTACCATTTCATTTCCCGGTCTTCAAATCCCCTCGAAAACGTGGTTATCAAAACATCTGACTGCAGCTAATAAAAACATTGATAAAAGACACGTTTATGTCTTTTTTTATTGTCACAAGTAGTGGACAACACTCCACCATCAATGATGGAAACTTAATGCGTGCACATGATGCGACATATTAGTCACACAATGCACCATTATAAGAGGAAATGCGACTACGGCGCATGGTAATCCCAATCACTATATTTTATCAAAATACCTGATATCACTGTTAGTGTAAATACTGATGTGTGATCAATTAAGTTCGTTTCTATTCGCTACATACATTATTTTGGATTAATCAAGCCATAATGAGTGTCGACAAATAATTTCAAAAGCCATGCTAATCTTTGTAAAAACACACTTCAATCATGGTTTGTAATAAAGCAATCAATTTTCGGACTACTGTAAAGTTATGTAGGTTTATTTAATTTACTTTGCGAGAGGTTTTTGTACTGTATGTTTTGTCACCGTCACCCTTTTTGATGCAACAATACTAAGTCCAAAAATAAAGTTCACTTTCTATTAGATTGATTTTGATGTTCTAATACACTATAGATGTTAACTGCTCTGATGTTAAGGCTTGTTCTCTCTCTCTCTCTCTAGATCTGATCTTATTTTCAGTCTCCAAACTACTAACTCCACCCACAATATTCTCCCATCCTATAACCAAATCTTAATCTAGTAATAACATTTCATATGATGTAAACATGTAGTGTCAGTGTAACTAATTTGTAATGGCTAAAAAATTACTTATCTTTAATCTAATAGTTAGATAGTAAATAAACAAAAACTACTGGTGGTCAGTGCCATTCATCTATGCACCCGTGTTCATAATTGCATGATACTGTGAGAAATTTAATCTGGTTTGTGATATTAATTTGACTTAATAATACTGATAACAGTACTTTCTAAAAATTCCAAAATTAATACATAACACTAATTAGTTGACTTCGAGACATTAGGGTCATTTAACCTTGAAGTTCTATCGTGGGGACTGATGGAAAACCTTGAGTTATCAGAGATTTCGATTCATCTGAGTTCGAGTCATGCAAGGTATAATTGTATTGACGTAAGTGGAGTTTTGCTGGGACTTTGAAATTAGTTTGAGTTATCTGAGATTTAGACACTTCCAAGTTCGACACATCAAGGTTCAACTGTATTGTCGTTCGGGCTGGAAGAAAAGACATAAGTCTAGTTCTGCTGTCTATAATAAGATCCCAACCAAATTCTCTCTGATATCAAAGAATTGATTTTGAGGGATACAACACATGCCCCCGATTCAGACAGAGCCTCGTCCTCATAGTCATAGTACTAGGGGACAAGGCTCTGTCTGATACTGGGGCCTGTGGGTAATATTGGAAATTCAATATCAGTTTTCTGAGTTGAAAAACAATTTAATAAACCATAGGATACAGTACACAGACACTTTTCAAAGTGAAAATAACCCTGTAGTCAATGATGTTGCCGTTGTAGTAGTAATTCCACCAATTAGTTCTATAACATAAAACCACACATTTATGTTTATCTTTCATGTCTTTATCTGATATTTTCATTTTTTGTTTATAGTCAAAATGCGAGGTTTTATCATTTGACGCTATTTTGCAGGAGTAACTTTCCGGCGACTTGACCTGCAGGATGTTTTTGTCTAGATATAACATAATATCAAATAAAAATGTTTAAGAATGATTGAAGTGCAAAGTTAAAAGACGTGGCTGTAAAATAGATTTCTTACCAGATGCAGAAATTCCATTAAATACATCCAAATTTGCTTTTGGATTCCATAAACACCAGAATCAATAAGTCCCGAGAAGCACATTTCCGAATAGCAATCAGCAAATATTTAGGATTTTTAATGCCGCAACAAAATTTATTCACACATCATTTTGTCAGAGATAAAATATATTTGAAATTCATGTGGTGAGTATGAAAGTAGTATAATAAAATTAAAGGTTTAAATAATCTTTTGTGATCATTGGCTTTGGAATGTAAAAAAAACTTTTAACCTTTAAATGATAAAAATTCGTTAAACCATATGAATATGAAAATGCAGTCAACCATAACATAAAAAGATGTCAGCTTCTAGACCAGATCACTTCGTGTTTTAATTTGGGGACATTATCTTCCAAACAAGGTTTGTTGGGATAAATTTGACTTCTTTTTCTTGTAATTTTGTAGTTTTGTTGAAAAAAATATTCTTAAAATTTCTGAATTTAAAGTTGATTTTTACACCTTGAAATTAAGGTCCAATGATAAAACCTTGCATTTTGACTATAAACAAAAAAATGAAAATATCCGATGAAAACATGAAAGATAAACATAAAATTCGTGGTTTTATGTTATAGAACTATTTCACCAATGTGATTATTATATGTCTGTTTTAACAGGCGTCTCAAAAAACCAACGATACGGATATAGATTCCGACCTTAGCTTTAATTTATTGATAATCAATATGGCAGAGGGTGAACCTAGCAAATCGGAGTCTGATAAACCGATTTTTTTGCCTGTGATACAGTTTTAGGAGAGTAAAATTTTCCTCCTATAAATGATTTAGAGAAAACACAAAATTGAACAGCATTCTGGTAAAATGGTAAAATTTCAAATGATCATACTTATTTGTTTTTTGCTCATTATCCCTCTTAATACTATACAAAGATACAATATTTCCAACGAATCTGTGGCACGTGTTGAAGTCCAAAATCAAAACAGGAAGTTAATAATGACACCTAATTTGAAGTCAAATACGGTTATAGATCCGGACCTTAGCTTCGATCACATGATAATTAATATGGCAGAAGGTGAACCTGGCAAATCGGAGTCTGATAAACCAAATGAAAATAATGTACAGCAACATGCAGATGAATTACAAGCTTTAGAAGACATGACTCTCAATCCTAATGTTAATATTGATCATTTAGTCGAAGAGGCATCCTCTGGTATGATATTGATATTTAAATTTTTAGAAATACGAATTCAGACATGAATAATCAGGTAGCAGCACACTTACACGTATCTCTTTTGGAATTCAGTGACCAAGGCCTTTCTTTCTGATTTGACTGGAATAATCAGAAAAGGGCTTTTTGACCACAGAATCCCTAAAGAATAGCACACATATCTTGATACTCTTTTACTTTAACAAAGATGCACTTTTTGTTCTTGAACTTACATTTTTGTCGGACATTCATTTATATTTTGGGATAGGATTTCAAGCTCCTTACAAGAGCTACACACAGTGCAGTGAAGAACTTAGTACTTATCAATATTCACCTTGAAAAATGAAGCATCCCAGTCATCACAAAATGCATGTACAATTTGTACCTGTACAAAATGTACAGTTTATGAAATGAAGTATTATTCTTTCCTATTTTGAAAATAGAAAGCTGTTCTCTGATATGAAAATATATACAACTTGGATTTTCCATTAATTGCATAATCTATTTGTCTGAAAAAATATGCAATTGACTGGAATTGTCATTTCAAGGCAATTATTGCAACTGATGTAAACAATGTTTAAGTGGAGTATATTCTTTCCACATGTCTAGTTAGAATTCTGTCTTAGGTTCTTGTCTATAAAAAAGAAAATATTGTAGTAAAAACAAATTTCCTAAGAACACTGACGTATTTCACTAATGTATTGTTGTTTACCCATTTTGGTACATTTTTTTAGTAAATTTTGAAAAATATTTATTCAATTAGGAACATAGATAAGGTAAACAAGACACTTCGGCACCAGGACAAATCAGCACCTGTTTCAAAAGACAGTTCGGCACAAAACAAATTGGCATCAGATTGTTAGACAATTCGGCATCAATATTTATTTTTGTAATAAAACTAGTTAAAAAATGAACAAATATGATTTTTTTAAAGATTATACTGACTTTTTCCAGAAAATTACCTCTATGATTAAGAATTGTTGTTAATTACTAATTAGCTTATGATTTGTTATTTGTCAACAATAGCCTTCGGTTCACAAATCACTTAATTAAGAACTGTTAATTAAAAATTATTATAATCAAGAACCAATTATCGGTCATAATTAACTGATTGAAATGTGTAGCTTATGTTTGTGTTTCTAGTTTGTTTGATCTCAAAAATATAATAATGTATGGTATTAAAAATATTTCGTTAGATCAAAAGGGGAATGATTGTTTTTATTAAAGAGGCCACAAAGAAAAAAATTGAGTACAAGCCCAGTATATAATATAAATGAAAAGAATTAGGAAGTTACCATCAGTTTCACAATGTCAGACGATATTGATTGTAACAAAACTGTCCGTCCACGACTAGAAGCCCTTAGTGTGAAGGATGTCAAACCTTCTACTACTTGGACAAAAAAGCCACCAACCGAGCCATCCGGCAAGTCATGGATTATGTCTACCTTACCTGTATTAACAACGCAGTCTTGAAGATTCACTATTGGTCCGTATTCATGTCATCCGTCCGTACTAACAACGATGTGAAGGGGTTGCACAACCACATCAACAGTAAGGTTGTCACCAGGAGACCTGTCCCATTTTATTTAGTGCTTAAAGACCTGTTTATGGAAGCAGCAGACATTCCTTTACAACAGAAGATGGTGTCTGAAGGAAACTACAATGCTATCAGCAAAAACACACACGCCAGATTCAGGAAAAGCTGTTTTCTCTTTTAAAACCAATACTGTGCATCTACCATTTCCACATCAAGACTACTAAAGGAATGTGCAGCCATTTACAGTCCACCAGCCAAGTTAAGAACTTTCATTAGTGTCAGAACTTTTAGAACATTGTAATAATTCATGTAGTGCATATGTCTAGTGCTTATCTTGAGAATACCGAACTTCGTTTCTTGTCATTTCTTAAGTGTATGTCATGAATCTAGTGCTTTTTTCATAAATCTTATGTCATTTATCTTGAATTGTATTTGAGAACATAATCATAAATCTTATGACATATATCTTGAACTGTATTTGAGAACATACATTGTTGTTGTTATTGTTACTTATCTGAGTAAATTATATATAGATTAGTAGTGCTTTATTTATCATTTCACACAAATACTGAAGCTAATGATTGACCAAAACAAACAATATTCTTATTTTACTTAATATCATCCTATACACATACATTTAGCAAACAACTTAAGTAACTATGTATCTTGCTGTCAAAACAATTGGATTGTGTTCACTTCTCACTTGAATATATACAAATCAAATCAGTTTCATGAAGCTTAAGACAATGCAAGACACATTACATGGTATTTACTTTGATGTAGACAACATACTATTTTTTTTCTGCATTGGGTGCCAATTTGTCTGTATTGGGGGCCGAGTTCTCTAGGTGCCGTATTGTCTTGGTACCGAAATGTCTTAATAGATGCCGAAATGTCCTGGTGCCAATTTGTCCAGGTGCCGAAGTGTCTAGAATTTCATGGATAAGGTTTTAAATGTTTTTGTTCCTAGAGTTTCTATGCCATTAACAGGAATATGCAGTTAACTGGTTTGCATTTAAGTGGAATCCACTGTAATGTTATACATATGTACATGTATGTCTCTTATCAAATTCCACTACATTATATTTGCAGAATATGAACATCTAAATAAAACCCTTGATGAACTTGACAATTGGATGACAACAATAGAAAGTAGAAATGATTCATTGTATTCACAGCTTCAAGAACTTCTCCAGTCAAGCAGGGAAACAAGATTAGAGCTACAACGAATGAATGAAACAAAAGAAGTTAACTCAGAATCTGACATTGACAAAAGCCCAAGTACTTGATACAAATGCAGAAATTCATGTAGGATAAACAGTGTAGAGTCTACACGTACTGCTGCATTGTTGATTAGTGTAGTAGGCAATTATAACCAGAAAATGGAGAAAATGGAAAAATGCATCGGCTGATGGTGTCACATAGATGTACCATACATATTTGACATGAACAAAGAAGTATTTATTTATGTTCTTACAGCAAAGTTCTAGAATCCAATACCATTCTAGTCATTAAGAAACTAACATGTATTTGTTAATTATATAAAAAAGAAAGATGCATTCCATTTCTTTTTGGTGAAAATTGTACAGGTACCAGTGAGTTGGGTACTTTGTTATTGTTGCAAATATTTTCTGTTAGGGACCAAGTTCAGCATTATTATTACAGATTTCTGTTACATTCTTTTAAGCAAGATTCAACAGATTTTTCCATAAATGCAGCAAAGATATGATGATATCTAAAGTATAAAGTGAATTGGGAACACATGTGTCTTTTAAAAAAAAATCATTTAAAAACTACCGGTAAATAATTTTACAGTGAATAGATACATGAACATGGTCAACATTGGGTCTGACAGCCCATATACAAATGTTTGTTATTGCCTTGTTTTTCAATTTCATTTGGATAGTTTTAAAAGAAATTACAATTTTTCAATTTAATGTTAGTTTTCAAAGTATTAGAGATGTCTGTTTAACTCTTGTTATTTATCATCCATTGTTATTTTTTATCATCTGTTTATATAAAAAGTATGTCATATTTCTAAGATGTTTATGTATTTTGCATACATGTAGGAAAGCAACAAAACATGTATGGGAATGGGCTAAGGAACTGGGTTGTTAAATTCTTATGATAGAAATACAACAAGAGTACCATGTAGTCTTCAATACTGAGTAGGAATCACACTTAATTGCGCAACTTTTATAAACTCTTCCTTGAAAGTGAACTAAGTTCTACATATTCCTAAAACATCCCAGCAACTACAAAATACACAAAACAACAAAAAAGGGATTACATTGAACCAGTTTTGGCAGGGACAGGTGTATAAAATCTAGAGGATTAACACACTTATAAGATCTCTACCAACTCCGTTAATCGTATGTGGTTTTGTGATGTGCATAAAAAAGACAATGACATTAAAAATCAACAGGAAATTACTGCTCATACAGTAATGTTCAGGGGATTGTTTTCTATGGATTAAATAACAACTATCTGATGAACTGTAGCTAAAAGGACAATTGAGTATCTATCAGACTTAGACTCGAATTCCTATGGAATTAATAATTTTCTTTACATGCAAGAGGAGCTATATGGCACCAACACAAGTCTTCTTTTCAAATTATATTGCTAGCCTTTCTTTTGTCTAGGCACAACAAAATACATTTTTGGTAATGTTGATGTAGTTTAATTATAATTCTATCATGAACAATAAATGGACTAGAGGTTCCCAGGAGCATGAATTACTCACCTGACTCATTTTTATACAGCTGCAAGAGAAATCGCAGTCATATATTGGTATGGTCCTGTAATTGTCTGTAGACACTTTGCTTGAGTATTTTATAAGTATGAAATTTTTTAATAAGGTTACAAACCCACAAAAGGAAGATTGGTATTGATTTTGAGGGTTATAGCCCCAACTGTTCTAGAATTAGGGGCCTAAAACAAACATTTCATAGAATTTAACTATAACACTCCAGGAAAAGCATAGGAATGTCAATATTAATGTTTCTCAATATTCTTTCAGAAATTAGGGGACCATAAATGGGGTCAGAAACATGCATTAATTCCTGATGTCAAGAAAATAATGTTTATTTTTGGTCCAATTTCAAAGTTTTTTTTAATGGGATTCTTATAAAAATCCCTGCCTGTAATTTTCAAGCAGATTTCAGATATTGCTAAAGGTAATCAAGATATAAGGGGGTGGGGGTGGGGATGGTTCGATGGGACCACACCCCAAAACATTCTCTTGTTCATTTTTGGTCTTATTTTAAAGTTTTTTTTAAATGGATTACTTATAAAAATCCCTGCTTGAATTTTTCAACCTGATATGAGATATCCCTTACAGTTTTTAAGTAATTAGTTTTCAAAGGGGCCATACCTAAAAAATCGTCTTTTTTATTTTTGGTCCAATTGTCCAAGCCTGTTATTGTGTCCTTAATGAATTGTAAGTCCCAATGCTTAAGTGTGTCAAAAACTAATATTGTGTCCACACATGCTCCAACTGTTCACGATTCAACCACTGTGGTTGCATCATGCTGAGCTCTGTGGAGCTTTTTATTTGTATATGAAGGGCAATAAGGAGTTGTCCATGACTTCAAACTATGGGGACTTTTGTAGGCCTTATGGTAAGGACCATGCCTTCAATTGAAAGTTTTTTTTCTAACTATTCAAGTATTAAAGATATTGGTCAAAAACTGCAAAAAACATCATTTTTCACTTTTCAAAGGCAATAATTCTTACAAGGCATCATCTCATAACTTAGAACCAATAGAGGCTTTGGTATACCTTATCACATCTATTTAAGTTTTCAATATATTGGCTAAAAACTACATAAGCACCATTTTTTGCCTTTCAAATAGGCACTTTATAGGGCTTTATCATACAACTTTATTCAATGGTGACCTTTTACAGAGCTAAAGAAGGAATTCACATTTATTTCCTAGTATCTCTTACAGTTTTTGAGATATATGTAGAAATTGGTGACTTGAATCCTGTGGTCTAAAAATAGCAACAGCAGACATATTTTACAATCAACACAATTTTCAAAGTAAATACCCTGAGAATTTTTAATAATCTACTGAGTGGTTTCAGAGGAGAATCCAAGTGATGGCAATAGCTAACATGGCCAGTAGCTAATATGGTTTACTTTAAATTTTGCTGAAAATTAACATGGTCATATCAATATAGAGACTGCTTAATATTTAGTTTGAGGTCTGTTTAATTTGACTACAAAGGCTGTTCATCCAGACAAAAAAACATGTAACCTTTATGCAAAATTAA
The DNA here is from genome assembly GCA_037379345.1 of Perna viridis. Taxonomy (NCBI): domain Eukaryota; kingdom Metazoa; phylum Mollusca; class Bivalvia; order Mytilida; family Mytilidae; genus Perna; species Perna viridis. The sequence goes on along the minus strand of CM074511.1, from coordinate 10,912,809 downwards.
GCCAACAAATGTGTAAATTCTGCCTAATTGTGAAAAAAAAACATCATGATTTCATTACAATTTTCTTTAAAGGAGATATTGCCCATATGCGTAGATAAGTCAAGTACCAGTCCATATAAAATTCAGTGATTATCTATGGTAAGGTGATTCATGGTGTAGAAAAACCCATGGATCAGATGATGCTTTTTTTGGTCAACATATGCCAAATTTTTATGTGACAATAGTCCTTTCTGTATTTAGATCTGTACTTTTGAGAAAATTACATTTTAATCTACCACTAAAATCAACCAAATCAAGATAGATAACTCATGCAAAGTGCTAATTTCACGTACAATCTAAATAAATTTTATCTCAAAAGCGCAACCCTTAAATGAAAAACTAAGACTGGTTATGTGATCTAAAACGCTTTCTGAACAAGTAATAAAACTGAATTCTGTGGGTGTTTGACATGCATGAATCACCTCCTGTCTGATTTTTATAATAAAGACCAGTACTTAAGTATTCCAACTGTGAAATATGAATCTTTATCAAGGCAATTTTTGACAAAAAATTTAGTTTGTCCAAGTGTGTTCCCAACATGTCTGAATTAGAAAAAAAACATCTGTAAATCTCCAAATTTCATGATACATTATTGAAAGTTACATAGGACATGTACAACTGATATTTTATGACATCACTTTGACACTGTTAAAAAATATAACAACTCTGGAAAGATTTTTTGTCTGGGTTAAGTCACATTTTTATCAAGTTTTTTTCGGTTGAAAAGTTAAAATATTCCCTAAATATGGCTGAAACTGGTTGAAAGAAACATATTCCTTTAGTAACATTTCAGATTAAATTAAATGAAGTTAGATTTTTTGTTGAATTTTTCCTCCTTCAAGTTAACAAAAGTGCATCATCAACTAGACCCCAATATTCACTAAAGGAAAATAAAGAAATAATTATAAAAATTCTTTATTGTCTGATCAAATATAGAACTCTGTGATTACAAAACAAAATAGTAATTAAAAACAAACAGAATTTTCGTCATCATATGATAATCATATCACTCAAAGTGTGCAAAAATCAAGATTCTTAATGTTCAAGGTAAATTAAATACAGAGGGATAATAGTAAACAAAACTAAATAAAGTGAAAAATTGAGAGTGAACAAAAAAATCTGAACATCAAATGTGTTTTTCATATGTCTCATTTTAATATTTAACACACTAAATTAAGATTCAACCATGGTCCTCCATCAAAGTAAACTACTGGTTACACATATCTATTTCAGAAATTTGAGCACTGTTAGCCCACATAAGCACAAATATTCAATAATGGTAAAAAAATAAATTAAAATCCATAAAATTAACCATATTTATATACAGTATTTTTTTCATATTTCAAGAGACCATACAATTTGAAACTGAGATAAACTGTACCTTCAAGTAAATATACCAGTACTAACAATTGCGAAAATCATGGTTTTACCCTTAACAAAACTGAATTAATTGATCATGGATATGTTTTGTGCTTTTATTCTAGCATACAAACTTGTTATATGTTGAATTGCCATCATCTATGCAAATGTAATGGTAAAAATACCAGTGTTGATAATTGAAAATTTACTGTAGTCATTTCTATTTTAAGTTCCAAGTGATGACTTGACTGGAAATATATTAATCAGATGATGGATCAAAAGGATTTTACAAATAACTCACTAAACAGTAGTAACATTTATATAGTCAAGCCTATCCTAACTGTAGAGTCAATTCAAGAGTTTGAATAGACAGGCTGTAACTCTTTTAATAAGGATGATCACATTTATTTTCATAAATCATTTAATGATATTATATATATGTCATAAAAAAACACTTTTAAAATCACTTGATTTTTTAAATCAAATAGTACACAATATGAAGCATGTTACAATAACACCAGAAAATATAAAAAGTATCGCAGTTGTTATTAATCATTTAATGATTATAAGTGTGTCATAAAAAAAACTTCTGAAACCACTGGATTTTAAAAATAAAATATTATTGCAAGAATATAAAACAAAACAAATAAAAGAAAGTCAATAAAATACTGGGACAAACGCAAACTTGCCACAATGAAATGAACTACTGTTATACAGAATGTATAGGCGATATGCTTTATTTTGCCGTAGAATAAAAACCAGCAGGTTGATTTAATGAAAATTACCAGTCAAAATGATTAACAATAAATTTGCGCTGTCAAAAAAATGATATTCAATAACACAAATAATCAAATTAACATGGTATACTTGGTTTCAATACCTACAAACAGAACATAAACAAAATAACAAACACATCAAAAGTAAAGCTACACTTAAGGGATAATACTGACACTGCATGTGTATATAAACAATCTAACAAAAATGTACACTTGCACCAAAAACACAAACTTGTAAATACTCATCTTTAAAAAATAAATAATCAGACAAAATCACCAATTCCTTAACTTAAATCAATACAAAATGAACAGTTGATTTAAATGTACACTACAAAATTGTGCTTTTACCAACAAAATTGATAAAAAAAAAAACCTAATGCACTTAATCATAAATCATCTAAATATTAAAAATACATTAATACAGTAATTAACCAAATAAAACAAAAAACAAAAATCAATATGAGAGAAACAAAACATACAAGTGAAAAACAATATAAAAAACAATAGTGTAATACATCAAATTAAGAATGAAACCGTCTAAGGAATCATAATTTAGAAAAAATACTGGGAAATAATTTACCTTTATACAAAATCAACAAAAACATTTACAAAACTACAAATAATCTTAGTATCAATAAAACAAAGACATGGCACATTATCAATTTTTGCCTAGTTTCTAATCTAACTTTGACCTTTAACACCTTATCTTCTGAGTTGTTTAGTTATGTATGATTTGTTCATTGTCTTCCACACATCAATTATTTGCTCTGTTCTAATATTTGCATCATTGTCTTTCCCAGGTAAACTAAGGATGGCATCTCTCAAATGACCATCCATCATTGTGTCATTTTCATATGGTGAGGCATCAATGTATGGTATGAGAACATCTTTTAAGCTGAAATAAAGATCAAAACAGCTGAAGGTCTGGTACTTAATACTGTTAATTTGGAAATATTAGTGATGTTTGTAAAAGATATAACAGCTGGCATATATTTACTGAAGCTGGAATACTGCAAGAAAAAAATGATAACATGGACTTGACCAGAAATAGTGATATTCCAATGATAAATGCAGCTTTGGTCTTAAATCTAGAAAGAGCAAAATATACCTTAAAGGTTATCATCCTTGCTTGGATGATATTACAGGTGCCCAAAAAAATTTACAGTTTACATACATGTACATACCTCACTTCTGAATTAAGTATGTAATTGTTTTGTACATCAAGCTTAAAGACAATGCACTCAAAAAGGATGACCATCAAAATGCCTATGTGGTCTAAAGATAGACTATTGGTTAGCTCTGCCAATAAGATGCCTTGCTCATGTTTTAGTGGAACTTTAAATCTGTCAGGAATATCGTCAAAGCAGTTCTAAAAACAATACATGTAACTTATTGAAAAAGATCAACATTGGGGGAAGACTCCCACAAAATTAATAAAAAAATTAGAATCTCCCAAATAAAAATGTACTGTACAATTTGTGGGAGGTTTTTGTTCATTTAAAGTTACAATATTTTCTGAGAAAAGTACTATAAAATTGAATTTTTACATAAAAAAAAAACTTGCTTTTATGTCAAGAAAAATCTCCCACATGATACAGTGTCAATGGGATAGAATCTCCCACATGAGACAGTGTCAATGGGGGGATTTCCCACATGAGACAGTGTCATTGGGATAGAATCTCCCACATGTAACAGTATCAATGGGATAGAATCTCCCACATGAGACAGTGTCAATGGGATTTCCCACATGAGATAGTGTCAATGGGATAGAATCTCCCACATGTAACAGTATCAATGGGAAAGAATCTCCCATATGAGACAGTGTCAATGGGATAGAATCTCCCACATGTGACAGTATCAATGGGAAAGAATCTCTCACATGAAACAGTGTCAATGGGATAGAATCTCCCACATGAGACGGTGTCAATTGGGGATTTCCCACATTAGACAGTGTCAATGGGATATAATCTCCACATAAGACAGTGTCAATGGGGGAGAATCTCCCACATGAACTAAGTGTGCTAATAAGTCAAAAATGTTTTTCTTTTCATTTCTATTTTTGTCAGATAAAGGTTTCTGTAAAAGCATTGTTTACTACAGTACATTTAACAGAAGCTGTTGTTTTCAAAAGATAAAACTATATCCAATGGAGGATGTTTTAAATGGAATACCATATCTGTTGTTGTGGTGCTTGTAACTCTAAATATTTCATTCAAGTCTATCACTATTTCAGTGTACAACTAAAGATGAACAAACAGGCAAGCTTATCATAAAAATTAAAAGACCATGTGTTATTGCTTACTTTTAGACCAACCCCTTAATACCTGTAGTAATTAAATGATGATTAAAACCTGTACTTAAAGAGTTACCTGATTATTGTTTAACTGTTGTTTCTCTATTTCCATTGTTAATGTAACCCACCATGACATAGTATTACCACAGGTTATCCCTTGTTGAGCCTACAATATATTACACAAGAATGCATTGTGTTGCTATATATTTGTAGAATTGGCGTTAAACAATTTTAACTTTAACGTAAGATAAAATTGGTTAAATCACAATCTCATATGCATGCAGTAAAAATATGTAAAGGGCAAATGGAGTTAAATAAAAAATCACACACCAGAAAAACATTTGAACAAGTGCATGTACATTTCCCGAAATGTGCATCCATTCATGAAAAATCCTTTGAATGAAGTTATTGTTACAAAAATCATGATATACATACATATGAATGAAATTTCAATGTATACCCAATGTGTCTGCCACACAAACCAAAAATCTATTGTACACTGTGTGGGTTGATTTCCTCAGTCTTACCTTTCTACAGTTAGGAAAGGGATGGTCTATTTTCAGTGTCTTTGTCATGAAGTCATATAATGAGTAGTTTGAATCCACTCCAACTGATTTTAAAAAGCTGATGGCTACGTCTAACTTTAGTACACTTTCACAGATTTCAGTGAACTCTGTTTTCTCTAAATCATTGGTTATCTGCTCATAAATTCTTGGTTCTATTCTTTCCTATAAGAAATAAATACATGCACACAGACACTAATAAGACTTTAAAAGTATAATATACATATTTCTCCATAATAACGAAGTGTCAATATATATTCATCCTTGTTTCTAACTAGAGGAAAATAATAATTAAATAAAAAAGTCCATGGCTACTGTTACTAATTCGAAGAATCAGGTAATAATGCATCATTTAAGGACCATAACATTCAGCTTTTCTTCATAATACATTTGTACATGTACACAGTGTACTAAAAATTTATCGTAAATTATATTTGTACCATTTAAAACAGCTTGTTTTTTTTATCTTTTTTTACATCACAGCTAATTATTAGGGAAGCACTTATTTATAAAAAAAAATTCTAATATCTGGATGGAATGTCATATGCACAAAAATTTTTTAGTGAAAAAAAAAAACTTCCATAAAATTACATCCACTAAAATTTGTGGTGTAAATTGATCAATTACATATTGTGTCTAACCAGCATACAAAATTTCATCAAAATGTTTATAGCAAGTGTCAGCCAAGTCGTGTCTACAGTTGCACAGACCAAGCAAGGTTAGACCCAGACAATTCAAAGTCTCTCTTTTATAGAGACAGATTTTTTTTGCAGTTCAAAATACTTACTGTGGTAATAATGAGACATAACTTTTGCTGTACATCTAGCTGGATACATCCAACAGAAACATACAACCAAAGCTGATATTTTTACTTAGAACTTGTGTCTTACCATCAGAATTCAAAACATTATCAGAAATAAATTTTGTCTTCAAATATTTTTACAAGAATGTCTGTTAAAAAAATAAATCTTAAATAAATTCTATGAGAGATAAAACCATGGTAAATTACCTGTTTGACTCTTTGACACAAGTCGTCAAATGCAAGAGCAGCACTGAATTCAGTTCTGTACTTAAACAGAATAATCTACAACACAAAGTAGTAATTACTGAGAAACTGTCTAAACAAAAACCTGAATAAACCAGAAAATAGACATCTGAAGTCCCCTGAACAGACCATTCTGAACCTGTGTTAACTGAACACCACCCTGAACTGAAAAAAAAACTTTGATCCAAAAAAATTTGAATTCAACAGGCTACATTGTATTATATTAATGCAGCAAATACAACATTTTTGATGATTCACATTTTATTTTACATGTCAAATATTAAAACATATTTTATACTTTCATTATGCCAATACATAGTACAATATTTTAAAAAATGAAGTGATCTGGTCAATTTCTTGTAATTTCCAAAGATGTAGTCTATACAATGGCTATTTCAACCATTACTCCCATACCTTTTAAAACTATAAAAACATAACTTTGCAACACTAAACTCTTCTACAAAACAATTATACCTGTGCAATAATTCTGATTATTTAGGCTTCTTTTACCAATTACTTTCTCAACTTCTTTCGCACTATCTCTGACCCTTAATTTCATATTAGTTCAAAAAATTATAAAGCTTAGCATCATTAAATAATAAACATAAGATATTCCAAATTTCATATAATTATAGAATGTGGAAGTGTTTCCCCTTTACCATGAAACATCAATTAGAAATATTGTGAGCAAGCTCACATACCAAATACTTCCTACTTTAAATAAAATCATGAAAAACCATAAAGTTGGATATTTTCTCTTTGCAGTCTTAATGATGCCAACAATCTTATAAAATCATTTCCGCAATTTTGGAGGAATTGTCCTTACAAGGTTTCAACACTAGATTGAATTATCTCCCTTTGGTAGCAAAGAACCATGCTCTAATTCCTGGATACATGATACCATTTTGTAACCTCTCATCAAAATACATTATGGGGCTTAGCAGAAATTATGCCTACAAAGTTCAAACATGTAAACCCGTTGGGTTGTATCCCTCTGTACTCAAAAGAAAATAATCACTATGCAATTCTACATATACCAAACCCTTTTCATAAAATTTATTCAAAATCCATTTATTAGTTTAGGAGGAATCAAGCGTTTGAGGTTTGATCATGTAAAACCCCAAAAAAGGGATGATCTTTCTTTATGTTCCTTTTCAGGAATTAGACAATAAGTACTGTAAAAGTATTAACTTTTGCGGTGTACTGATATTCACTATTTGCAGGGGAGAGAAAAGTGTGAAAAATACTACCTGCAAAATTGATTTTTAATACTATAGAATGCTTATAATTTTTTGAAACTGTGAAAAATATATGCCCTTGATTATGTTCACTTGACAAAATCCACAAAAAATATTATGTTTACAGTATATTCCTTCATGCATATCTACACGCGATGCCTCATGTTCTAAAAAGTTTCATCAGAATCCATTGAGCAGTTTAGGAGTTGTACTTACAAGATATGTGGGGAGGCAGAGAAAGGGTTATTTCTATGTACCACCCAAACTTGGTTTGCATGTGGTATAATAATACCCACCTTCTCTATTTCAGTAATTACAGACTTTGAGAACAGGAACCTGTCAATTACTTGGCGCTCTATATTTCTGAAGTCATATTCCACTTTAGTACCCTGTCCAACTTCAAACGAGTAATTGCAATTGGCCAGTACAATTGGTAACAAATCTTTATCTGGGTGATAGCTAATTAAATGTGCTGCTGATAGATCATACAGGCCAACCTTTGACATCTCATTCAAGCTGAAAACAGATGGATAAAATATTGCAAAAACTGAAACAAACTATACAGCATTAGTTTCTTATGAAAATTTATTACATAGTGCTTTATATCTTTCTAATAAAATGGGTAGTAGTGTATTTCTAGGACTTGGCAAGTCTGGCAATGGAGAGACATACAAGCAAAAGGGCTTATTCATTAAAATCTCTCAAATCATTGTGATTTTGATCAGCAATTTACAGTTAAGAGTTGATGTTCCAAAGAATCAATGTTACAAGAAAAGTCTGTTACCCATGTATTCATCACTATATATGTACCAGCTTTACCAACACATGATTTGTCTCTTTACAACTATTTTATACCTTCTTCCTGTAACTTGACAATATTTCCCCAAAAAGGTATTCTGTCTTTCAAGAAGGAACCTCAGTAACATGTAAGAACAAAGACCTTCCTCTCTTAGTGTTGGAAGTAAAAATGATAATGGTGTTCTGTCACTTATTCTCTGTCTACAGTACTGCTTTTTTAACACGAAGGTATTTCCACCAACAAAACAAGCTACAATTCATGAAATGTACTAAGATTGTTTAAAATAGAACGTTACATGATAAATGATAGAATTAAGAGTATACCAAGAGTCAAATTTAACCAATTAAATAATTTGTTTTACATAACAAAATAAGCTCAGTGTTGAATAATGTGGTAAGGAATTTTCTGGGCTACACACATAATGTTTGCATTGATCTTTCCTACATGTAATCAAAATGCTGGTTTTGTGATCAACAACATGTTTGCCTAACCATTCGACAAACGTGATGACATCTCATTCTGTATTGTCAACTTACTTTTCATCTGTGTCAAAATCAATCCAGCACTTGCATATAAAGTTTTCATATAAAAAATCAAACATTGTGCAAGAGCTTGCAGTAATATGAAGACTTTTTGTACTGTGCTCGGCTTCTTACAATTAGGCTTCAGGAAAGGGTTATCTCGCTACAAGATTAAAGTCATCACTACAGAAGGTTTATGCTTGTGGATCATAACAGTGTCTCCATCTTCACCATGAGAACCATTTTATGCACCATGTCATACTGTGAAAGTTCTTAAATTCGTGGATACCAATTTTCGTGGATTAAGAAATTAAAAAAGTGGGTATTTCTAGAAAAGCAGAGGATGCTTACCCTACTAGTGCACCTGGTCCATGCTCCCTGTTTTTAGTGGAGTCAGAGTTGCTCATTTGCTTTTGTTGCTTTGTATGTATGGTTTTGGTTGCTTTGTGTTTGTTGTGTGTGTGTCTGTTTTCCGTGTCTGGTCTTTGTCCCTGGATTGTATACTTTTGATTTCTGCTCAGATGTCGGTTCAATTGATTACTCTTTAAGGTAATGTAAAACTTGACTGTCAGTCTTACTTTTTGCCACCATGGACAAAATCTGGTCCAAACATTAAACTGAATGTTTAGTATGTGATTTGCAGAAAATATATTAATGAATGTATAACTATGTACATACTGTAAGATTCCAATGAATTCCTAGCTAATTCCCAGGCTTCTGTAAAATCCTCAAATAAACTCAGAAATTCTTCTGAATTCCTCTCTAGAAATACAAGAAATAATGCTTTAATACACTTTCATCAGTCTCCTACACTGATTATGGCTGCTTCTAGCTCATTAAAGATTTCATCACACACTGAATATTGTAGACAATAAACAAAAATTCAAACCCCTGAAAAAAACGAAAAAAAGAAAACAGCCCACCCACCCCCCCAAAAAAAAATCACTAATATTGCAATATTACACCTAGATTGAGAGAGAAGCAATTGCTTCCTAGATTATGGGTATAGAAGCCAATTAAATTCATATTTCTTTTCTGTTAATGTAATCTTGGAATCAAAAAGTTACTTTAACATAGAATCACAGTTTTAGTGTAACTGCAACCTGGAGCTCTATCCTCAGGATCCATGCACTCATATTGGAAGAATAAAGGTGTAAATACATGCATTACAGTAACACCTGCACTAGCGACCCCCTCCCTAACATGACCTCTTGCCTATAGCGACCTTTATATCCCTCCAAAGAAATTTCCCATGCATTTTACCTCTATACAGTGACAATGTATAACGTGACTAAAACCATCGAAAACCAATCCCCTCATGCTTTAAAGACAAAGTACTTAATCAATTCATTATAAAACGTAATAGAAAAAAAGAAAGGATTATGAGAAAATGTAACAAATACAACAGCACATCAAAAATGAAAAATATGTAATGGCACAATCCATGTTTTCAATACTCCACACTAGTAAATATATATTTTGTTTTGAAAATCTCGATCTTGTATACCCCCGTGCAGGTCTGGGTATTAAAAGAATAGGCCTGCGGCAGCGCTAAGCTTGTCGAAAAAGGCGACTAAATAGTGCTCAGAATCCTAGCCGGGGGCTAGGGCGCTCTGCCCACAGAGCAACTGGGATGTGTGCCCCAGGTGGTGGAATGGGGTACCCCTGGCGTGTTACATGCTGGAGTTGTCAGGCTATAATACGGAAAACCTGACCGCAAACCATAGTGGTGCACTGTGTTGGGAAAGATGCCACGTTCCTCGCACGTTAAAGAACCCTACTGTGGTATTCTCCCGGAGTAGGAACCATAGGGCTCTGCCACAGGAGGCTAAATTTCCCACCCTACCCACCTCTCCCTATTTCCAGTGGCAATCTAAATTTGTCGACCCTATTGTCCTTATGTCCCATCCCTTTTTCATTTCATCATCATTTCATATTCATTTTATCGTCAATTTCATGTTCATCGTCTGAATATAGCTGAAATATTGCTGCTCGGACGTTAAACCCCAACAAACAAACAAACGATCTTGTATAAGATCCCCTGCCTATAGTGACCTTTTTATCAATGGCCAAGAAAAGTCACTACAGACAGGTTTAAGTGTACTGAAAATAATCATCAAAATCATAATCTAAATCAAACCTTGTACAATTAGTTCTTCCACTCTACCAACTGTAAGGTCAACAGCTTCAGTTTTATCTACCTTCCTGTTGTACTTCTGTATCAATATTCTCTGAAGTCTGATGATGCTTGGTATAAACTTGATGGCTCTTAGAACTGGCTCCTTAAATGATAAACTAAAGTGTGTATTACATGTTGCATAGGCTCTTTAGTTCTTCAGTAATTTCTTACAAAATCTTTAGAGATTAGGATTTAACCAAAGTCACTGCTCTATGTTAATTTTACACAAAACTGACCAGGACAACATATGACAAAACAATAAGTACCTACATATGCACTCTTTATAAAAGTCAAGTCCCTTTTCAAGAAAATAACACCCACTTAACAGGTTTCCTGCAATATAATCAAGGAAAACTGACAAGCTATAAAGTATTTAGTATTCAATATCTACAGTGAGGACACTCCAATAACCATTCAGTAGTTGGCTCATACTGCACACTTTGCGAAAATGGTCAAATACTGTACAAGAAATAATTTGATATATTTAGATAGAGTTCATCAGTTGTCTCCCCTTGTCTTTTGAGAAAATTAATCCTAAGCTAGTTTAGTAGCTTTTAACCATTCGCTTGAAAATAAAATTAACCCCTTGATTGATATCTGAAAATCAATTGCCCTCAAGCTTTCATTGCCATTAACCATTCAAGTTAGAAGGAAATTCTCTAAAAAATGAAGGCCCTATTCAGCTGACATCATGCTATGACATAATAACAGATGCATGGACATGTAAAAAAAAGCCTGCACTCATTGCATAGAATATAACCAAAACAACAATAAAAAAATACTTCTTCCATGTATAATTCTACATCAAAGACATTATTGTTTCCTTTTTTTTCAGACAAAAATATTAAGGGATATTGTTCTAACCTCTTCAAGAAAGACTTCAAGCACTGAACAGTTCTGTTGACTTGTATTTAACATTTGAGTTAAATGGTCAACAGAAATATGAGATCTGTAGCGCCATACAACTGGAATGTTTTGAAGGTCCCCTATATCTGTTTGATCTGTCTCATCATTGGTCTCATAAATCAGCTGCATCAATGGATCTTGACCTTAAAATATAATGATAATTTGCTAATACAAGGAATTCTAACCTCATTTAAGTTCACTTCATCAAAATCGAAAGTTTAAAATTGAAATTGAAATCATGCTAACAATTAACAGCACTTTAATAGGTTTTTGCTTTGGCAAACTAATACATTACACAAATTTATTAGGTGGACTTTGATACATTCATTAACAAAACTGCTTACAAGATAACTCCTTAACTGAGTGCCCCACTTCTCTTTACTTTTAGTTTTACATGAGAAGTCAGCTAAAAAAATTCTGTCAAACAGGAAATTGGAGTCCAACAAAACTAAAAACAAGGGATGATGTACTCATCATGTCAATACAGTGTACCCAATTTGAAGTAATTTTTTTCCCCAATGTAACAGTTATGAACTAGAGGCTCCCAAGAGCCTGAATTGCTCACCTTGTTAAAGTTTGCCTTTCAAGAGCAATAAATTTAACAAGTTGTCCAACAATTTTGACTCAACAAGACTTTAATAGGATTATCTTGAGGATCATTTCAGCGATTGAAAGTTTCTTTCTGTCTATTATAGTTTCCAAGATATAGGTTGAAAACTGTGAAAAAAGGCATTTTTCATCTTTCAAGGGCAATAACTCTTACAAGGAGTCGCCTGACAACTTTGCGTCCTGAAGACTTTTGAAGGCCTTATAATAAGGGTCATTTCAGCAATTGAAATAATTGTGCTAAACCTATTTCTGCACTTGAAATAATTATGTCAAACCTAATGGTTTTGGAGATATATGCAAAAAACACAAAGTCTGACCCCTATGTCCTATTTTTAGTGATGGTGGCATTGCTTTTCAACGGATCAAATATCCCCACATCAGTTCTATGTAGGATACCCCAAGGAACATTCAGTTTGATTCCAATTGGTCAAGTGGTGTCAGAGGAGAAGATTTTTGACAGAAATAACATTCAAAATAGCAAGAAATTGTCGAAAAAGGGCAATAAATATAATATGGCTTAACATGTTAAAATGAAAATTTGACCAAAGATAGATCTCATCATGTGGAACACTTTTACCTCAACTCAGAATTTTGCTAAATCTAATGGTTTTGGAGATATATGTGAAAAACTACTGTCTGACCCCTATGTTCTATTTTCAGTAAGGACGGCCATGTTTTCCAACAGTTCAAAAATCACCACATCATTTCTATGCAGGATACCCCAAGCAACATTCATACCAAGTTTGGTTCCAATTGGTCAGGTGGTGTCAGAGGTGAAGATTTTTGACAATAATATTCAAAATAGCAATGAAACTTCGAAAAAAGGCAATAACTCCAACATGGCTAAGGTCTCACTAACCACTTCTAACGTTTCCATTACTTTACATGTTAAATAAGTAATTTTCAAAGTTTCACTGTGAATTCCCAGGACAAATGACATCTTAAAGTTGCATACCATTGCAAAGCTTGGAAAATAAGGCTTCCAAAATCATTATGCTAATGGTAAGATGATTGTAGAAATTCTTCACAAAATTTACTTGAATAAATAATACTGAAAATCCACATTTTTACCTATTCTGCTAACTGACAGCATGGAGGCAAATTACTCACATATGTAAACAATATTCATACACTTTTGTAGTTAATTACATATATGATTTTAAAGTACACATTCTCAGCTTTATTTTGACTACTTTTAATCATAATACACACAAATAATGCACTTACAATGCATATGTCTAGGTTCAGTGTGTTTTTGGTACTACGTAGGGAGGTGGCCATTTGACCCGGATGTGGTTAGTGAGACCTAAACAGATTAAAATGAAAATTTGACCACAGATAGATCTCATCATGCTGAACACTTTCACACATGTCAGAATTTGGCTAAACCTAATGGTTTTGGAGATACAGTAGATTCCGCTTAATTGCATAGTCTATTTGCCAGTAAAAATTATGCAAATAACCGGGCTATTCTTATAACCGAAATTACGATTTTACCGGAAGTGTGAGTTCAGGTAAGACGACGATACTGTGGATCAACCAGGGATATCACTGTTCAACATTTCTGATCTGGTATTTAATTGTTATAGACCTTCACATTGTATTGTTCTTTTATCAATAAATAATAATATATATTGTGTTTATCTTGTTTGTTGACCTTCTTTACGTCGTGTGTAGTTATAAGTAAAACCATGTGTTTCTCATATATAAATAGTCAAGTAATTTCCTGACCTTTCTATGAAAGAAAATCCCATATTTCATATTTCAGACAGGATTCAGTATAATATTCATCAATGTTTGCAGTTTCTGGGCTTTTGAAATGGTCTGTGCGTTTTTATTCCTCTGTTCAATCACCATTGTACACTGATAGTTGTGTATTATACGTGTCATTGACCTCAATATATTCCTATGAAGTGTGGATAGCACCTTAGGGTAGTTGAATTTCATTAGACATTGTACTGAATGAATGAGGACTTTTAATTTTCAGTTGATATTTATGCCTAGTAACCCAAGCTCACTAAAAACTGTTCAGCTCATTAAAGGAAATTAAATTTACATTGATAATCATTTGTAGTCGGAAGAATTTAAATAGGGACAAAAAATATCCCAAGCCGAACCCCAAGCCGCATCATAAGGTGATGTTTGGCATGTCGTCAGAAGTCATTGTTGACCTAGGTGCTTGTTTATTTTAATGCAATTAGAAATCATTTAAATTGTCTTTTATGTCCATTATGTTTTTAATCCATTATTAACACCTCCTGATTGATGATAACCTAGTTTTTACAACAATAAATATGATTGACATATTTATGACCCGAAGGCTTAAAATAGAATTTGGGAAACCCTGTCTTTACCTCGATGAGGCAAAATTCTCTATGCAATAAACCGAAATGCACCTGCAAGGCCTATGCAAATAAGCGATTTTTTCCCTAATAGAATAATAGGAAATGGTTTTATGCAGGAGAAAATTATGCTAATAACCGAAATATGCAATAAAGCGATATGCGATTAAGTGGAGTCGACTGTATATGCAAAAAACTACTGTCTGACCCCTATGTTCTATTTTTAGTAAGGACGGCCATGTTTTTCAACGGATCATAAATCCCAACATCAGTTCTACGAAGGATACCCCAAGGAACATTCATACCAAGTTTGGTTCCAACTGGTCTGGTAGTGTCAGAGGAGAAGATTTTTGACAGAAATAACATTCAAAATAGCAAAAAATCGCTGAAAAAGGGCAATAACTCCAACATGGCTTAACAAATTTAAATGAAATTTGACCACAGATAGATCTCATCATGCTGAACACTTTCACACATGTCAGAATTTGGCTAAACCTAATGGTTTTGGAGATATATGCGAAAAACTACTGTCTGACCCCTATGTTCTATTTTTAGTAAGGACGGCCATGTTTTTCAACGGATCATAAATCCCCACATCAGTTCTATGCAGGATACCCAAAGAAACATTCATACCAAGTTTGGTTCCAATTGCTCAAGTGGTGTCAGAGGAGAAGAGTTTTGAAAAATTGTTAACAACGACGGACGCCAAATGATAGCATAGGCCAAGTGAGCTAAAAATGAAACCAAAATAGTTATTGAATGAACAAATTTTACAATATGAGGAGTAAATTACTTAATCTGAAAATTCAAGCAAAGATTTTTTGTAAACAGGAAGTTGATATGTATCCAAAATGTCATACATACATTGTGCAACCCATCAAAGCTATAAACCACATTCGAACTAAACTAACATATTACATTCTTACTTACCTAGACGCTTGTCATTAAGAATCTCCTCATTACACACTTTCAACTGCTTGTCAAGTTTCTGGAAAAAAATATCATCCATATATTTTGTGGCAATGTTTATATTAAACAATTCAATACTTAAAAATGTGGGCAAAATGTATGTAATGCTAAATAAAATTCCTATATCTAACTACTTTCCAGTGCATATAAGGATCCTTTCATTGTACAGTATGTTCCTGTTTAAAAAAGTACAATTTAATTTTTTAATTTTTTATCATTACAACAGAGTTTCTATAAAATGATGTCCAAGCCAAACCATCATTAGAATATGTAAAGGTAGGAACAAATCAGATAATGGGAAGCACTCTGACAATCAATTACACTCAATTCCTATAGTTCATAGCCCTTTGATCCTCATCAAGTTTGTGATAATTTAATCAGCAAAGTTTCATAGTGGAGGAAATTGGATGTATCTCTACCTTAAGTACTGGATGGATATATCTCTACCTTAAGTACTGAATGGATGTGTTATACCTTAAGTACTGGATGGATGTATTTTACGCTAATTACTGGATGTGTGTTGTACCGTAAGTACTGAATGGATGTGTTATACCTTAAGTAATGGAAGGATGTGTTATGCATTAAGTACTGGATGGATGTGTTATATCTTAAGTACTGGATGGATGTGTTATATCTTAAGTACTGGATGGATGTATTTTACGCTAATTACTGGATGTGTGTTGTACCGTAAGTACTGGATGGATGTGTTATACCTTAAGTAATGGAAGGATGTGTTATACCTTAAGTACTGGATGGATGTGTTATATCTTAAGTACTGGATGGATGTGTTATATCTTAAGTACTGGATGGATGTGTTATACCTTAAGTACTGGAAGGATGTGTCTCTATCTCTACCTTAAGTACTGGATGGATGTGTTATACCTTAAGTACTGGATGGATGTGTTATACCTTAAGTACTGGATGGATGTATCTCTTAGCAAATTGTTGTTCCCATTGCAGTCTAGCATTTTTGTTAGAAAGTTCACACATCTCAACTGGAACTGTTTCTCCTGAAAATAAAAAAAAAAAAACTACACAAATATATATATCTACCATATTGAATAATGACATTACATGAACTGATCCCTACAACTAGGAGCTCATAGACAAGCAAAAGGAGCTCTCTGGACTGACTTTTTATTGTTAAGATTGTTGTAAGAAATTATTAAAAGTTGCATAGAAATGATATTTTGTGACTTCAATTTGACATGTAAATGTAATAACAACTCGGAGAGATTTTTTTGTCTGCATTAAGTTATCTATTTAACACAAAAATGCTTTGAAGTCTTTACAGTGGGTAGCTAAAATGTTTACTAAGTAACAGGACTGGAATATAGTATAAACTCCTTTCTGTGAAAGAAATTCATGTTAATACCTATTATGTTCATAGAGTGTTTTTCCATTATTCTTGCAAGAATAAAATGTATCAACACAAACACATCATCTTTACTCTTGCCAAGGATTTTTTGTAGAGATTCAATGCCAAGAAAGATGTGATCCAATAAGAAATCTGGAACATCTGTTACTGTCATGTCTTCAGTCAATTTAATTGCACTAATAATGATCTAAAAATTGAAACATCTTCATTATAGAACAATTGTTTGAAATTTCTTACAAATCATATATTTTAGAAAAAAATTTCAAAATACCTTTAAATTTTCTCATATTCATTGAAAACATTCTTTGGGCAGGGTTGTGTTGCTACAAGATTGAAGTCATCACTACAGAAGTTTTATGGTCGTCATCATGAACTCGTGGATCATTATGGTGTATCCATCTGCACCATGAAAGCTGATTTATTCAGCGGGTCATAGTTTTCCTTTCCTCATTTGTCTAACCCGGACTTGACTTTTTATGAGCAACTTGGTGGGTGTTTCTAGAAAAGCAGAGGACGCTTACCCTACCTGTGTACCTGGTCCATGCTCCCAGTTTTTAGTGGAGTCCGAGTTGCTCATTTGCTTTTGTTACTTTGTATGTATGATTTTAGTTACTGTATGTTCTTTGTTGTGTATGTCTGTTTTCCATGTTGGGTCTTTGTCCCTGGATTACATTCTTTTGATTACCACTATAACCTTGGTTCCCTTGATTACTCTTTCCTATAAACAAGACAAATATGCTACAACATAGCCACCTGTCCCATGCCACACCAAAAATTTGAAAACCCAGTAGAACTACAAAATGTTCATCACTAAGTCTCACTTCACTTTTCATAGCAGAAAATGATTCAAGTCTCATTTCACGTTCAGTTTGTAGAATCAAGATTGTGGTACAGTATGATAAAGTAGGTGCTATGCCTTACAATCCTACAAAATTTGAATTAAATTCATCCAGGGGTTTAAAAAAGGACTTGGTTCCACAAGATAAGTGTGACAGATGAAGACCATTACTAAGTCCTTGCATCACATGGCAGAGAGGCACATAATAACTGCAGACGAGTAAATTTACTTAATCATTACATGAATAAAACATAAGAAGTCAGTTATTTACTTGTAGTCCAAAAGTCCTTTTTCACATTTACAGAATGCAAGCCATTTTAGGAAGTTTTTCAAAGGGACATAACCCACCAACACCCTGACAAGCTGGTTTGTGGTCTCATTTGAGAGAGGGAAAACAGTAAACATTTTTTCTTGAAAACTATTTTCACTTTAGTAAGTAGCTAAATGGTTTGAAATAAGTCATTTAAAAGTATCAAAGTACTTACTGCAGCTCTAATAAACTAAATATTTGAATTTGAAGTATACTGCTGTCCACTGCTCCAATTTAACAGTAAACCAGACTGTCAGATTACAAAAATGTAGGAAGTTACTTCTCTTTGCTTAAAATCTTAGAAAAAAAAACAAAGTCAAATTTGTGAATATGAAAAAAGACTAATTAATTACCTCTGGTTTGATGTTAGCAGCTACCACCATAGACATGTGAGTCAATAGTCGCAGTATAGTAATTGATGCCCTGTCTAAGCTTCTGTCATGTCCATATCCACTCTGCTGGCTTAAGTTGGAAGCTCTTCCTAGACAGTGACCTGTTGCAGTTGTGTCATTGCTATAAATGCAAATGATTTTGTAATGTACAGATAGCAGTGATTTAAAGAAATGTTTCCTGTTCAATGATTTCAATAATTCACATATGAAATAAATTAAGTGATTTCACTCATGGACATTCTTCTGCAAAAATGTAACACCTGTTAGGTGATAAGAAAATTTTTCAATTTATATTGAAAATAGCAATAAATTATGGAGAAATCTATAATATAAATATGATAATCAATTGGTTTTGGTAATTATAACCAAAATATAATTAATTAACCAAAAACACTTGAGGATTTATTTTGTGCATGGAATTTTCTCAATAAATCTGGGTGCTTTTTGGCACTCCTGATTATATTTTGGTTATCCACTCTTTCCAATTTATTATCTTATTATTATTGTAAAGTATGTAGTACATTAAGGATGCTTTCCAGTTATAAAACTTGAATTATCTCCCTTTAAAAATTCTTATACAGCTTTTAATTGATAAGTACAATGTTTACAACACCTCCAGGAGCAATACTAATAGCAATAATATAAACCAATGTTGATGCAAATTTTCATTCTTTTAAAAAAGAAATTTTAACTAAAATTGAGGAAAATGCAGATAAAATCTAGTCATCTAATAATTAACTGTTTGAAGAAAACCTTTCACAGAACTGATAACTGTTTTCTCAATACAAGAAAAATCTATGAAATCTGAAACAATTTTCACAAATTTCCTGAGAAAAAGTAATACTGTCTTTTACTTTTTATATTTTTGGATGAGTTTCCAATTGCCTATTTTAAAAAAAACACCAATCCAATATTTGTTATATACTTACAGTAATTAATATTTATTTTCATAAGAATCATAAACTGTTGCATATAATTACCTTTCTACTTTAAAATTTCCTTGAGTGGCTTTGTGTGATGTACCACCTATATCTTTCCCACAAATGTTGCATTTCCCTACAAGATATGGTCGGCCACACTGAAACAGAAGACATTTTTGTTCTAAATCATAAATCACAAATGGTGACATCATTAATTTCTTTGCATTTGGCAAGGGGTATGTCCAAAAAGGTGGATGAAAGAGAATATTTTACCATTATGAACTGGTCAATTGCAATACAACCTTCCAAATGCTTAGGCCATTAGGGATAACTGATACTCAATTAGATGAAATTGTGATGATCACTGCACAAAATGGCATGCAAGGTATCCACCACTAATGAAAGCTTCAGTGGATACCCAAATACATTACAAGGTAAAATTCTGTACTGTGAAAGTACTTTAATTCCTGGATACCAATTTTTGTGGATTAGGGAAAAAACACAAGTTTGTGGTTTGAGGATTTCAGTATACCCATCCACGTAAACCTACTTTTCGTTGGGAACCAAATTTTGTGGTTTAGTCTACCCATGAAAGCCATGAAAATTGGTACCCAACGAACAGTAGTACTTCCACAGTAGCTTATTTTTTAATCATTACTTAGAATTGGTCCAAATGTTATAAAGCTTTGGAGTAATACTTAATGTTTGCAATAATTCATTAATAAAGACTGGTCTAGCTGGTCCAAGCTTTGATAAAGACTGGTCTTGCTGGTCCAAGCTTTGATAAAGACTGGTCTAGCTGGTCCAAGCTTTGATAAAGACTGGTCTAGCTGGTCCAAGCTTTAATAAAGACTGGTCTAGCTGGTCCAAGCTTTGATAAAGACTGGTCTAGCTGGTCCAAGCTTTGATAAAGACTGGTCTAGATGGTCCAAGCTTTAATAAAGACTGGTCTAGCTGGTCCAAGCTTTAATAATGACTGGTCTAGATGGTCCAAGCAGCAGCAAGAGGTAAAAAAAATGTTTGCTACCTTAAACAAATGATGATGAAATGAAAGGTATCTTAACTTAGATACACATCAAACGTACCAGACAGGCCACTTGTTCCCCTGTACAGACTTTTAAATGTTATTTGAAGAAAACAAAAAGAGTCCCAGGCCAGCATGATATGACAGAAATCAGAATGAAACAAGTGTGGACACAATATAGTTTTTGACACACTAAACATATAGTTCATGGACACCACAACTCATTTGGACACAAAGCTGCACAATATTTTGGAACTCAATTTAAATATAAAGGTTTGCTTCATGGAGCATTAATGGATCACTTTTCAACTCATTATCTCAAAAATTAGTAAATAACAGACTTAGTTTGTCAGGCATACTTCTTAAAGCCTCCTGTATTGAATTTTCATACGGAATCCAATGAAAAAAATTTCAAAATTGCACCAAAAATTAAAAAGTTCAATTTTTGGAACTTGGTCCCCTTTCCATCCCTAATAACTTGAAAACTGTAAAAAATATCTGAAATCTGAATGAAAAATGCAGACAGAGATTTTCATGAAGAATCTTATAAAAAACAAATCTTCATAATTGCACTGTAAATTAACAAGAGGCTCCCAGGAGCCTGAATCGCTCACCTGGTTGAATTTTGCCTTTCAAGGGCAATAACTCTTACAAGGAGTTGTCTGACAACTTTTATCCATGAAGACTTTTGTAGTCCTAATAATATGGATCATTTTGGCTATTAAAAGAATTTGGCTAAACCTAACGGTTTTGGAAATATATGCGAAAAGCTACCTATTTTTAGTAACGGTGGCCATATTTTCGACAGATCAAAAATCCCCACATCAGTTCTATGCAGGATACCCCACGGAACATTCATACCAAGTTGGATTCAAATTGGTTGAGTGGTGTCAGAGGATGATGACGGACGCCAAGTGATGGCAATAGCTCACATGGCCTTTGGCTGGGCTGGGATCTTTTTTGAAAAAAAAAAAATTGGGGGAAAAAAAAAATTTTTTTTTTTTACTCATTCATTGAAAAACAAGTACTATCTTTAAAAAACGATAGCCAATGCATATCCTCGCTTTGTTAATACCCAAATCTGGTTAAGATTTTATTTGGTGAACTGTGATCACTGTCCTATGTTTTGTATTTCAATAATATTAATGGCTAAGCAAATAATCCATTTCCAATTATCAATATATAAAGCTGATTGAAAATGTTTTTGACACCAATGCCCCCAACAGAGCCTTAAATTTCACGGTTGCAACCACATTTGTCCAATGAAATGCGAGAATGTAAGTTATATCGGTTAGGTTGCCATTTGTTAAGCATCATGAATGTCATGTGATGTCAAAGCAAACTCAATACCGACTGCGCAAAAAAAAAACAAAACATTTCCCCCATTACTTAACAAGGCAAATCTTCAAATACAAATACTGATTTTCCCCCAATCCTCTGGTGGATAGCCTTGGAAATCATTACATCTCTCTGGTTGATAAATCATGATATTAACCTCATCCAAATCATTAATTCCATTATGTTACACCCAAAAAAGGACTATCTAGATAAGATTGAGAACTCATGATGTAGCACTTCAATATATGGATTAGGATAAAACATCTGATTTCTTTTGTGCATTGTAAATAATCACTGTGGAAACACTTACAAATCCTTTTAAACTTTCTTTAACTCTGTAGAGTGTACATTACCAAACTTGTAAATAAACACATTAGGGATATTTATAAAAATAAGTGAAAAGATAATTGTGTCATGTCTCCTTTAATACACTCCTTGAAAAGTTTGTATCCCATTTCAGCATTTGTGCATCATTTATCCAGGGTTTGTTGAGTCTTTTGCATTCGTTTAAATGCACATTAAATGAATAATAGAAGCATTCACGAAAATGCAAAAACAGAAGTATTCATTTAAACCCATGATACCAGTGTTCGTTTCAACGCACAATACAAGTGTTTAATTGTTGAAATGCACAATGGAGGCAATGTCTTTTTTCTGTAAATTTACTATTTGCTTTCTTTCATCTGTTATTTTCATATTTTAACTATTATTAATTTGGTAATTTTTTTTTATCTTTCTTGATTAATTGTTACTTTTAATATTTGTCATTGTTTGTCTATTGTGTGTTTAAACGCCACTCATAGCATTCATTATCTTGCATTCAAACACACACTCAGAGAGTTTTGTTTACCATGCCTTTAAAAACACCCTAAGAGTTTTCATTCATTGTGCCATTAAATGCAGGCTAGTGTTTGGTGGGCATTTAGCTTGCATCCAGGTATGGTGGTGGAAAGAAATGCCTCAAATGCCTCAAGGAGTCCATACAACCACCCCCCCCCCCCCCCCCCCAAAAAAAAAAAAAAAAAAAAAAAAAAAAAAAAAAAAAATTATTATAATAAAAAATAAAAAAATGAAATAACAAGTTGGTCAAAATTGTATGTTAAATACTCTGATTGTTTTCCTTGTAAGGATACCATCTATAATAATACTTACATCACCAATAACATACAAATGGCCATCAGGACATGCTGATAAAAAAAAATTATAGTATAAGAAAAATACTATTTTACATTATAAAGCCATCACTCCAAACCATTTGAACACTTTTGACTTTTTGAGAAGCCAACAATAGAATGATAAATACAATAAACACACATGTACTTTATGGTTTACAGAATTGTGTTAAAGTTTTGAAAATTTTGCTTAAGTGGTTCATTGATAATTATCACAAAGCTAGAGGAGTGGAGGAATAATAGATGAATAGACAAACCTACTAAAGGACCACTCCAAAACATGTTTATGAGCTAATAAAGCTACTGCACCACACAGAAAAGTCTATAGCATAGTTTTGATAGTCAGTAATTGACTTTTAAACAAATACTGTACCATCAAGTTTTGAGTTTAAAACTCTTTATCAGGGAATTGTCACATTTGTTAATTCAAATCCATTAGAAATTGCCTATTTGTCAAGAGAATTTAAGAAAATGGTTAACATATGATAAAGTCTCCCCACTGCATGACTGAAAATTACAAATTTAATATGAATAAGTTAATTTTTTTTCTGTTGTACAGAATGTTAAATGAATGACTTAAGCATGTTCAACTACATTTATAATCATATCATCTATCATCAATTGAAGATATGATATCCTGAACTTAGCAAATTTGTGAATTTTCTATTAAATATACTTACTATAAAACATGACAGTCTCATCCTTCTTTGTTAATGCATCTTTGACATAAACCATCTCATCATGAGGCATGGTTGGGAAGTAACTATTCTGCAAATGGAAAAAAAATCACTTATAAATTTAAACTTTCATGTACATGTATTACAAAGATCACCAATTTAAAGGTTTCATTTGCGAATGTGTCTGGGTTGTCAATTAAAATATCTTGAGCATTACATTATTATCAGGTTTTGTCTGGATGTCAATTAAAAATATTACACTATTTTAGGATTTAATGCATTCTCTGGCAAAAAAATAAACCTTTGGGAAACACTATGGAAGGTTTTGACATTAATATGGACATGAGGTACTAGTATCATACCCAAGAGATTACAACAAAGTCATAAATACCACTTTTCATTTTTTTAATGCTTTATTTTTTGCCGTCTGTCATTTATAAACTCAACTAAAAAATCAGCTTAACTTTCATTAATAAATTTAATTTTAAAATGCCTTATCTAAACATACTAGCATTAACTCTGGATGTAATGCAAGGTTTTCAAGTGGAGTAAGTAGTGTTCTTTGTCCAGGAAGTTCCATCATTAGTACCCAATAATGTGTAAGGAGACACGTAATGTTCTGTTGTGTCAAATTCATCCCTGTATAAACATTGACACGGCAGTTTTGCCAGATTTTGTTCTTCATAACTTGACTGATCAGTTCCTCCTTGAAGTAATTACATGAAATCATGTTAAACACTTTTTCTGAACCTGTATCATTAAACTATTAAAAAATTCATTTCCATACCAGAAAAATAGAAAATAAGTCAAAAACATAAAAATCTGCAAAAGTTAAGTCAGCTTAAGCAGACAATACTCTTTTTCTAAGAGCACTGGTTTCATGATAAAGCTACAAAGTTCAGTAATTAAATTTCAAAGCATCTTTTCAAAAATATAGGTGGAATAAACATTTAATATTTCTTTTACCTTATTTCTAAATAAATCCTGTCTCATTAGAAACTCCAAAAGAAATGTGAAACCCTGCAATTTAAACATATCAAAATAATAATTTAATGTAACATACATACATGTAGACTGAGAAAAAAAAACATATATAATTGTAATAATAAAAACTAATGCTTTTCTAAGGTATTAGAGCTCATCATCATCAATTCCTCAACATAGAGATTACAATACATACATACAAGTTTGAGTCCTTAGGCAAAAAAACAAATTCCTCCATGCACATATTCATGTAATGTCTAACCTTCCAATAAAATCGCTTCAGTGGTTTAGGAGGACTTGTGCTTATGAGGTTTCAGCATGTAAAACCTTAAGTTGGATTATTTCCCTATAATTCCAATCTAATTAGCATATATCTTTTTCAGGCACATCTACATTTTATGTACAACCTTCCTAATTCATGAAAATCAATTGAGTGGTTTGGGAGTTGTGTACAAACACATAGATAGACAAGGTGATTCTTACATACCCCAACTTTGTTTGCCCGCGGTGATTCTTACATACCCCAACTTTGTTTGCCCGGGGTGATTCTTACATACCCCAACTTTGTTTGCCCGGGGTGATTCTTACATACCCCAACTTTGTTTGCCCGGGGTAATATCAAACCATTTACAATCACATTTACCAGAAAGTTCAAAGCAGTCATGCTTACATAATTTAGGAGTTTTCATGAGTAATGGCACAATGCATAGCTATCTTGAATACTGTAAATAAATTCTATCATAAAAAGTTTCGTTTTTTCATAGCACTTAACCCGAACAATTTATACAATTTTTTCTCAGTACCTGATCAGTG
Source organism: Perna viridis (assembly GCA_037379345.1). NCBI lineage: Eukaryota > Metazoa > Mollusca > Bivalvia > Mytilida > Mytilidae > Perna > Perna viridis. The sequence continues at coordinate 10,887,325 of CM074511.1, read as the reverse complement.
AATTTTTTCTCCTCACTAAATATCTGGCTCATTGTAACTTCTCTGTGGAGAGCTAACAACACTTTGACTCTAAATTTCCACATGTCTCTGTCTTGATCCTATGAAAGTCAAATACTATAATTAATCCTTAAGCCGATAAAGTCATCATTGTTGTTAAAATGAACATTATCCAGAAAATAAACAAAGTTGAACATATTGTTGACAGTTGTGTTAATCAATATGCAACAATTGAACATATCATTTTATTTTTTAAAATATCTCTAAATAAACATCTCCAGAATGTCTTTTAAAACTCCAGGGATAAGAACTAAATGTACATGTATAAAAAAAATGATTATTGAATAAGAATTTGCAGTAAATACCCCTGGTAGTTATAATTATGATACCTGTAGAATTTCCCTGATATCTGTGTCATCTTCTTTTAAAGCTGCCTTGACCACAGCTTCCCTTATATCCTTGTAAAACTGTCCACATACAATGTATCTGTCATGGCACTCCTGTACCTAAGATAAAATAAAATAATAGATAGTATACCTTGTCATACTAAGCAAAACTTCATTAAAAATCAACAACTTAAAGTATTCTAATTTTTATAGTAACCACAAGTAGATGAGCATGTAAACAAAATATAAAAAGTGAAGAAAATTTACAAGCCTGAGAGGACCTAAGTGTGAATGGAAGGACAAATAGCCGTATTTTATAGAGTTGGGATATATTTAACACACCAAAATCTGTGTTACTTGCAATATGTAAACCTAATAACTTGTTTAGAATAATAAGGATTTAAAGATGATCATGTCTAATGACCTCTCATAAATAGAACTGTGAGTGATACCAATTTCCAAATAGTATGTTTTCAAAGCATCCATTACCTATCTTCCTTCAAACACATCTACAAACAATGTCCAACCATCATATACAGCTTCCTCAAAGTCATCTGAAGTTGTATATTAAACCTTTCAATTGGATTATGTCCATTCAAAGCATTTAGCAACAACTACTTTCCATCATGCACATCTAATACTTGATGCCCTATCTTGATACAAAATTTCATCAAATTTTGATAAATGGTTTTATGCCAGAAGTAGCTCCTTCAATGAACACGGATAAATGATGGACAGACTGACAGACAGACAATTTTATTCCTATACACCCCAAAACCTTGACTGTAAGCGGTTTCAAGTGGTTTAAAAAGAAGAGTACTAGCAATATAAAATTAATATAAATTGCTACCAATAATTTTTTCTTCCTCTCTCTGCAGGGCTAATCAGAATTTCAGGTTAAAAGGGGCATAAAAAAAATAAAATGGCAAGCTAAGCAAGGCAAGAAAATTTTAGGCATTAGAATGTGTGGGGAATCAAAATTTGATGCAAATATTTTAGGGAGGGGGCATTTGCTAAGTGTGTGTCTCTAAACGTTAAAAAATTATAAAAAAAAAAAGACATTTGGCCAGTATGACAAAGAAGGATGTAAATACCTCTTTATTTTCAAAATCAGGTAACTTCGTCCATTTCAAGAAATCCATTGCATCTGATTTTTCTGTCAACCTTTGGTAGGTTTCCAAACCATAAGTTCTACAGACTTGTTTGACAAAGTATTGTCTACAAGTAAAATCATAAACTTGAGGGTTATGGAAAGCAAAAACAATGTCCCATTATCCTATAAGTTACAACTTCAAATAGAACAACACACAAACTCTAATAATCATTACTAAGGGCTCTCAAAACATCAACTGTGGATAATACAGTAACTTATCAATATTAGGTCATTCAAAACAAAAAACAACAAAAATAATAATTAGGTTTAAATAGATGAAAATTATACTAAAGGTCAATTTGATTTAATGCTGGTGAATAAACATGTGTTTACAAGAGTAATCAAGGGAACCAAGATTTTATCAAAAAGAACACAATCCAGAGACAAAGACCAGACAAGGAAAACAGACAAACACAACAAAGAACATAAAATAACCAAAATAATAAGTACAAAGAAACAAAAATAAATGAGCAACTAAAAAAAAAACCTATAAACTAACAGCATGGACTAGGTGCACCAGTAGGGTAACCATCCTCAGCTTTTCTATAAACACCTGTCGAGTTGCTCATAAAAAGCCAAGTCAGCAATTAACAAAATCTCTGTAAAGCCTTTTAACAGTGAGATTTACAACCATTTGACTAATAAAATGTTCTCCCAAGATTGTCAGGCTTGTGAGGGAGGAAAGCTCAGTTTTCCTGGATGCAAAATCAGGGAAACATGTGTCCAAATACATATTCTTCATACCAATAAAAGTCTTTATTATGATTCAAAAAATTTTGATAGACAGTCATTAAGAACAGGAAATGTTCTCCTCAAGAAAAGATATATATGTATATATATATTATGACTGGTCAATTGAAACCTTGATTTATTGTAAGCATAAGATATTTATATATATTTTTATAATACTCAAAACCATTTTGTATATAAAAAAAACTCCATCTATTTAAATTCAGATATATACCTTGGCCAAGGAGATCGACAGTCATCACAAACTTGTCCAGCAGTTTCAAACAGTTGAACTTCACTTGCTTTTAATACTCCACCATTATTTCCACAAAATTTGTGAATATAATTGGCAACTTTAGTAAGAGCAAACTTAGTCTTAGCAATATTCTCTATCCTTTCAAGAATTCCTACATTAAGCATACATATATTTGGACACGCTTCTCTCAACATTCTGGAAATAACTGATATGTCATCATATTGTTGATACTGCTGGTTAAGAGAATCCTTTAAAAATAGAAAAAAATACTAGAAAACTGTGAAATGATAATATGTATCTTCTGACCTCCAAATTGATTTTAATCAAAACCTAAAATAGGATCTGCACAGTTGGAATATGCAATAAAGATTCTGTGAAAGTTTCAATAATTCCATTCAGTGGTGGAGTTGGAGATATGGATAAAAGTAGGGTCCCTCACTTTCCCATATTCCAAAGTCCATGTTTTGCTATGTGAAACCTCAAATTTTGATCAAAATCTAATTAACTAAACATAACTGCACTTCTACCCTCAGAAGAATTAAACATTAAAGATGTAAATTATTTTTGTATAGGCTGAAAGGCCAAACAAAATTAGCTTAAAACAATCTGTTGAGCAGTTGAGGAGGAATTACATTTTCAAGAAATGTAGACAAATAGATATGGTGATCCTATATATCTCATAAAACTAATTGTGGGGATTTCAGTATACTTATAATGAAATGAGATGGAATTACAAACCATTAATTAAATAAATGGAAATGATTAACTTACCTCTTTACATTGTAAGATGAGAAGACACAATTCTATCATTTGCCTTGAGTCTGAGTTGTCACCTCTGACCAACTGCATGCCATGTTCAAAGTATGTACTCAGGTGTTCCATCACATCAGTCCCACTGTAAATTCATACAGGAAAAATACACAAATGACAAAACACAATTTTTTACTTGATAATAAATAGGTGATACCAAACATGGTCAATATATTATGGTACATGATATAAGTTGTTTTTTTTATTAATGTCATCATATTGTTGGCATGTGTTGTATGTAATGTCATGTACAGGAAGTTGATAAAAGAAAGCAACCAAAATCACTTATAAAGTATGCTTAATCTATATAAAGCCACACACCAAACTTGAAATCAATCCATCCTGTGGCTGCCAAGATTTTGGTGATAAAATTTTTCTCTATCAAACCATATAGTGAAAAATGGCAAAGTTCCAGGAAACAGGTGGTTGATTCTCTATCAAACCATATAGTTCCACGAAAAAGGCAGCTAAACTTTGTTTACAAAATATTCCCCTTTTAAATAAAGGCACACACAATTTTTTTTTATATCAATCCATTCATTGGGAGCCAAGATAACTGAGGAAATTCTGACAGATTGACAGAATAGGTGATTCCATTATACCACTTACCTGTTAAGTGGTAGTATAAAATGCTTGGGAAAAAATCCATCCCTATCAAAACTAGTTAGCTTAGGACAAGTCTATTGAAACCAACCTTGTTTGCATGAGCAGCTGAAGAAGGACAGATCTTACAACTGGATTAGGATCAATGGAATCCTGGAATACAGTCAGTTGCCTAGATATGAATCTTTCTCCACGTTCAGATTTGTCAAGGCCAACTACATAAGATTGTAGTTTCTGTATAACTTGAGGTGATGGAGAAGTTCCATCAGCAAAGCACAACTGTGAGATTACATCCATGAAAAATCTGTTACATCTTCTTCTAAACTCTTGATATTTAGTGACATGTTCCCTATAAACATAATGAGATAAAATAATTTAATATACTTTTTTGGATTACCCATCTTCATGTCAATTATTTCAGGAAAGAGAACATTTTTTTTTTAAATTCTGGATACTGTGGGGTATAAAATTCACAAATACAAAGTAGTTTTTATCTTGCTTATTAACCTTGGATCTGCATCTTTAATTTGCAAGTGATAAGTTTGGTTAACTTACCAAATTCATCAAAAAAAACAAACAAACAAAAATCAAATGAAACAAAACCTTAAATGTACTAATCATTTATCTCCCCACGTAGCTAATGATATAATTTTTTTCAAATATAAACACACCTGCTTAAGTTCACTATATATCTGTAAGACTGTTTAACTACCAACACAAAAACTTGATAAGAGGTTCAATTGTTTTCATGAACAAGAAATCTGAGCCAATGCCCACTAAGGATACCCCCAATCCTCAACTTTAGTGTATGGTAAAAATGTAAACTGTGCGTCAAACAGGAAGGCGTTGTCACCAAAGCCTAAAATCAAATCCCTCGATATGACATACCTATATACAGCTAGTGCCAAAATATCAAATGGCTCTGACAAGTAGTGGCAAACTGTTACTAAAAAAAAAATGACTGAAGGAATCAAGGACATAGGTAAAAATATACTGTCAACACCCAACAGAGCAGAGTATAACAACTGTCAAGCAGATACCAGTTACCTTTTCTGTAAATCCTCAGGATTGAAGTTCTCTGGTAAAGTTGATTGACAAGAACTACACTGATGATTTTCCACAATAAATTCCTTGTAGCATTGCATACAGAAAACATGCTGACATGGTAATTTGAAAGGTTGACTTCTTATGTCTCTTTCACAGTTTTCACATTTTGACAACAGACTGTTCACACAAAGAAAAAATAAAAACACTAAAAATGATGGAAAATATAAATTGGATAACACAAAGCTTGTATATTGTCAGTAAATTTTAACTGAATTCTTCTCATGCAAAACCTCTTGAATTTCCTTGTTACAAATTCAGATGTTGTTACATTGTATGTTATTTCACTAGCGCATTTTTCGATTTTACTTTAACTATTCTATTTGAGCTGTCAAAATTCATTGACTGTATAACTGCAGGTGCAAAACAGTCAGCCATCAGCTGCATTAAACCTTTTTTGTTACATCCTAAACATTTCACAGTTATCTCCCCTGCTGAAGTTCAACATTGTCTTTCTTAATATTTGAAAATACATTTTTCTAACCCTCTGTGTTGCAATACATAGAAAATAACAGTGAACTGACTTGAATATACAGAAAATTTTATATTTGTTAACAGACATAGTTCTACAAGATTTGGACAGTTAAATTGACAGTGTTTTTCTGAAATTAATTGTGCAGCAGAAATTAAAATCATTAACAAATGATGGACTGTCCATAAAGAGGTCAAAATTATGTGATACACGCTTAAATGATGTAGGTTGGCAGGTATGATTTGTATATTTCAAGACTTACCCAAAACACTGATTTAAAATCTTCTCATTCCTTCCTTTTAAATGAGCTTCTATTTTCTCAAATGTCGGCAATGTTTTCAAATCTGCTTTGTCTCCTAATTTCTGCATAAAAAATTTAAGGGTGCAAGTGCAACAAAAAAACATGTTGTGGATTCATAGATATTATAGCTAAGGCATTAGTTCACAAAAAAAGAAGACTAGTAGGAGTAAAGTGAACTACAAATACTGTGAACAAGCTCACAAAGAGAATACCCCCTGCTCTAAATGATGGAGTTAAATGTATAAGCCCAATTAGCTCCATTTGAAGTCCTCCAAAAGTAAAAATATTTCTTCATGCTCATACACATGATGCCCATGCTTCCTATAAAATTCATCCAAATCCCTTAAGTGGTTTTGGAGAAGTAGTGCTGACGAAATTTCAACATGTAAATCCCTCAAGTTTAATTATCTCCCCTTAGAGTCCTAAAACAATAACCATATTCCTACTTGGAAATTTTAATATGATCCCTCTGGTGTTTTCTGGCAGTGATTCTTTGTCCGACTTTGACTCAAAAATAACCATTTTTTATAAAAACTTTTATAAAATGCAAATAAAGCTATTAATATCAGCTTTAAGTATGATTAAAGTATATGAGGATATGTTAGAGTTCAAATTACTTGAACATTTACGGTAAAAGCAAGAGTTATCATTCCACAGTTACATAGTTCCATTTCCAGTATATGAAAGACAACAAATATTAAGGTTGCAGACAAATATTGCAGACAGTGCAGATTAGGGCATTATAAGGGGTTATATTCAGCCCAAAATAGGTTATCTAAATAGATATTAACATTGCTGACAAGCAAAATCCTTGGGTAAAACAAGAGACGGTCATGAAAGACGTCAGTTGCATGGACATATTCCAGGACTAAAATATTATAGGAGAAAATGGCATCTGAACATGTAATAGCTATGAAATACATTTGCACTACAATCTCCAACCTCCCTATAAAATTTCATGGAAATTCCTAGAGCGGTTAAGGAGTTGTGCTGACAAGGTTTTGACATGTTAAACCCTTAAGCTGGATTATCTCCCCTTAGAATCATCTAACAGTATTTATATTCCTTCATGCACATCTACATAAGATGCCCAAACTTTCTATTAAATTTAATCAAAATCCTTTAAGCAGTTAGAGGATTTGTGCTGACAAAGTTTTAACATGTAAAACCCTTAAGCTGGATTATCTCCCTCTGAAGTCCTCTGACAGTAATCATATTCCTTCATGTACATCCACATATGATGCCCAAATTTCCAATAAAATTTCATCAAAGTCCCTTGAGTGGTTAAGGAGGAGTTGTGCTGACAAGGTTTTAACATGTAAAACCCTTAAGCTGGATTATCTTTCTTTTGGAATCTTCTGACAGTATTTATATTCCTTCATGCAAATCTACATATGATGCCCAAACTTTCTATAAAATTTCATCAAAATCCCTTGAGCGGTTAGAGAGGATTTGTGCTGAAAAGTTTTTTACATGTAAAAACATTAAGTTGGATTTTCTCCCTTTGAAGTCCTCGGACAGTAATCATTTTCCATCATGCACATCAACATATGATGCCCAAACTTCCAACAAAATTTCATCATAATACATTGAGTGGTTTAGGAGTTGCGCTGACAAGAAATATGAACAGATAGAAGGTGTGATTTCTTTACACCCCTAGACTTTGTTTACAAGGGGTATCATGATATCATATACCGAAATGCAGCATAATACGACCATATCTAGTTCAACTCTGTTCACTTCTGTTAAGTGTGAACACAATATTAGCTTTTGACATACTTAAACATAGGGACTTTCAGTTAAATATGGCCCTACTTATAATATACGCCTGGGGAAAACAGCTCAGGTCCTATATTCATGAGGTTATTTTTCTCTGCTTTTAACAATAAAATTATTTTGTTTTCAATAAGGAGGTAAACTCACAGTCCATAAAGCCATGCATCTGATCACTTCAGAGCTGTCACTATCATCTGCCATACAAATATGTTCAATGAACAGCTTCACTATCATAGTTTTTGTCCATTTGTACCTGAAAAATATAAAGAACATAAAACAAACTTACCTACTGCAATGCTGATTCTTTGACTGAAATCATTCACATAGAAATTAAAACATCTAAACAAATAAGACATTTTCTACAGGAAAAAATTTATTCAAAAATTACTTTTTGTCAATAAAAACCTTTCATACTTTAGACCTAAAATCCTGTCATCATATTTACAATATTCCAATCATAAGTTTCAAAGTTTATCTCTTATTGAGTGCCTATGCTTAATTGAACAGAAAACATAAACTCTTTTTGAACTCCCAGTCTAGTCTGAAAATGTGTCTTTTTCTATTTTATTTACTTTTTCTTATAGTTGCTGTATATCAATAGTGGTATTTTATTCCATTTATTTAAAGGAGGTGTGACGCAAACAATTATTTTTTCAATTCTTGGTTTATTTGATTTATTACACCTCATATACAGATAATCAAAACGTCCCTTGTAGTCACTTAAGTCATTTTATTTAAAATAAATTGATTCAAAATAGACGATGACCCAAGCCATTTGAATTTTAATTAGCCATGTGGTCAAATGACAGTGTTATGACATTGGTTCTCAATAAATAGATCATGTGGTTGAAATGCGTGTGGCTACTGCATTTTTTACATGCTTACTTCTAAGAAGTTTTGATTTATCACAAACATACTTACAGTTGTATCAATTTAAATCACTTTGAGAATAAAATGATAAACAATGTCAGAAATATTAAATTATTACATATATGAAGAATAGACTACCCACAGTGAGACCACATGTAAGATTGAACTTTTAAGTAAATTCATATTCTAAGATTCAAACTGTTCCGATCTTTAATGAAAATATTTATTTCACCCCTTTTTTATGGAAAATTACTCCTGACAAGTGTACCAGTACCAGAGAGTGTAATATAAAGGTTGCATACTTAAGCTTCCTAGTCTTCTAAATCATTTTAGCTCAAATTAAATATTTTAACTGACCTATAAAAAAATATTGTCCGTACCGGAAAAGCTTCCTTAAACTCACCTAGGGTCACCTTGTGGGAATGTATGTCTAACAAAAAATGAAAAGCTGACAGAAAACGAGAAGAAATTTAATCTTCTTGCTTTCTAAACATGATTATTGCACCCATACACAGATCAGTTGTCCACTCTGCATCATATATACAAGCTATTTTCAAAGATTTAGTAATTTTTTCGGGCATGTGTATACATATTCAATGTACCCTAATGGAGATTGAGACCAAATAATATAGCACTTCCATATTCGGTATTACTTCTGGTTTTCATTTATGCATACCGGTATTGATTAGATCGTCGAGAAAACACAAATAAATCATTCTATCTTTATTTAGTGCTAACCTGATGAGAATACATTTGTTACACTCGTATCTAAACATACTATAGTTTTTATAAGTATAAATGTTTATAAAATTATATTTTTTGTGTCATGTCTCCTTTAATAAATGTCAAGTCTTATTTAATTGTATTCTATTTTGATTTCACTATTGATGATTTATGTTTTGACATTTAAAGGCATAATATCACCAAAAAAATTAAGTCAAGTTTCAGAATCCTGTTATTTAAAATAATTGGATACATAAAATTTTTTAGATACCTTGCATCCACAAGACCAGCTTCGCATCTCAGTTCATTCAAATATTCATGGTTATCAGCATTTTGTTTGAAATGGCCAAAGATTCTCTCAATTGGCTGACGGTAGAGACAGACCAGCTGAAGCCATTTGTTTCTGGTTTCCACCTTATTCAAAGCATCTTTTGCAGGTTTAAGCTCTTCAATCAAAAGCTGGAGGGCCAATACATCTAAGGTCTATACAAGAATCATATAGGAGTTTATGTTTATGAAATACATTACTTACCAGTACACAAAATGTATTTCCTGATGTTATAAAGCTAGTATGTTCACTTCATCATGGCATATAATTTCTATTAATCTTTCGTTTGATACAATCAATAAAACAAACTCAGCAGGATCATGTTTCACAACAAAAAAATATTTCTATTTTCTTTCCTCAACTCTCTTTATGGTTTTACACATTCAAAATTAAGTCAAGGAATTGATGATGTTACAAACATAATGACGTCACATTAAATAACAAACTTGTATTTCTGAAAATGTCTATGCGATCTTCAAATATATATTATGTCAGTGTTCTTTATATACTTTGTACAGGTCTGATAAATTATGCATAGACAGTGCATAGGTGGACCTACAACTTAGTGAAATGCATTACTGCACTTGTACTAAAAACTGTAATACGAACTATACTGTAAAACACAGTACTGAAAACCTACTAAAACATACAGTACTGAAAATGTACTGTATAACACAGTACTGAAAACGTATTGTAAAAGACAGTACTGAAAGCCTATTGTAAAATTCAATTATGGAATAGTACTGTAAGTAACAGAACTGTAATGTTATTGTAAATGACAGTGCTGTAATGTCACTATATAATACAGTACTGTTTCAGTAGTCATTACAACAGTACAGTTACAGTTCTTCCAAAAAGTATTGCAAAGCAATTTTTAAGGAATGAAAACTTACCATTTCCTCGTCAGTGACAAGATTGTTGTTGGATTCCTTTTCCTGTACTTCCACAATCCTTTTACTACAATCTGGCCAAACAGAAACAATCTGTGAAAAGTTCTTGAATCTTGTAGCATAGAAGACATAGACTATGTGAGAACTGATTATGGACTGGAGAATGTTGCCAAAAACTTCACGTAATAATGTTCTGCATCCATTCACAATACTTTCACAGATGAGCTAAAAAATATATATCATTTCACACATTTATTAATATTGAACAAACAGAATTATAGAAATTAGTTTTTTTTATTTATAGCAAAATTGAGCCAATGTTTTAGGTTTAAATGGACAGCATCAACAAGCAGAAAGTTATGCTATCAGCTTGTCTGAACCTTTTGGTCAATAAATTTAATAGATAGCATAAGATTTATCTTTACTAAAATAACTTGTTTCAGCATGAATCAAAGCATAAATCAGAACTGAAAAAAAAAAAGATGACAAAGGGCTATATTTATTTTTGCTATAATTAGATTTTACCATCATACAATACTTCTTCAGAACATTTTCTTGGACTGTGACGTTGATCTGTGGTTGTTATATTTGATACTACATGTGTAATTTATACTGGTAGATAATATGCTATTTCAAAATCATGAAAACTTAATTTCATATTTTCTCAGACATGCTTAAAAATCTTGATGAAATTCTACTTAAACATCATATTTTAAAAATAAATTTCACAGATGTGAATGTAGGTGTCAGCTGTGCTATTTCCCTACCTTTTATATTACTTACATTGCTTTCTTCTTCTGACTGAACAGGGTGGGACATATATACCATATCCCTTATGTAAGCTTTGAAAATGTGCAAAAAACTTTCTCCATAACCTGACAGCAATTTCCCAAAGGGCCAAGCATGAAATATATCTCCTGCCTTCAGTACCAATTCTAGCAGATTTTCTGTATAATTCAGAGCATAGAATGCAATGTTATCATAAATTTCAAACATCTCAGTAAGTACTGGAAACCAGTATTGGATGGGCCATACAAGCAGTTATTCAAATACAAGTTTTAAGTACAATATAGACAAGTTTAATTTTTTTTGTATTGTACAATAAACTAAATCATACCTACTATAGAAAATGGTATGTAGTATAATAGTTAGTTGTAAATAATGCCAACATGACATTTTATATGACACAATATTTTGTGCCACAAAAATGAAATCCATATCATCATTTAAGGACAGTTAATTGTAATATAGATAATGAACATCCAGTTGTAAAGGTAAGGGATAGTCATGTGACACAAAGCTGGTCACTGGTTAATATATATATATATATAACAGTTCATTTAAGAAAAAATAGTTTTCAACTAAATATATACCATCTACCAACTAGTTTTAAGATAATTCTAAATATTGAATGCACTAGTAATACTTTGAGAAAGTTAATACCCCTAAATTCAAATAGATTGATATATTGAACCCTTAAGTTCCATTATTTCCCTATCCCAGGCAATAAACATTAATTATTTTCCTTCATAAGAAGCAGAATTTATATAAAATTTCATCATCCAATGCTTCATACCAATAGCACTTTTTAAGGATTTTAACATGTTTAACCATTATATTTGGTTACCTCCCTTTGATGTCTTCTGCCACTATTTATATCACTTCATGACAACCACTTATGATGCCCAACCTTCTAATAAGACTTCATCTTAATCTCTTGAAGGATTTAAGAGCAGTTATGCCTACAAGGTTTTAATATATAAAAACCATTGTGCTTACAATATTATAACATATGAATTATCTTCTTCTGGAATACTTTTGTCCATTATTCTCCTCTCCAAGCACATTGATATGAGATGCCCAACCTTCCAACACATCTTCATCAAAACCCATCTCGAGGATTTGAAGGCACTGGCTTCCAAGAAAAGTGGATGGGTGAGCAGACAGACAGATGAAGGTGATTCCTATTTACCCTTTCATTAACATTGTTTACAGGCAGTATAATAAGAACTGTCTCCTCTTAACATATATCTAATAATCAAACTAAAGTTGAATAAGTATTTACGGCACATCTACTGATACAAAATTATTTCTTTCTGATCTAGCATTAATTACCTTTATTTTCCATGGATTCCCTAATACTGTGTAATATGCTTTCAATCTGGTCAAATATCAGCCATGAAAAAGGTAGCATTCCTGAAAACACTCTACCTGAGGCTGAGGTAGTTCTGATAATGACCTCATGTATTTCTTGATGCTGATTGGGTGACACTATGGATGAATATTTCAGTTGTGTCAGCTGAGGGTTATTTATAATGTGTAACCACATGTCTAATTTCCATTGTTGTATATTGTCATCACGTAGAATATCCAAGTTTCTGTTAGTGTCAATGAAGGCAATGATACTAGCTATGATTGGTTTTACTTTAGAAATCAAGTGCTGACTTATACTTTTCCTACAAATGCGAAGAAAATTCAATATGAAAATTTCCACATACATTTGCTTTTAGGCTAGCTATACATATATCAGGTTTGAGTACTTTGCTTTGTGTTTGGGGTTTAGGCATAACTTGAAGAAATTACATTTGTCCTGTTTGAGATTCTATTCAGATACTAAGGATTCAATATTAAATAGTTACATATGTAAAATGTCATTAGGAGATAGTTGACAGGGTACAAATGCCAATGTAGCAAGTTTCAATAATTCTCAAAAACATATTTACATTTATAATACAAAAAGCCTTTTTTAGAAACAAGTGGAAATTAGTTCTAACAAGAGGCTCCCAGGAGCCTGAATCGCTCACCTTCTTGAATTTTGCCTTTCAAAGGCAATAAATTAAACAGGAAGTTGTCCAACAATTTTGACTCAAGAAGTCTTTGGTAGGACTTATCACAAGATCTTTTCAACAATTGAAAGTTTCTTTTAATCTATCATAGTTTTCAATATATTGACTGAAAACTATTTTAAAAAAAAAGTCATTTTTCCCCTTTCAAGGGCAATAACTCTTACAAGGAGTCTGAAGACTTTTGTAGTCCTAATAATATGGATCATTTCAGCTATTGAAAGAATTTGGATAAACCTAACGGTTTTGAAGATATATGTGAAAAACTACTATCTGACCCCTATGGTCTATTTTTAGTAATGGCGGCCATGTTTTTTGACAAATCAAAACCCCCCACATCATTTATATGCAGGATACCCCAACAAATATTCATACCAAGTTTGGTTCTAATTAGTCAAGTAGTTTTGGAGGAAAAGAGTTTTGTAAATTGTTAACGACAATGACGGATGACGATGACAGAAGACGACGGATGCCAAGTGATGGCAATACCTCATATGGCCTGTGGCCAGGTGAGCTAATAAAAAAGACATTTATACCAAATCAAATGTATAATAAAATGCAAGTTTTACATTTATACCAAATCAAATGTATAATAAAATGCAAGTTTTCATATTTTGAAAGTATGGCAAGTTCTTTAAACTAACCTAAATGTCCCAGATTTGTTAATATTTTCAGGTCTAGAAGCCAGTTGCATGAGGCAATCAGTATAAGGTGCCAGCTCATAGAAACTTTCTTTCTCTTTGATCATCTCTGTTGTGTGTAAAACTATACCAGAGAGGACTGAGATAGGGTTGTCTACAAATGAAATATAATGAGTTCAGCTTTGACTAAATCCATAAAGCTGGTACAAGTGTACAACCATGAAAAGAGAAAGATTGAACAAGATTTTTAGGTCCCGGTGCATTTTCTTCTTGACTTTGTCATCTAAAGCTATGTAATTAGAAGACAAATATGAATTAATTTACCTAATCCAGACATTACGGTGTAGGCTGAAATAACAAAGAATTATAATTGTTTATATATTTTCCAATTTCAAGTCTAGTTACTTTAGTTTGTAATATTTAGCTTACAGTAAGGACCCCTTTTGGCCTCATAATTTAGGCATTTTTGAAATTTGATTAAAGCTGATTTCTAAGTAGTAGTAGTGTAGTAAAATGGTCACAAACACAGAATATAAGATGTTTTTGACAAGATTTATGACATTATTCCAAAAATAACAATATGCATTTATGTAACTTTTACAAAAACCCTTAACTTTTAACATTTCTGCAATTTTTAAGATGTTTTTTGTGTAGAACGGAAGTGGCCATACATCTGTTGACACAATATTTTTACACAAGTTGTAACTGGCAATTATATGAAGCATGAGAATCAACATGCATGTGGCCACTGTTAAAAGAGTGAAAAACTGTGCAAAATTTTGTGTTTTCCAGCCTTTTTTAACAGATTTTCCCAATCACAGCCAAGTTTGAAGGTCATATATGACTGAATATGTTCAAATTATTACCATAAATCAATCAAATCAACTATAAAACACATTAAAGAGCTGAAGAAACAACATTTTCTTCATGTAGACTTTGTTTTTTTTTACGCCAATTTTTGCCTTTACCGAATCAAATTCTTTGAGTTGAGGAAGGATTTGAGGAAAATCTTGAGATTTTTTATGAAACTGGGCTCTGATCTAAACATCTATTCTTATTCACTTTAGAAATGTTTAAAACTACTTACCTGTTTTATTTTCTAGAAGATCTAGAACTATTTTTAACCTTTGTGTTGTTCTTCCTGAATCTGATGAGAGATCCTTTAAACATGCTAAAGCAGGATGTATACAGTTTACAATGAACTTTTCCATATCAAAATTCTGCTCAGTGGGTTGCTCTGATTGGGTAATACCAGCAGCAATATCCCCAGTGTCAATGTCATCTATACACATGGTACTGAAAGATTCTTCAAGTCCTACCTTAGGTTTCTGTGATAGAATTTCACTACAGGTCTTCCCTTGCAGATTTCTCAATGGTGGAAGGATGGACGACATGTGAATATCATCGATGTGAGCAGAATGCCATAACCCACACTAAGAAAAATTAAATTTGTAAATGAGTAAACATAGTGTAAAATTATTTCAAATTGTTCTATAAAATTTCTATCTATATTGAAATTTTGTTCAGCCCAAGGCTAACTTCTTAAACCAGCTACTGCATGAAACTTGAGCATGATCTATAACCTAAAAATTCATAATCCCAAAATAAAATTTCACCTTCTCAAGGGTTTTTGCTAACATATCTGAAAACTGTTTGTTGCAGAATGAATAGAAAGAGCTAGAAGGGTAAAATCATTCAATGAAAATTTTGTTTTTAAATTCATTGATTTATGAACATTCGTGCATGCACAATTCTCAAAATTATATAGATATCATATAGATACCTGGAAACCAGTAAATGATGAAGCAGATATAGCTGGAAGCTGGACAAGTATAACAACATGGGATTTTACTCCAAATGATTTAGCCTGATGAAGTTGGAGTTCTCTTTGTAGAATGTATCTGGAACAGGCAATAACGTCTGTATTGTGTCCAATACATGAACACTGAACCATGAGTAGTGAATCTGTCTCAGCCTTACTACATCTGTCTGCAAATGACCTGCACAGTAAACAAAAATGCAATAAATATACCGTATTTTTTGGACTATATGTCAATACTTTTTTTTAGCTAAGTGTCAGCCTCGACTTATGGTCCACTTCGACTAATATAAGGATTTTTCCTTAAATATGCAAATTTATACCCATTTTCTGTATGTCGTAACACATTCGCACGTGGCTCAAATTATAATCAGTTAACGTGTTGGCAAAATGGCTAATTGCAACCAAATTTACAGGTGACAATTTTTTTATGGTATTTTGAAATGCCATGTAATATTGTTTATTAATTACTGCCAGTAATTATGATCTATTCATCAAACTAATTTCCTGCTAATTTCACACCTGGGTGCCGACGCTTCACATGTTTATGATTTCGTACACCTGATGATCTAAGGCTTCAAAGCAATTGCCACGCAATTAAAAAAAAATTTTGAACTCGTGGACAAAGTACACTTAAACAAAATATAAATATCAATTTAATTCAGAAATACTATACAAAGTAACATCGTTGGAATATGCTGTGAAAAACAAATCGCTCAACTTGGATCTCTGCTGATACTTATGGTATAAATGCACACGTCTGAACCTCGACTTATCTGGAAAATTCGACTTATCTATGTTTTCTTTCTTGATTCTGGTCAAAATTCAGTAATTTGACTTATACTCCACAACGATTTATAGTCCGAAAAATACAGTACATATTGGTAACTATGTTAATTTGACAGTGCAAAACAAAGGTTGTTCTATTTCATGTGATAAGTGTTTTCTTACTGCTCAGAGGCTTTTTCTTATCAACCTACAAATTGATTTTTAACATACCACCAAAAGTCTCTCTTCATCACATTAATAGTAAACAGGGCATACTGGTAAACATCTTTGCATATTGAAAGATTGACAATTCAGAAGCATTTATTTATGTACATAATGAATTTTTTCAAACTCCTGAGATATAAAGAAACATTCCAATTAAATAAATGTATAACATTACTTGATTTTTCTACTGAATTGCTGTTCTGTATGAAACTGTTGTAAGGAAAGGGATGTCACGTTTTGTCTGTCAATTGTCAAACACTTGCAGAGTTCAAGAACTTCTACTGGGGTCATGATTCTTGATTTAGTTGTTATCTAAAAGAAAACCGTTTTTACATAAAGCAGTTATATGTGCTTAGACCAAAATATTTCAAAGTTAAATGCCTATCCATTATATTTGAAATAAAAACAAGAGGCTCCCAGGGGCCTGAATCACTCACCTGGTTGAATTTTGCCTTTCAAGGGCAATAAATTTTATATAATAAAAGAAGTTGTCCAAAAATTTTGACTCGGGAAGACTTTGGTAGGACTTATGATAAGGATCATTTCAGCATCTGAAAGTTTCTTCTTATCTATTAATAGTTTTCAAGACATTGGCTGAAAACTGTAAAAAAAAAACCCATAATATTCCCCCTTTCAAGGGCAATAACTCTTACAAGTAGTCATCTCACAACTTTTATCTCTGAAGACTTTTGTAGTACTAATAATAAGGATCATTTCAGCTATTGAAAGAATTTGGCTAAACCTAACAGTTTTGGAAATATATGCTAAAAACTACTGTCATATCCCTATGTTCTATTTTCAGTAATGTTTTTCTACTAAAAAATGTTTTTCGACATAACAAAAACCCCCAAATCAGTTATCTGCAGGATACCCCAAAGAACATTCACATCAACTGGTCAAGTAGTGTCAGAGGAGAAATTTTTTTAAAAGAAATAACATTAAAAATAGCAAAAAACTTTGAAAAAGGGCAATAAATCCAACACGGCTTAATGAATTAAAACTAAAATTTGACCACAAATAGATCTCATCATGCTGAACACTTTTACCCATGTTAAAAGCCTAAGAATTTAGCTAAACCTAATATTTTTGGAGATATATGTGAAAAACTACTGTCTGACCCCTATATTCTATTTTTAGTAACAGCAGCCATGTTTTTCAACAGATCAAAAATCCCACATCCTTTCTATGCAGGATACATAAAAAAAAAATTCATACCAAGTTTAATTCCAATTGGTAAAGGAGTGTCAGAGGAGAAGAGTTTTGAAAAATGTTAACGACAACGACGACAACGGACGCCAAGTAATGGCAATAGCTCACATGGCCTAAAAAGAAATGACATATAAAGGGTACTTCCAGGCTACTTTGCAATGTTTGTTGCTTATCAGTAAAAACCTAAAGACATTTTTCATTGAACTTCAAGTTATTAAGCAGAAACATACCTGAGCATAAATATTTTCATCTGGAAAAGTTTCCTGTCTTGTTTTTAAATACTCAGCCAAACTTTCATGCTGTTGTTGACTGTTGTAAATTTCAAATTCTTCCAAATCCTTGTTTTGAGCAACAATATGAGGAGCTGCACACCATAGAAGCATCTCTTTAGCCTCTCTCAGGATCTTGAAATCATTAAAATTCAATATTAATATCAAAGACTGAAGTCTTCAGTTGCTAATCGACTAATATTCTCCGTCACTGATTTTGCTTTACTTTAAACATCCGAAGTGAAACAAATGCAATATGCTCTAAAATCAGGTGACTTTTGCTGAAATGGTTTCCTTGATATGGTTGCATACTCTGTCGTTACCGAATGACCCGAATGTTTTGAATTACCCGGAACCAGATTAAAAAACTGGCAATGGCTATATATAGATATTGGGGTCCTGATAATATATATATATATATATATATATATATATATATATATATATATATATATATATATATATATATATATATATATATATATATATATATATATATATATATATATATATATGCTAACTGATCATTTCATCTTTTATTGTAAACATCCTGTTGTCATACAAGCTACAAAACTCATATAGACATGTTTATGGTACAATGTATTTTTAAAAGATGTTTAGTGTGCTTTAACAATCTTTTGGTCACTTATGATATTGAGCAAGGAACCAGATTAAACAACTGGCGATGAATATTCATAGATATCCAGGCTGTGCTAATCTTTATGACCTATATAGTCTTGTAACAATGCTAACCGACCATTTCATGTAAACTTCCCGTTCTCATACAAGCTAGAAACACATGTAGAACAAACATGTATGATATTGTAGAAGGTGGGACTAAGGGAGACTAGTATACTCCCAAACTAGATTTTCATTACCAGATGTTAATAAATCAGTTGTGGATTGAAATACATCGGGTTTACATGACACCAGTTTTATGGTAATTTTTCAATACCGTCTTCTGTCCAAGGTTAGTATTGACTGGGAATAAATGAATAAGACTGCATGGAACTAAATCAATGCACAGCTGAACTAATGTTAAGAGCATCTGTCCAGCTCGAAACCCAAAGACAAAATTACCTAAACTAATGAATACAAAATCAACTGCGAAAAGTATGAACTCACTCAAGAACCAATCAAACACTACCAAAACTCTGTGACCCTAGTACATATGCAAATTTACAAGTACATGTACAAGAATAAAAGAATGAATCCTTTTAACCAAAATTTACACTACAAGGGAATGTTAATATTATAATTTTATTTTATGTCAATACATATTTATTTCATAAAACAATACATGTTCATTTAACATTAACAAATAAACATTCTGCTACAATATTTAAGAGCAATCAAGGGAATCAAGGTTATAGCGGTAATCAAAAGAATGCAATCCAAGGACAAAGAGCAGACATGGAAAACAGACATACACAACAAAGAACATAAAGTAACTAAAATCATAAATACAAAGTAACAAATGAGCAAAACTAAAAACTAAAACTAAAAACTGGGAGCATGAACCAGGTGCACCGGTAGGGTAAGCATCCTCTGCTTTTCTAGAAAGGTACTTTTTTTATCTTGTATGAAGCTAACATGGAGGTGCACCATTAACATCCTTTTTATCACAAAGATATCCCTCCCACATAGGCAAGGCCTAAAGTTGGAGGCACAAATTTTCTTTTAAAAGTGGAATGTCATGGACTTTTCAAAGATTCAATTCAATAGTCTATCTAAGGAAAAACCAAAGTCATCAATAAAGTGTAAATGAAGATGGTCGAAGGTCATCTACTTGGAAAAATGAAATTTTAAAGGTCCTAGGTCAACAATTTAAGGTCACAGACCACCGCTATGACTAATTGAATCCCTTCTAAAATCATCTATTTTAAACCCTTTATAAGAATTACCTTTTTGCTGTGATATTCCAGCTCATAATCATCCAGACCATTCTTTTCACATATATGTTGTATAACAGCAGCACAACTATCTGGATGATAACCAATAAAGGCCTCACCTATTTTCTTCTCTGTCCTGAGACAATATATAAAAGCATGCTCTTAAGAACTAGAAACTGATTTGATCTTCTTGTCACATTAGAAATATTTCAGCCTTATCTCTATAATGGATTTAATATTGTCCAGCAATAGGAGAAACTTAGCTCTTACAGGATTTTAGAAATTAACAGCCACACTATTAAGCCCATAATATCCATGTCTTTACTGACTGCTTTATTACAAACCATGATTGAAGTGTGTTTTAACAACAATCAGCGTGGCTTTTGAAATAAAATTGTTGGCATTCTTTATGGCTTGATTTGTGTATTTAATAAATTTAAAATTGTGCGTGTGGTAAAAAGAAACAAATTTCATTAATTACATGTCGGAATTCACACTAACAATGATGTCGGATATTTTGATATTTTGATAATTTTTTTTTTTAAAATACAGATGGTATCTGACTATTTAATGAAACATCAAACAAATGATAGCAAGTATACTTCAATGACAACATTCGTTTTGCTAGTGAATTTTAAATTTTATCTCAGTAATGTAAAGCACATGGTTTGACAATACTCCTGATTGTGAGTTAAACAATGCAACATGTTTTGAACTATGCCGATTTCAATGTAGAAAAAATAAAAAGGCAATCTCACTAAAACACTCGGTGCTGTTCAGTATTTCAAACATGATATACAACATACAAAAAAAAATATCTTTCAATATAAAACACAAGACATTACGAAGTACGGTGTAAAGTGAAGTACATGTACATGTACAAGCACAACAAATAATGTAAATGCAGAAATAATCATTGACCAAATTACTAGTATTTCCAGTTTATCCTCGACTCAGATTACTCAAACCTAGGATAACTCTAACATTTTTGCATGGTCCCTCCGAGTTTGACTTAACGAGGTTCAACTGTACAATTTAGTAGTGGTAATTATAAAAATATATAGATAAAATCTATGTAGATTGTACATGAAATTAGCACTTTGCAAGAGTTATCATTCTTGATTGTGTTCAATTTGGTGATTTTAGTTAGATATAAATGTATCATTTTCTCAAAAGTACAGATCTGAAAATGGAAAGGACAACTGTTACGTAGAAATATAGCACATGTAGATTGAAAAAGCATTGTTTGTTTGATGGGTTTTTCTTCACTAAGAATCACTTTGATATGGACAGTGTCAGAATTTATATGGACAGATACTTTAAATAGTCCTTTTTCTATTAACTAGTTCTTAGACATCAAAAAGGGAAGTAACCTGCACACCAAAAAGAGTGGATGGCTGCCTACAACTCCTATAAAGAGTTGTATGAAATATAAACTTGACATATAGGTTTTCAAGCTGAAGATGGTAAGTCACATTCATTCTTATGTATCTCTTATAGCTTTGAAGAATAAATTTAAAACTGGCAACAATACTTCCATATTCTTAAACTGGCCTTAGTAACCATGTATTATTAATTTTTGGCCTTAGTAACCACGTATTATTAGTTTTTTTTCTATCGAAATTTTGTTAAAAACAACTTAGTTTTAAGATTTTAAAGGAAAGTTAATGATGTCAAATGATGTCAATGATAACAGCAAACAACTACAAAATAATGGTAATACATGACATGGAATCTGGTCTAGGTCAAACTCAATTGTTTTAGTGCTATAAAAATATTTTCATACAGATATATCTACATCATAAACACTTGCAAGAAGAACAAGTTAATTGATTCCTTAATTGTACATTTTAACATGCATAACAATTGACAAGGAATTGATGTATCCACAGTCAGGTTGTGATGACTAAGGATCATGTAATTCAGTAATACTTCCTAACTTAAAATGTTTTAACAGAAGTTTGAAACAGTTTAAGTAGCTGCCTAATAACTAATCAATCAAATATTATAATTTAAATTATTTTAGTGTACCGTACCTCTGTTCAAATTGCTTCCTCTGTAACTTATGCTCTGCAAATGTTTTAACCCATGTCAGTAATTCCTCTGTTAGTTTAGCTTGTTCCATTGTTAGCATTGTATTCATAGATAAGAAATGTTTCTCAAGTCTATTGATCAATGGAATCGGGAACTTGTCATATACAACCTGCTTTTCTGCTACAACAATCAATCTGAAATAAGTGTAATTAATGCCCAAAAATTAACACACATAGACCATCAAAGATTAAAGGTTTTACAGCTTGTAGTACTTAAAGAAACCTTAACAATATTTAAGCCTTCAAATCTGAGAAAAAAATCGACTATCACATAAAGAAATTTTGTCTACATCATTCTCAAAAACAGATCTACTCACAATGTGAAAAGATGAAGAATATCTCTATCTTGCAGCGGCAATGGACATAAAATTCAATATTTGAACAAAGTAAAAATTGAAAGAGAACTAAGTACCTGAACTGTCTGTCAACTCTGCATTTTACACGATGTGTACCAAGTCCTAGATCCACATATCTGTCACCACCAAATTCTACATAATACTGAAAATGTACACATAATGTCTGATTACTCTGAACAAATAATCTTTTCTCAAATTATCAGAATATCACCTGCTTTGCAGAAGCTGAAATCAAGTTAATCCGCAAGAAGGAAATATTTCCTTCACCGACATAGCACCATAGTTCTGCTCCTTCATGAACATTTATTTGATGCCTGCAACTTTTCTATAAACATTTCATCAAAATCCAATGAGTTTTAGAGGTATTGTTCTTACAAGTAATATGCACAGACTAACATACACCTAAGATAATTCCTATATATCTCTCAAACTTTGTTTGAAGGGGTATAAAAAATGTGATAAATGAATGGACAAGCAGAATGAGTGATAGAATAGTATAACAAAATACATTTCCCAAATGAATCAACAAGGTGAATCATAATCATAATTTTTTTTTTTCTTTAATTGAACTGACTTTATTTATTTCTATTTTTAGGTTTGTAGATATGTAAATTTATTTTTCTTTTTTTTTCTTTTTTTTTTTCTTTTCTGTGATATCGAAATAATTTTTTTTTGGATAAATCCAAAAATTATTTCAATTTTTATTTTTTGCTTGCAATCCTGTAATATTTTTATTATATTTTCAACCATTTTATTATTGCTCTTAATTTTTGGTTTATTTTAACTGTTAACTTTGTTTTTAAATTACAGGTCAGTTTTTACATCATTAACTTTTCAAAATTTTTCAATTATCAGATCAATATTTTGTTTCATCATCATCTTTTTTTAATGGAAGTGATAGATTAGATTTGTTTGTTTTTTCCTTTAATTTGATTTTCGTTTTTATATGTGATTTGCTATATATTTTGTATGCATGTGTTGTATTTTTTGTAAAGCGCTTAGAGTAATTATTATTATATAATGCGCTCTATAAATGTTGTAATAATAATAATAATAATAATTAATTCACAGTGGTAAGACATAAGATACATAGAATAATAACTTGGAGATTTGTTGTCAGTGGTTTAACTATAATTTACATGTAATTTTTTGTTTTTAAATGCACTAAATGTGGGCATATATTTACTAAGAAACAATTACTCTCTTGCTGCCTGGATGTAATTGCAATATTTTTGATAATGTCAAATTTTAATGCTCTCAATTTTATGTGACCTCCCACAATACTTTTCAAAAATTCACTGTATGATGAGAATAAGACTGCCAAATCATTTGTTAATTTGGAGGGCAATGGGAAGTTTTGATCAGTGAACAAACAAGTCCCTTGTTACCTTTTTTGTTGAACTCAATCTAGTGATATAAATATAACAGTCTACAGTCGAACCTCAAAGTCCCAGCAAAACTCCCCTTACCCCAATACAATTTTACCTCGGATGACTCGAACTCGGATGAATCGAAACCTCGGATAACTCGAGGTAATCAATCAGTCCCCCGGAAAGGACTTCATGGTTAATTAACCCTGATGTCTCAAAGTCAACAAATTAGTCGGAAAACTGATTGCTTTATTACAAAGCATGATCGAAGTGTGTTCTAACAACAATTAGTTAATTAATTTGTTCACACTCTTTATGGTTTGATTTGTTTATCTAATTAATTTAAATTGCGCGTGTTGTTAAAAAGAAATGAATTTTATTAATGACACGTCGGAATTAACACTAACAGTGATATCAGATATTTTGATATTTTGAAATTTTTAAAAAAAAATACAGATGAACTGTGATGGTATTTGACTATTTAATGAAACATTAAACAGACAATAGTAAGGGTATTTCAATGACTACATTCGTTTCGCTAGTGAATTTGAAATTTTATTGTAATACAGTCAAACCTCGGTAGCTCCAACTCCAAGGGACCATTGAAATGTGTTCAAGTTATCGGGAGTTCGAGAAATTGAAGTTCGTATATTTCCGGATTTCTTTTGTTGCCGGTCCGAGTTCGACTTTATCGTTAGAAATTGCTTACTTCCTCCGAAGTTGTGTTAGTTCGTGGATCTTTTTCATTCGCTTTTGGAAGATTATGTTGATTTGTGGACATTAAAAATGCTGTGTTTTCTTTTAAAAATGTCCAGAGTACGGGTTCATAGGTCAATAATTTGTTTTCATCCAATTTTCTTTCATGGTTTCATCATACCGACTTCGGTACATTCTCGAACTTCAATCAGTTTTATGTTAAGATCAAAACTATCTAATTAGTGATGACTTAAATATTACCTGTAATTAACTAAAATGACACTGATTATAGGGTTTTAGTTTTTCACACCTTTTATTACCCAAACTGACAAAATGGCTGACGAGTTCAAGAGGGTTATCCTCTAAGTCAGTTCAAGTTTTCGAGAAATCAAAGTTCGAGAAATCCAAGGCTATTTATTTTGATTATATTGGAGAAAATTTTGGTACTTAGAATTATGTTCGAGAAATCCCAGGTGTTCGAGCCATCTGAGTTTGAGCGAGTGAAGTTCGACTGTATTGCAAAGCACATTGTTTGACAATACTCCTGATTGTGAATCAAACAAAGCAGCATGTTATGAACTATAACGTTTTTGATATAGAAAAAATAAAAAAATTTCACTAAAACACTTGGTGCCATTCAGTATTTCAAACATGATATACAACATACAAAAAAAATATATTCTGATATGAAACACATGACATTACGGAGTACAGTGTAAAATGAAGTACATGTGCATGCACAACAAATGATGTAAATACAGAAACAATCATGGACCAAACTACTAGTATTTCCGGTTTATCCTCAACCTCGGATTACTCGAACCTCAGATAATTAAAACATTTTTGCATGGTCCCTTCGACTTTGACTTAACGAGGTTCGACTGTATTTAAGATTTTTATGGTGTCCACTATAGACAATTTTGTGTTTGAAGCCATTTAATGTTATTAAAATGGGCTTCAAAAATAAAAAACAAAGTGAAAGGTGTAACTGCATTACTGGAAAGTGATGCCATTTCAACTTTTTTGTTATTTAAACAATAAAAATCTACAGAATCCTACCTGATTCAAGGCATCATACAAACTTTCATACAAGTTTTCTAAGTTCAGTAAAATAACTGTGTTTCCAGTTTCCATGCACACTTTGATTCTGTTGATGTTCCTGCACACCTTAAACACATAAAATATTCATTAAAATACTGGCTGGTATTTGCTGTCAAAAAACCTAAGAGCATGCAGCTTCACAGGAGGATGTGCTATGAATTATCCGTAAAGAAAAAATCAAAATTTGTGAAAATTTTATGGCAGTACATGGTAATTCCTGTATGATTTTGTATACAAATTTACAAATTTCTTACCATCTTTCTAGGGGTTCAGAAAAAAATTAGAAATCTGTATGTTTTACACAACCTTCCTATAAAACTACATCAAAACCCCTTGAGCAGTTTAGGAGGAGTTGTCCTTACAAGGTTTTAACATGTAAAACCCTTAATTTGAATTACTTCCCTTTGAAGTCCCCCCTCCCCCCGACAGTATTTATATTCCTTCGTGCAAATCTACATATAAAACCTAATTTTCCTATAAAACTACATCAAAATTCTTTGAGTAGTTTAGGAGGCGTTGCTTTTACAAGGTTTTAATATATGTGAAACCCTTAATTCGAATTATATACTATTGGAGTCCTCCAACATTTATTATATCCCTCTGTGCACATCTACATATGATACCCAACCTTCCCATAAAATCCATTAAAATCCCATGAGCAGTTTAGGAGAAGTTGTGAATAAAGGAAATGTAGACAGGATGGGCAGACAGACAAATGGAGAGATAGACAGCCAGACAATTCCTATATAGCCCCCCTCCCCCCACCACAATTTTGTTTGTGGGGAGTATAATAAACACTTATACATTAGAGTATTCTTGTTTGCATTTGGCTTTTGTTGTTTGCATTCTGCTATTGAAGAGGTGCACTTAATTAAAAGCATACATAAAAAATATAATAAAGATCAATTATGCACCTCTAAAATATCAGATAACATGTTTTTCTAAGAAAATGCCCATATCTGTAGGTTCATTTTTGAAGAACATTACTAAAATTAATCATATCTATTACATGGGGCATCTCAACTTGCATCTTGTAGACATGTACCATGCACAATCCAATTGTTTGGTAAGATAAAAAATTTTTTACTATCTTTAAATTAACTCTAAAGAATTATTCTAGTAAAGCTATAACAGGCAGGCAATCATTTATCCTAAAAAGTCCCCTTTAAATGGGAGAGGTACTAATTTGGCTGGATATCTATAGAAATGTAAATAGAATTTAAAATCTTTAGATCAAAATATTAGGCGAGATTTTACAAAAGCTTAAGTGTTTCGCTGAAGAACTGTCAGCTAAAGGAGTGTGGTATGAAACTACGTTTATCCAACATAAAAAGTATCAAGTACTTCATGTAGAAATGAACAGTAAATCAACAATTATGAAATTCTTCCTGTTTAACAAGTCTACCTGTGTGTATTCCTGATCACTTGGAAAGCTGCTCCCAAATATAACTTCTGCATTGTGCATGGAGAAAATTTTCTGCTGAAGTATTGTCAAAGCTCCATAATTTTCTGTCAGGAGCAATAAGTACCTGCTCTCTCTGTAAAAAAAAAAATCTTATGCAAATGCATTTGAAACATTAACTAATTTTCAAAATTAAAGTTCAATATATTTCAACCTCAAAACAAAAATATTTATGAAAGTTCAAATATAATCTTTCAAAATACAATGATCTAAATACACTACCACTAAAATATGTGTAAGCAAATATAAGCCCATTAATATTAGTTATTATATTATACAATGTATATCATAATCTTATAAAAAAAAACTTACCCCTCTGCAAAATTGGTTCCTTTTAAACTTTCATTAATCATTCCCGTTGGAGTGCATTCTGGGTCAAATTCAGTTTTCTAAGAGATGAAAAAAAGACATAAAAATTCCAAATATAATTTTATGAACATTACATGCCAGTTTCCATTTAATCTTGCTCATTTATATATTACCAGTACTACACATATTTATATTAAAAGCCATCCCAACCAACTTCAAATCAATTATACCCATTTAAAGTTTCAAAACTACGATAAAATGATAGAGCTTCTTGTCATGTTTTTTTTTAAACATGAATTCATTGAAAAAAATTATTCTGTGTTTTCAAACAACTTACTTCAGCCTTCTTGTCAACACAAGTGATATGTTTAGAAAAAATCTCCACAGGTTTAATAACATCTGCAGGAAGTCCACCAAAGTTTCTCAAGATGCAATGCTGTAACTGTAACCAGGTGGGTGCTTTTCTTGACTTTGACACAAAGGCATACAGCATTTTCATAAGACTAGAAAGTAGAATACAATACATGTGATCCTGGAAGCAGCTTCCTGTATTAATATGAACTACTTAAGAAATATTCAAAAGTTAACCTGTATTTATGGCCTTATAGCTTATGGAGTATAACAAATTTAATGATGCAGCTCCATGTAAAAACTAGTAAAATTGTGAGACTGAAACCACAAAAAGTATACACGAACTCCTCACTCCAGAAACCATATAGTAAAAGTCAAACAGGAATATGATGTAGTCTTAAACCAAATACCAAGATCTGGCATACTGATACATGTATAAAGTTTAAGTCAAAAAATCAAGTCGCTGTAATAGGTAGTTATAGAAAAATCTGTTGTGAAAAAGTTGTGGACAGACTGATGCCATGATTGCTTTTTATTTCCCACAAAGCAGGGGGTATAAAAGAGAAGAAGCTAAGATAGGTCTAGATAGTAATCATAAGGCTTCAAATCCTTAATCTTTCCCCAAAAACCTGATAATCGAGTACTACTATTTTTTACCATAATCACTAATAGTTCACATACCATTATTTCATGTCACTTTACTTTCTATGTTAATTGCAGCTTTTTATATTCAACTTTATTACAAATGGTGCTGAAGGGATTTTAGACTCCAGCAAAACAATTATTTAAAAATATACTAGCATGATTTTTCTGCTTTTTAAATTATATCTTAATTGAATGTAATTATGTAATAATACTGTATTTTTTTTGTAAAATATAAATAAAGAGTAGTAGTTTAGCTGCTTGTTTTTTTTCAAAATTCTAATACAAATGTAATACTTATGAAAAATCATGAATAAATAGAGCTATTCAATTTTTGTAGGTTTAAAGATTTGATTGGTTCATTTGATTATTGGCAGTAAGTGTGAATTGCATTGTTCTTGGTCAGGAAATGGGTTTTGGATTTCTTATAGTACGGACGTTGTCTGGAAAGTAGTCTTGATTGCACTGAGTTTAATATTGCCATGTTCAAGCATACATGAATGATATATGTTAATCTGATTAGACATGATACTGGTAGACAGGACTGAACGTTTCTATCACATATTTTCTCTTTCACTCTTATTGTAACATAAAGTCATTCTTACAAACATATCATCAATTTAAGGTTTATTAATAACCATTCACTATAGAATTATCATCCTCCAGGGACTACATACCAGTAGTTGTACAAGAATTTTTAGTGATGCCATAATCAATTTACCTGTAAAAGTCTCTCAAACCAAAGAATTCCCTCATCACCTGGGATGCCTTCTCAAAGAGTTCCTTGTAAGATAATGCTAGTGGTTCTATTAAAGGCTTTATCTTCTTCTGAACATCTGAGTCAGCAGAACAGATTTTCCTACAAAACATAATCTCAAATTTTGTACCTTATATTGAAAAAAAAAACCAAAACAAAGAACCAAAGCACAGGATAGCTACACAGTCATGAATACCCTATGTTCATAGCTATGTGTAGCTATCCCATGATTTTGGTGTAGCTTTTGGTATATCATTCCTTTACCATTGATCTCTAAGTGTACTTCAAGATATGAGGCTGACTTCTAAGTGTCTGTAGTATCCTTTATCTCAAGTTCTTTGAGGTAGATGCAATGTATCAAATTCAATAAACTAGGATTGTTTAGCGATAATACATCATATATATATAGCAGAAACTGAGATTAAAGGATCTAGCTAAATGATGTTCCTTCTTTGGATCAAATCAGCCAAAGTCAGCCTCGTAGGAGTGAAGGATAAGGTCAGCAAGTAGAGGAGTACAATTTGTTCCCATTGGAATGCTGACCATATTGTCAATAAAATATTCCAGCATTTTGAAAACATTTTCTGCAGTATATTTGGAAGATAAAAGTTCTATGGATGTTTTGTATTAAACTTGACATTTTGTGAAGAGACCTGAATATCCACCCATATACATAGAGCCTGAATCGCTCATCTAGCTAAATTTTGTCTTTCAAGAGCAATAAATTTAACAAGAAGTTGACTCAAGACGTCTTTGGTAGGACTTATCGTAAGGATCATTTCAGCAATTTAAAGTTTCTATCTATCTGTCATTTTTCTTATTCAAGGGCAATAACTTTACAAGGAGTCATCTCACTACTTCGATCCTTTGAAGACTTTTGTAGGCCTTATAATAAGAATCATTTCAGCAATTGAAAGAATTTGGTTAAACCTAACGATTTTGGAGATATAATAGGCAAAAAACTACTGTCTGACTGCTATGTTCTATTTTTAGAAAAGACAGCCATGTTTTTTGACGATCAAAAATCTACACAACAGTTGCATACAGGATACCCCAAGGAACATTCATACCAAGTTTGGTTCCAATTGGTCAAGTAGTGTCAGAGGAGGAGATCTTTGAAAGAAATAACATTAAAAATAGCAAAAAAACATTAAAATAATGGCAATAATTCCAACATGGCTTAACAGATTAAAATGAAAATTTGACCACAGATAGTTCTCATCATGCAGAACACTTTTATATCTTGTCAGAATTTGGTTAAACCTAACGGTTTTGGAAATATTTGCAAAAGACTTCAGTCTGAACCAAGGATCCGGAAATTTTAACAGCCCATGTCGGTCATTTTATCAAACTCCATCACATTTGTGTCAGTCTTTTACATGCTCAGATTGAGAATAAACTTAAAAAAAGACAACTTTTTTGTAGTAATTTAAAGATAACTATTGGAATTTGTGTTATTTCATCACATAAAATGTCTGTAACAAAATATCTGAACGAGTGAACAAGTTCAGTTTCGACCACACCAGGACGTTCTAATATATAAACTGTTGTCTTGCTTCATAGGAAAACAACATAGCATGCTAAAGTTAAAGAGACTTCTTTAAATACTAGTTATCCTTTGGATATACCTAGAAGACAGTTACTTTTACTGAATTAAATACTCAGTAAGACAAAAAATGTTACCTTGCACTGCTTAAAAGTTCATCCTTGTCAGGGACTTCTCTCTGTACAAGGATGCCTCTGTTCATCTTAGCTGGATCTAGTGCCCAATTGGATATCCCAATAAATGCAACCTGTAAAAGAGGTAGTGTCAGTAAGCAGGTCATAGTAGCCAAAAATATAAAAATACTTCAGATGAAAATAAGGTGTCGTAGAAATGCTTCCACGTAAGATTTGATTTTCCTGACTTGCTTTGGCATAAAATTCCCATGCTCTGATTTTGGTTCTTTCATAAGCATATGTTATAATGAATGAAAGAGAATGATGGTTCAGCCACAAATGCGACAACAAAAGGAGGGGCCAGTATCTACATAGAATACCCAAATGGAGTACAACAGTCAATGGCAATACCAACAGGATAACATTGCTCCAACTACAAGGCTGCAGAAGATGCACTCATCCATGCGGCAAATTACATCAAGGAAAGTGCAGAAAATATGCAAGTAGTATTCCTAAAAGATACCCTCTCCATAATACAAGCACTGACCAACAACAAACTACCACAACTTGAAAGAGCTGTTTATTCCATCAAGAGCCTTAAAACTGCCATACAGTGGATACCTTCACATTGTGGAATCAATGGAAATGAAAAAGCAGATAAGCTAGCAAAGGAAGGCACTCAAAGCAGCAAGATGAAAATCTTGTCTGCTACACAGAGATGAAGACCATCATCAAGTCTCTGCACAATACCCCTCAGAAGCAAGATAGCTACCATCAACTAAAAAAATTTGAGCAAACTACAATCTTCAGGCTCAGGACAGAACACAACAGACTCAACCAGCATCTGTACAGAGTTTTGAAGGTCATACCATCATCTATGTGTCCCTGTGGAGAAGTAGAGCAGAATACAGAACACTTTCTGCAGACGTGCAAGTTACACCAGGCACAGAGAGAAAAGATATGGGATAAACCAACCCCCATTACAGAGAAACTGTATGGACCTGTGGAAGACCTACAGAAGACAGCCAGATATGTTGAGGAGACTGGCATTCAAGTGTAATGGCGAACGACAAGAAGAAGAAGATGAATGAAAGTAATAGCAAGGGAGTTACAAACTAGACATTGCCCCTAATGGAATTAATAACCCATGTAGCCTGTTGAAGCCTGTACATTTGGGAACATATGATTCATACTGGACTTTTATACTGGATAGACTATGCAATTTTGACACACAGTTTGACACACATTTCTAAAACATCCAACTCCAAACAGTACTATTTTTGTTGAGAACACAATAACATAATATGTCTAATTCCTGACAATATGCACTTCTCCATACGGTAATCTAAAATCCCATTAAGTTTCATAACAATCCTGCAAGTAATTCAGGAGGAGTTGTGGACAACACATAAGGCCAAATTTTGCTCAAATTCAATGGTAATCATTTCTACACTTTTTGTCCCAACATAAATACCTGAGAGTATGCACATATCCATGTTATATTACATCTCACAAAGTTTCATAACAATGTTCCGAGCTGGTTAGAAAAGAGCTTGGACAGATGGACAGACAGGGTAAAACCTATATATCCCTGCAAACTTTCATGTATGATATTGGGGGTATTAAAATATTCACCCATAAATTGCTTTAGACAGTAAGTATCTTATGCTGAGTACAATAAATGTTTATTTGTATTATCAATATAATTTTGATCATCGTTTCTGAATACATGTCCACACTTGACATAAAGCTACTCATCTACATGTTGTAAATAAAATAAAAGAACCAGCCTTTATAACTCTTAAACAAACAGAACTGGAAAGCCATTTCAAAAGAAGGATAGTGAGTCACATGTAACCAAATGTTCTACTAAGAATGTACATGTATATGACCTTTGAAGAGATAGTGTATCACAATAGGTCTATAATAAGTGCATGATTTATACGCCAAACATTAAGTTGCATGTGTTGTTGTGCTTAGTATACTCCATTCATTCCTTATAGTGAAAATTGGATAGTCCCACAAAACAAGCAGTTAATATGGAACAGTAAACAAAATTGCTTACAACATATGCACGACCTATAATAAGTCACATATACCACATTGGTGACTAAGTCCATGTTTTGCTTCAGATGGGATAATGAAATTGGTGCACTATGGCATCATGTAATAAAGAATCTAAGACAAACATTTTTTTATGAAATTCTATTCAGGGGTTCCAGAGGTGTTGCAGATTAGTAGATGGTTCCTCTTGGTGAACAAATGAGTAAGTCCATGTTTTGCATCAGAAGACCAACCCAAAAGTCATTCAGAAGGAAAAACAAAATAGTACTAAATGCACATTAAAATAATTGAATTACCAATAAACAGAATAACAGTTACTTTCAATTTTGATACTGACAAATATTGTGTGGAATATCTAAACTCGGACTCAGATGCCCTTTCAGATATTCCACATGATACTGTCAGTATTAAAAATGACTTTTATTCTGTATTCATCATTTTAATATATATTGGTTATTGTCATATTTGCAATGCAAAACATTTTGCAGTGTGCAGCTTAATATGACAGTAGAGGTTGAAACCGTGAACAGTTGCGGCAACTACGGACACACCATTCAAACTTGACACAGCTTTAAATTTTTGACCAGATCAGAAGATGTCATTTTATGGCCATTATTCCTAAATGGTTCCAGTCAAAACCTGCAAAATTAATCCTGAACTTTCTATAGAGATATGGCACCTTGTGCTATATCTTCAAAGTGACCTATTCCCTTTCACTCAATCTAACATCCAGAAATCAGAAAAACATATTTGTTTCTGGTTTCCTTTGTGGCCCCTTATCATTACTTGGCTCAAGTCTTAACCTCCAAAATAGATCTGAGTCTTCCTTTGGTGGGAGGGCACCTTGTAATACAGTTTCAAAAAGATTCATTCATTAATAGTCATTATTGTTTGGATATCAGGAAAATGCATCTTTTGGCCCCTAATTTCTGAAAAATTTCAGTCTTTAACTCAAAATCAATCCAAGTCTGACCATTGTGGTATACAATATCAGACATTCCTTTGCTTTTACTGGAGTTACAGTCTTCAATTCCATAAAATGCATGTTTTTGTCTTTGTCCTCTTTTCGGTCCTTACTTCTAAATCAGGTAGAGCCAAAGCCCAAAAAAATCAAAACCAACTTTCCTTTAATGGTTTAAAGCCTTTTATATAATTTTATAAAGATCAAACAACTTTCTCAAATCATCACATGATAACCAAGTATCTACAGATGATGCTAATGACACAGACAAACACAACCACAACAGCGTCATACCAATACACAACTACAAATTTCTTTGCAGTCATATGAAAATTACAAACCTTTTTGTGTGGTTCTGGTTTTTCGTTGTCACAGCAACCATCTTCCAATAAAGGATGTAAAGTCTATAACAATAGATACAAAATGAGTTTGATAGAGCCTATGTTAATACACTTGAACAGTTCTAATGCTGATATCAGCAATTTTCATGAAAGTGTGAATGACAAAAAGATGTGCCATAACACATCCACATCTGATGTAAGCATATAAAATTAGTTTAAAAGTACCACCATTTACTAACCTTCTATTTTACTATTAGAATTTAAGGAAAGTGTACAATATAATTCAAAAAGGTTTATTACTTTTAAAGGCATTCTAGGTGAATCTTCTGCCAATCCAATTTCATCTAACACCACAATAGAAACAGATTTTTCCAAGTCTTTCCCATTCTGATAAGCTGCACACTGCTTAAAAGTCCCAACAATTCCTTCAGGTGTTGACAAAGGACTGCATTGATAAGATACCATTTGAGCCTGGAAGTAAACATAAAATTGCATTTTCGATATTATACTTATTGTATGGCAATATACAATAGTACCATAAGTAAGCATTCTTAGCATAACAAAAAAAAATCATGTCATTATACACGTACAAGAAGAAACCGAGACTGAAATTTAATTAATTTTAAACATTTGCTGTTCCTAATTCTAATATGACGTGCTTCAAAGCTCTTTATACCACAGCCCTGGTAAAAAAAGTGGTAAACACACGACCAACATTTCCTGCAAAACATAGGCTGCATCTGTTCAAGAATATGAAGAAACTGGTCCTATTAGAATCAAAATAAATCACATTAACTCCATTTTATCATTGTTTTACCACTGGTTGGCCATTTTATGTTGTTATTTAACATTTTTCTATCGCTCGGGTAAAACAATGCGAAATAAATGGCCAGCCCATGGTAAAACAATGATAAAATGGAGTTCATGTGATTTATTTCTTAAATCAAACGAATTCTATTCTAATATGACATGCTTCAAAGATCTACTGACCACAGCCATGGTAAAACTTTAATGTAGACATATAACAGTCTATTTCCAACGTCATAGATAAGTTTTACCTGATTTTACTGATGTCACAGTAGGTTTTGTTTCACAGTGGTCGCTATGAAAAACATATGCTGTATCTTCTCATAAACATGAAGAAACTACTCCTATTAAAATGTAAATGGTTCATTGAGACTCCATTTGATCATTGTTTTATCATGAGCTGGCAATTTATTTTATAATTTTACCCTGCACTATTGTTTGTGGTAAAATAATCAGTAAGTGGCCATAAATAAATAAATGATAAAATGAAACCCCATGAAATATTTGATAAATATTCCCTTACCTGTTTAAAGCTTCTAAATAGTTCCTTCATTGAATTGTTTCCCTGCATAGCATCAGCTACCATTGTTTTGGCCAAAGATTTTGAGCTGCCTGGTTTGCCAACCAGGAACATAGGTATTCTGAGCTCAATACAGATAATCATCATGAAAACATTCTCCTTCAGAGCCTTGTTCTTGGCAATGTTGACTGGGAAATCTATATTATCTACTAATACTGACTGGCACCTACAACATAAGAATAAAATGCCATCATTGTTGACAACAAATAAATACTATAAATTATATTTTATCATGTTTAATGAAACCACCTTGATGAAAAAAAAATGGTAAAAAAGGATTGATTAGTACAATATTTTCATGGTTTTCATGGGTAGGCCAAACCATGAAATTTGGTTCTCAATGAAAAGGATATTTCCATTGATGTGTATTCTGAAAATCTATAAACCACGAATTCAAGAATCCACGAACTTGTGTTTCTTCCATAATTCATGAAAATTAAAGTACTTTCACAGCATTATCTAAAACTATATTACTATATATACACAGGAAAATAAGAATTCTACATATTTCCATACATTCTTCTCTTTTTATACTTAACATACTTAGATATTTCTTCCAAGAATTGTTCAGCTCCACCAGGAAGGGTCAAAGGTGACCTAAAATGAAGAGCAACTTCATTCCTATACTGTTTCCTTTTGTGGACCAAACAAGCATGATAGCAAACTCCAAGAGCTAGAACCAGTGATCTTGTGATGTCATCAATGTCCTGAAAAAAGCAAGTAACGTATAATTCTAATGTTAAATAATTGAATTTGACTTGTAATAAGCCTTCTGATTAGGGAACATGAACTATTTTGTATAAACTGATTTGTTACTGTAATTTGAAAGTACTTCTCTGTCTAAATATCAGGCGAAATGTGTATAAGGTTCGACAGATGAAAAATAAAAATGCAGAAATTTTATTGCATTATCTAGGTATTTATACCTCATACCCTCCAGAAACAACTATCAAAGTGTTAGTAAACTTTGCTTTTTTAAGATATTAAGTATTTCTCTGTCTAAGAATCAGGTAAAATGTATATAAGGTGTGGCACATGAAGGAAAAAAAAACAGAGATATTATTGCATTAACCAATCAATTATACCTGATAACCACCAGAAAAAATCATCAAAGCGTTTGTAAAATTTGCCTTTTTAATATACTGATAGGACAAATTTAGTTGAAATGCACTATAGAAAATAGTGGGAAAATTTTCCTGCACTCTTTCCTATATAAGCAGTCAAAAAATATCTAAGTCACAGATGGTTTAGGATGGACTTGAATAGCTTTTTGGTTGTTTTCTAGATGTACTGAATATATTGTAGACAAAAATGACTAAATTGGGGAAAATGATGTGCCACCATTGCCTGATTCTTACACAGAATGGTACTTGATACAGATCAAATTTAGTTGAAATGCACTATTGAAAATTGGCGGGAAAATTTTCTGCACTTTTTCCTTATATAATCAGTCAAAAAATATCAACGTAACAGACGCTTCAGGATAAATTTAAATAATTTCTTTGTAGTTTTCTAGATATATTGAATATATTTTAGTCATAAAAGACCACACTGAAATCAATAATGTGCCACCCACTGCCTGATTCTTACACAGAATGGTAAACATCAATTGGCCCACAGTCCACAATTTAAAAAATCCACAACTAAATTATATAAGGTTCTAATCTTTCAACTTTGAACTGGAATCAATTTGAAAAAAAAAGCTTGAACAAACAAACCACATCATATTTTTAAGAGTAAGTACAATTCTTGAATGTTTTGTGTCCAACCTAAAGAACAAAGACCTAAGTTTTGTCTACATCAGTGCACACAAAATGATATAAACAAGTTTTGACCTTGTGATTTGCTTACAAATGAATAGTGGATCTTCTGAAAATAATGAAGGTACCAAAGTAATCAAGACTTGTAATATGAATGGAATATTTGCAAGTGTTCACAGACAATAACCCAGCAAATATGCCATTATTACAAGTCATAATTGTTCTGTAAATTGTTTTTTGCATCTAGCAGCCATCTTGTTCCATAAACAAGAGGCTCCCAGGAGCCTAAATTGCTCACCTGGTTGAATTTTGTCTTTCAAGGGCAGTAAATTTAAGAAGAATTTCTATCTATCATAGTTATCAAGATATTAGCTGAAAACTGTAAAAAAAAACTGTCATTTTTCCCTTTTCAAGGTCAATAACTCTTACAAGGAATTGTCTGACAACTTTTTTCCTGAAGACTTTTGTAGTCCTAATAATATGTATCATTTCAGCTATTGAAAGAATTTGGCTAACACTATTGATTTTGGGGATATTATATGCAAAACTATTGTCTGACCCTATGTTCTATTTTTAGTAACGGCAGCCATGTTTTTCGACAGATCAGAAATCCCCACAGCAGTTCTATGCAGGACACCCTAAGGAACACTCAACCCAAGTTTGGTTCCAACTGGTCAAGTAGTGTCAGAGAAGAAGATTTTTGAAAGAAATAACAAAAAATAGCAAAAAATGTTAAAAAAGGGCAACAACTCCAACATGGCTTAACAGATTAAATTGAATATTTGACCACAGATAGAGCTCATCATGCTGAACACTTTTACCCTATGTCAGAATTAAGGTAAACCTAACGGTTTTGGAGATATGATGCGAAAAACTACTGTCTGACCCCTATGTTTTATTTATAGTAATGGCGGCCATGTTTTTCAACAGATCAGAAATCCCCACATCAGTTCTATGCATGACACCCTAAGGAACATTCATACCAAGTTTGGTTCAAATTAGTCATGTAGTGTCACAGGAGAAGAGTTCGAAAAATTTTTAAGGACGACATCGATGACGGTGCCAAATGATGGCAATAGCTCACATGGCCTCGGTCAGGTGAGCTAAAAAAGGAGAAGTCATCCTTATTTTCACAAAATAATGCTTGAAGTAATACATTTATCACCCTTGAAAACTTTTTTCATTGCTGGTAGCATTGAAAATAAACCCAAAAAATTCAAGAATGTTGTTTATTAACTATATGTAATAAACATCAAATGATTTACCACTTCCTCATTATCATCATCTTCTAAAATAAACTGTTGTTTTTTCTTCTTCTTCAACTTTCTGCTTTTGATCTTAGAAAATAACAAGTTATCCTTCTCAACACTTTGGTTGTAAAACCAACTCATCACTTGTAAGACACGCTCTACGTCCCGTAAACTAACAAAGCTATATTCATCCTGAAATAAATAATAAAATTCCTTCAGACATGTTTCCACATGAGCCATTCCTTTCATCAGGTGAGTGCAATTCTTCATCTTAAACTTGTCATATATCCAAAATAATTTGTTTGGTTTGAATTTTAAAGAAATTGTCTTAAACACTGATGTTTTAGGAAAAGACATTAATCTATCATTTAAATAATCATAGATTGTAGAATAAATTTCTCAAGCAAAGCACTGGCTCTATAAGCAAAGTTCTAAACAACCGATTAAAATGACAGATTTTCAATACCTTCTGTTCCCTCATAAAAGCTTGGGAAGCTGTTAATATTTTACTGAGAACTCTGTCAAGACCCAGTAAAGAAGGGAAATGTCCATTTCTTATCTACAAAAATAAATATCATAGTTGTATACAATTTCCTTAAAAATATTTGATAGCTGTATACCTTTACTAAAATTAGCATTTAAATTCTTCATTAAAAACTTCCCATGATGAAGTGTGATTTAATATATCTATAAGGAAACAATATATTAATTTGGGCACAGCATTTTTAAAAATGTGTAGTAAATCTATGGTTCCCCAAAACTTCAAAAGAAGCTGTAAGAACAGCTAGTCAGTGTAGATATACATTGTATTTAACACTGGAATATGTAGTATTACTTTCAAAGGTTTCTTTAATTTTACAAATTGATTATCTCAACACCACAAAGATGATACCTCTGTATTTCAACTTTAAGACTCTGAGCAATAATATGTGCACAGGAAAAATTACAGTTTGTCATATGTTGAAGACTTGAATTATTCATGAAAAAATGAATTGTACATGTTGTTGTGATAGGTGTACCCAAACTCATACAGGAAGTTAAAATTGAAGAACTATCAAAATCACTTACAACAGATGCCCCATCTAAATGAAGCCACACAGGAAATTTGATACCAATCCATCCACTGAGAGCTGAGACACTTGTGACGAAAAGTTAGAAGGATGAACAGAAGAACAAGGTGATGCGAGACGAGATGAGCATGAGAAACTCCCGGGAGTTGAAAAAATATTTAATAATCTCTTTATCGCTGTTTTGCTGAATTGTAAGGCATTAGTTTTCTTTTATTTTCAGTTTTCTTGACCTAAATATGTAAGTTTTATAAGCGTTGCAAAATTTCCTTTCGGGACTATTTTTCAGCAACATGCTACATGACGTCACGTATATTGTGCAGCTGCAGCTGTGATACACTTTTTTTTTTTTTTTTTAAATCAGTTAACTATGACAGTGGCGTTTAAAATTTGTGGAATAATTTTGGGATTTATTCATTCTAATCAGGTAAGTTACTGTATTTAATCATTTTCCATTGTAGACTAGAAAATATCGCCACAAATTAGCCATTATTTCATACGCAGTAAACAAACAGATGGTTATTTGGGTCGTCAAATATTCCTACCCTGTTGCTTGTATGTCACGCGAGGACTAGTGATAATTTTCATTCTCACTCAACTGGCATGAGATTGAAAATTATCGTATAGCAAGATCAAAGGGATTTTAAACAAAACAGTGATAATCTGGTATATAACACAATGGGTGAAAGGGGTAAAACAAGTCAATACATATCATACAGTGTTTTAAACATGTTTTCATAGGTCTTATGAACATAAAAACATTGATTACCATATTGATCCTAAACATTAAAGCATTTGAAAACATTTGTTGCATTTTTTCCTGTGTATGTCTGTATGACAAATATTTGAAGCCAAGTAAATTAAAATGGAATGGTAGAACCGTCACAAAAAATATGGGATGGGTGGGAGGATGTTATTTTGTATTTTTATTCCTTACTGGATATTTATTAGCCTAATTTTAGCTATTTGAAGTATAGATATGTTCTAAATCGATAGCCACATCAGTTTCAGAGAGGAAACAACATAATCACCAAGAAATGAAAGGTTTGTGTGTTACAAATACTAGAAACTGATGAAGAAACAATCCTGATTTTGTAATTCCCGCCCCAATTTTAAAAATTTTGTCAAATCTACTTATTAATTATATTTTGCCTAACCACCCCTTTATAAATATACTCACATATCTAAGAACCATTTGTCTTATGTACATTTCTTCCACAACAGTATCCAGCTGTCCAAAGTCCCATACTAAAGGTAACAGACTTTGTGGTAATGGTTGCACCCTGTACACCAAATTCCTCATTGGAATATGTCCTAAAAATATAAAAACTAATTTTAATACCTGTATAAATTTTGTGTAATGCCACCAGACACTACATTGACTGTAAAGTTGAACACTGCGACTGCTCATTTGTATTTACTGCCATGAATGATATTTATATGTCAGCTCAAGGCCACCCATGAGTCTTCAATGAATGATGAGTTAACCCTCAAACCACAGGGCAGGCTGCCGCTGGCCCAAAACAACATTATACAAAGGTACAGCAAAATAGTTGCCCCTATATAATCCAGCAACATAAAAGCAAACTAAAAGTGAAAACAAAACAATACATACAGAGACCAGAAGTTCCTGACTTGCAATTAGGACAGGTGCAAAAAATATGATCACAACCCTCCCCTTTTTAAATCTGGCCACTGTAGAAAGAAATATTACTCAATTAAACACACCTTAAATCAATACAAAAAGTTCAGAATTCCTTGTTAAAACAGAAATTAAGAAACAGATTATATGTTACAGAAATGCACAAACAAGGGACTACTAACAGCTAATTGACATACCAGCTCTAGAGCACTTAGCATTTAAAAAGACCATAGCAGGAAATTTAAACATCTTTACTTCTCACTTAAGAGACAAACATATTTGTATTTTTTTATCCATGTAAGATATCCTTATCTTTCCCTTTGGCAAGATAAAACATGCAATGTTTGTGAGTCACAATAAAACATTTTATGACGTCCCATAATTTCAAATTAATTTTGACAAGCACATCATTCCTCATTAGCACAATTATCACAAAATTAATTCTAAAATAGAGAAAAAGAATTAAACACTGCTAGAAAATACAAGACTAGGAAATCTTAGAGACCCTCAGGTAGATTTCAGTGTTCTCTAACTCAACAAAAGCTTTTTAGAGAATTTAAAATTCTTGGATGTCTGAGATTTTTATGTCTTGCATTCTTAGTGGTGTTAGATTCTTGATGTGTATTGTAAATGTTTACTTAATTTAACTGCAAGTACCTAGTTTGTCAGTTGTTTTTTCTGCATCAACGTGATAGCCAAGGCCTGACTGTTCCAACTTCTTGATGACATCATCTGGATGCCTAAAATAAATAGAATGGTAAAAAAAAGTTTATAACTTCAACCCAAGTATGATAGTTGTAGGTCAAATGTCACAAAATCTGTACAATGGAAGAGGAAGCAACAAACAAATTGACGGACAAGTTACATGTGTGCCCATCAATACAAATAGAACTAGAAAAATTGTGAGCTAAATCTATACCCCCACTCCCCTAAAAATAACCATTCACACAAAAATTGAGAAAGCTTAATTGTAGACTAGGTACAAAGCCAAAAAAAAAAGGAAAGATTTCTGGGATTAAAAGTGTAAATAAAATTCTGATATTTTTTATCCTAGTTGGGTCATTGTTTCTTTGACATATTTTCAAAATCCATTCTTGTTATATTCAAAAGTGCTGTGAATATGTAAGCTTTGAAATGATTATGGTTGAGTGAATGGCTTTAGTGGCTTCATAGTTTCTTGATAATAACAGAAATTTTAACCCAACGATGTTAGAACTGTCAAATTTGTGAAGCAAATTTTTTATCGTTCCCTCCGCAGGACTCGAACTCGTACCACTGTGACATCTATGGCAACACCGTCTGCAGTAAGTCCATCG
This sequence comes from Perna viridis, assembly GCA_037379345.1. Taxonomy (NCBI): domain Eukaryota; kingdom Metazoa; phylum Mollusca; class Bivalvia; order Mytilida; family Mytilidae; genus Perna; species Perna viridis. Next base: position 10,844,677 of record CM074511.1, on the reverse strand, counting down.
CCCTAGACCACTTGGCCAATTAGGCTATATAAAATATAGCTTTCGTTGGCCAGATCATTCCTTCTTGTAGGATTATAGGTATGTAACTTAGTACAAGATGTATGGTAGTACGGGACAGTTCATTTAGATGTTATTATGTAGGATAGAGGATCAATTTAACGATACATGTCACAACAAATCAATATTATACAACGTCTCAGAATGTGACAACTCTATTTGCTACACTGCTCCATCGGATCAAATTGATACAGGGGAGATAATATTCTGAGACATTTTATATACATATATTTGTATACTGTTACAGATCCTCTATTGTCTTACTCGCTACCATCAGAGGTTGTCCTGTTCAGTTACATCATGTGCTAATGTTCACACTCTAGATTTACTTACGAGAAAGTATCACCCGATTAACAAAAGCTATATTTTTATATAGCCAAGTTGGCCATAGATGTCAGAGAAGAGAAGGGGTTCGAATCCCGCTGAGGGAGCGACCAAATTTGCATTGTAAATTTGCAACCTCGCATCGATTCTAGAGTTGGGGTGTACTTTAGACTTGATTAGACTTGATTATATATATATTGTACCAAACATCTAATCACTCCTTCCAATGGGTGCTGGGAAATCTATGACAAAATTTATACCACACATGTAAAAATTCTAAGTCGCTCAGATATTATGAAGGAGATAACCTAGAAAACTGGAAAGGGGAGACATTGTACATGTCATCATGCTTAAGCCATATGCTAAAAATCTATCCATTCCTTCCAATGGGTGCAGAGAAATCTGCGATGGAAAAATTCCCAATTCTGCACATGTAAAAATTCTAAGTCGCTCAGAAAACAAGAAGTAGATGACCTTGAAAATTGCTAAGGGGAGAGACAGTACAAGTCACCATGCTTAAGCCAAAGACCAAAAAATCTAACCATTCCTTCCAATGAGTGCTGAGAAATCTGATAGAAAATTTCCTAATACCACACATATGAAAATTCTAAGTCACTCGGAATAAAGGAAGTAGATGACCAAGAAAGCTGCTAAATCTCATCATTCCTTCCAATAAGTGCTGAGAAATCTGCAACGGAGAATTCCCTAATACCACACATGTTAAAATTCTAAGTCACTCATGAGTTGGCTATGACTGACACTAAGTGATAACAAAAGCTCACATGGTCTTCCAGGTCTGGTGAGCTAAAAACAGTTTACTCTTTCTCCTTCAGACCATCCAAAATCATGAACATCTTCAAACACATGCCTTAGATCACACAGAAGGGGATAAAATATTGAAACGATTTTTAAATCTAAAAAAGTAAATATTCATTCTCAGCATTTTGTATAACAGAGATTATCTGCATTTAAGGAAAAAACCTGTACAATTGAATTTTACATATTTTTTTTTTCACTTTGTATCTCTTTCTTCTATTACAAAACAACTATAAATTGACATAATAAAAATTTTCGAAATTTAACCACAAACAAAAAAACACTTCAAGGTACAAGCAATGTCAACAATTTAATTTTGACTTAATGCTTAACAAAAAACAGGTCATACAGGTTTAAGAACTATAAGCCTTACTTTCTGTAAGGGTTACATGCTGCCACAATCTTAAGCCTGTTATGTAAATCCATGGGTTTTCCACCAAGAGATTTGTCACACATAATTTCCTTAATGACACCTATTGCCTCTGTTGTATTGGCTTCATCAAAAAACAAAACAGTGTCCATGTGTTTGTATTCTTCAAAATTTTGCACTGCCTTTTTTTCAGCAGCTTTGACTTTTTCAAAAATGTCTGATGGCTTAGTTCCTCCATGTACCTGAAAGTCAATATAAACATTGTCTTTTACAAAAATGATATGTTGACAATTAGTAAAATGCGTGTTTCAATTATACAGTGGAACCCCCATAAACTGGCACCTCTGAAAACCGGATTCCTCTGAAAACCGTACATTTATTTTTGGTCCAGAATTAACGCCTATATATTCAAGTAAAAAAGTTCTCTGAATACCGGCTCCTCTAAATTCCAAATTCCGGCCGTACATTCTGGAACGAAACATGTTTTCAGACAATATTGACCTCTTAAAACCGGCCGACAAAATCTGTTTACCTGAGAAATCGGTGAACCGTGTTACTTGTCACTCTCTGTATTGGTTATTGATTGACATATTTTACATGTAAACCATTGCCGCCGGACTATTTACCTTGTCACGTAAACATGTCATAATTAAAGCTTTTAAAGCTCGCTACAGAAAAAGAATGATGAAAAGGCTTGTTGCAAAAATCGATCAAGTAAACAACGTAATTGAACTTTGCAAAGAAATTAATGTGGTAGACATCGTACACTGGATTAACAAATCGTGGGCAGAAACTTGTGTTGAGACAATTTCCAAGTGTTATAATTTATGTGGATTTCCCGTTTCATCAAATGACAATTCAACTGAGAGCGATTCCGATGATGACGACGACAATATCCCACTAAACCAACTCGCTAAAATCAACAGTGTCGCGCAAATCGATCCCGAGACATTAGCCACATTTGATCAGCATGTGTCAATTGAAGATGACAGCAACGATTGGAAACAAGCTCTTATCGAAACACACTCAGCCACAGCCAAAACAGCGATCGTTGATGCAAGCGACTCCGATGATGATCAAACCTATAAACTTTCCGGAGCCACAACGTCAATTTCTGGTACCTCTGGAAACTGGACCCTCTGAAAACCGGCCGATTTCGTCAGTCCCAGTGATGGCCGGTTTACAGAGGTTGCACTGTATATCATTTTCCAAATTTTCTGCAAACTTTCAATGCTCAGTTAATGATGTGTCTACTAGCTATTGAAAACTATCAGTTAATATGCCTTTTTATGACTATTTGTAAGTAATTATTAAACATTCTATTGGTTATTTGTACTTGAACTGGAGGTGAACAAGCTATTAAAGAAAATATCTCCTGCTTCAAAATAAGTCAAATGTGAAATGCCTTAGTTGGACTATCAACCTTGGGAGTCTTCAAACAATTATTTATCAACTTTGTGAGTCCTCTGACAGTAATTTATCAACCGTAGAAGTCCTCCAACAATTATTTTATTCCTTCATGCATAACTATATATGATGCCAAACCTTCATAAGAAATTTTAATAAAATTGCTCAAGTCATTTTGGAGCAGTTGTGCTTACATGTAATGTGGGCAGAATAACAGACAAACAAGCATGTATGTCCCCAAACTTTATTTGTGTGGTATAATAAAGCTTATTTTTGTCTAAGAACTTTTGGAGAAAAATCTTAGAACTCATTTCCTTACTGGCTTTAAAATGAAAATGAAAGGAGTATAACTTTTACAAATATTTATCCATCAAACTGAAATTTTAATTTTAACATATTTAGTAATGTAGTCTAAGTTTAAGAAATATTTTTTTCTTGTGCAAATGGGCATATAAAGAAATCAACCAACTTTCATCAGTATCATATTCTGAACATTAACTCCTGGTGGTTGCTGCAGTGAGCACATAAACTTGACAAGACGGGTCTTCCCACAACCAGTTTCTCCCATGATGATGACAGGTATGTCACATCTAAAAAAAATACCAGTAGAAAAACTTTAGAGAGCCTGAAAAGCTGTCCTGGGAAAACAGAAATCCTGAAGTGACAGTGGAAATAATTCTGTCAAGTAGACTTTGATAACGTTTAACTCAATTCACATGAAGAATTTAACAGGTTCCTTTTTTTTTAGAATGCAAAAACTGGGAAATAATACTCACAATTTACATTATGGTAAAATAAGTTATCATATAAATTCAGCTGAACAAGGCATCTTTAGGATTAGATATTAATTCTAAAAGGATCACATTCAAAAACATAACAAAACAAAAATCATTACTTTTAGGGGCTTTCAAAGACAATAACCTCTGTAAGGATTACAATTTTTAGTCTTAAAAGCATAGATTATGTAAGTCTCTAAAATTCTAAATAAAGAATATTTGTTTATTTCTTCTTATCTCTTCTTTTTTTGTTGTACTGTACATTGAAACTGGTAGATTTATCCTTGTACTCAAGGTGACTGATTTAATGATTGATAAGCATAACATAATTTTGATAGTATATATCTAACTTCATACCTAAATCTCATATAAATAGCTAAAATTTTCTTCACATTGTCAGTAGTAAGTTCATATGTATCATCAGGATCATGTACCATGTCATTACCCATCACATTACATAATTTCAAAATCTTCTCGTGTCTGCAACATAATACAGATATTTCAGCCTAATTTATCAACTGATTTCTTAGTACCTAATCCACTGAACTGAACGTCAACAAGCAGCCTGGGTAATGTCTATAAAGAATCAGAAATTGCTCACCATTCCAAACCACCTGATTTCACCCTGGTAGGTTTTTAGTGAGATTCACGCAATTTTTCTGTGTACATTTTTTTGTGTTGTCTGACTTTCTTTCTTATTTTGTCCTTTTGGGGTTTTAAGCATTGTTTTCTCTTTGTTTGTACCTTCAGTAATGTTATTTACATCCTTATAACATTATTATTCTTCTACCTCTTTATACTTAGATTTTCTGAAAATCAAAGATGATGGACATCAAACAAAGAGAGTGACAGACAGACAGGGTAATTCCTAAATACTCCAAAACTTAGTTTGTGGGAGATATAATAAGTTCAAAGCAAATTTTATTTACCTTGGAAGTGCATTAAAATCCTCTGTTAGATTAACTTTGTTTCTGATAAGACTATCAAATAAAGTTTTATCCATAATATGTTTTTCCAGAATTCTTTTCGACTGTTTATCAATCATATCTCCAGTTGCTTTATCAATGTAGAAACCCAGAAAAGTCATGCTGTGGTGGTCAGGATTGAAGAAGAGATATGGGTGTGGGCTGAAAAAAAAAGGTTCAATATGAACAACAAGATTTTTTCTCTAAACAAGAGGCTCCCAGGAGCCTGAATCGCTCACCTTCTTGAATTTTGCCTTCCAAAGGCAATAATTAAACAAGAAGTTGCCCAACAATTTTGACTAAAAAAGTCTTTGGTAAGACTATCACAAGATCTTTTCAAAAATTGAAAGTTTCTTTTAATCTATCATAGTTTTCAATATATAGTTTTCAGAATTCAGCTAAACCTAATGGTTTAGGAGATATATGCAAAAAACTACTGTCTGACCCCTATGTTCTATTTTTAGTAACGGCTGTTATGTTTTATGCAGGATACCCAAAGGAACATTCATACTAAGTTTGGTTCTAATTAGTCAAGTAGTTTCAGAGATGAAGAGTTTTGTATAATTGTTAACGATGAAGACAATGGACACCAAGTGATGGCAAAGCTTACATGACCTTTGGCCAGGTGAGCTAAAAAAACTGATATTGGTTAAAAAACAGCAAAGAAGCTCCAATTCAATAATTTAAAAAAAAAAAGATTAAACTTTGATCAAATGAATATGCATATGCTTTACTACCATAAAACCAATTAAGAAGTAAAATAAAGAACAGGTTTCACTATTTTTCTTGATCTGAACATCAATGACAGTACAATACTGTAGAATACTAATTGTTATAATTTCAGTTGTCATTATTAAAGTAATCAAAACTGACATTTATGATACAAACGAGACATTGGCTTTATATCCCTACAGCCTGTTGAACCTTGTACATTTGAGGACCAATGTGTACATATGATTCATATTGGAAACAATTTTTATGGTGGATAGGCTAAGCACTTTGACGCACAACTTGTTGTTAGTACTGATTGTTACAACATCCAACTTGAAACAGATATCAGTACTATTTTGTTTTGTAAAGGCACAATAACAAAATATGACCAATTCCTGACATTATATACATAGGGTAATCTAACACAAGTCTTTAAGGAGGAGTTGTGGAAAACATATCTGACCAAATTTTGCAAAGTTTGGACTTACAGACAGGGTGAAACCTGTATACCCACCAAAATTCGTTTGCCGGGGGTACAGATACATTTACCTAGATTCCCATGTCCTTTTCATTTGGTATTGCTGTATTATATCATTTTCTGTTTGTTCAGTATCATCACCAAGGACCTGAAACAACTGAGCAGGAGATTCCTCACTTATTTGTAGAGATCTGGTAGAAAAGTCCTAAAATATAAATGGTATTATTGTATGTGTCAGAATACTGGGGAATATCAAAAATAGGAGAGCAGCAAGTAACATGTATCATACTTAATTCACTGCAAAAAGTATAAAATAAGGTCAGGAATATTTCTGAAAAATTGAAAAAGACGAACTAGATCATTTTGGAATGCAATGTAGGATTAGAATCATGATAAATTCTGCCTAATAATATTACCCTTGACATCTGGATGAGGAACCTTAAAACAAACTTTGGAAAGCCAGGTAAGTCCTGCAGAGCAACACTACTGCAAAAAGATGACACTTCAAAATCTTGCAACTGTGCATCCAGAAAGCTGACAAAATGGTAAAGCTCAGACCAGGAGGGATCTCTGATTCCACAATGCCTACAATAATAAAATAAAAGTAGACTTCTCATATAAACCAATAAAGTACTTCATATTCAATCGTTTGTCTCCTCTTGCTTAGAACTACTTAACTACAATCAATGCAAGTACAAAAAGAACTCTTGCTTTTCAGCAGGATATTATCATTAGTGAATTTTGTTTTCTTTTTATAGCAATCAATTTTCATACAAAAACAAATTGTTTACCTGAGAAGAGTCATGAGGCAGAGAACAGGGTTTCCTTCCGGGGTTCGTGGGTTTACATTATCTAACCTACTACCAGAGTCAAGCCTTGATAGGTACTGGTAGGGTCTTTGGAATGTTGAACTCCTGAATTCTATTTCATCAAACAATCTGTCATGTAATGTATAATCTTGAGGAGTTCTTGCACTTTGCATAATTTCAAGACTTTCATGAGGTGATCTACACATTACCATTGGGAGGATTTCTAAGCAATTGTGAAGGCACCTCAGATTACCTCTCTGAAATTAAAGTCATTCTTATTACACGGTTTTGTGTCATATTTCAAACAAGAGGCTCCAAGGGTCCTGAATAGCTCACCTGTTTCATTTTTGCCTTTCAAGGTCAATAACTCTAACAAACAGCTGTCTGACAATTTTGACTCATTGGAGACTTTGGTAGGACTTAACATTTTATCAATTGAAAATTTTTATACTTCCTATTATAGTTTTCAAGATATTGGTTGAACACTGCTAAAAACATAATTGTTGCCTTTCAGGGGCAACAACTCTTAACTTGGAGTCCCTGAAAACTTTGATCCACACAAACTTTAGTAGGCTTCATCATAAGAATCATTTTGGCAAACTGCAAGTTTCATTCTATCTTTCATAGATTTCAAGACGTTGGCTGAAAACTGTAAAAAAAACTGCCATTTTTCAACTTTCAAGGGCAATAACTCTTACATGAAGTCGTCTGACAACTTTGATACTTTAGAGACTGTTGTGGGCCTTATAATAATGATCATTTCAGCAACTGAAAGAATTTGGCTGAACTTAATAGTTCTGAACCCCATGTTCTTATTTTAGAAACAGAAATCATGTTTTTTGATGGATCAAAAATCCCCATAACAGTTCTATGGGATACTCCAAGGAACATTTAAACCAAAATTGGTTCCATTTTGTCCAGTAGTGTCAGAGAAGGTTTCTGAAAGAAATGGCATTAAGAATAGCAAAAAAATATCAAAAAGGGGCAATAACTCCAACATGGCTTCACAGATTTAAACAAAAATTTAATTACAGATAGATCTGCTCATGCTTAACACTTTAACTATGTGAGAATTTGGCTAAAACAGAGTTTTGGAGATACATGCGAAATACTTCTATCTGTCCCCTATGTTCTATTTTTAGAAATGGCAGCCATGTTTTATTTTATGGATCAAAATTCCCCACAACAGTTCTATGCAGGATACCTAAAGGAACATTGATACCAAGTTTGGTGCCAAATGGTCAAATAGTGTCAGAGGAGAAGAGTTTTGAAAAATTATTAACAATGACAGACAACGATGGATGCAAGTGATTGCATAGCTCAAATAGCCTTTAGCCAGGTGAGCTAAAAAAAGGATTATTTTAAGGCTATTCAAAATGTTAAGTAGCTTTCATCTTTTGATAAACATAGTGACATAGAGGGACAAATCACTTATTGTGTAACAGTTCGTTTCTTTATAATCATATCTGATTTGTTTATACCAGCTTACAGTTACATGAAAAAGGAAGCTTACGTCATTACTACCAGTAGCAGTTTTAAATTGTTTAATGACTATATTACCTGTCCATCTACATCCTTAACCAGTAATGGCAGGGATTCAATTATGTAGTAATCTGTTGAGGACTTTCTCCATACCAATCCAGAGCTATCAGTCAGACAACCCAAAATCAACAGCTGAAAAAGGAGTAGATCCACACCCTTCTCTACCTTAAAATAGACAATGAAACATTCTAAAATTATAGCCTTAGAATAGTTAAACTCAGATGTAGACCTACGGCAAAACAAATATTTTCCAAAAAGCAAAGGTAGCCGAAAGTATTTTCTTTAAATTCTAGCTTGATAACCAAGACAGATATTGTAGGTAAGGGTAGACCCAAATCCAGCTTAGCGGACTTGTACTATTTTAATAAATGAATGTGATTTGTTTTTACTCTGACATACTGTGCCTCTCTTCAAGCTAGGTACCAATGTTCTTGGTTTGTCAAAAATACAGTAGTTACATGTACAGGAGTATTTCAAGAGTGTCCCTAAGTTAGTGAATAGAAACTTTACTTTTTGTGAAAATTTGAATTTGAGTTCTGAACTACAAAAATTTGAACCCAACAAACTATTTCCACATATTCAATAATTTACTAGGACCATGGTCTTATTTTGTACACAAAACATATCATAACTGATATCATCATAGTATTAAAGACAGAACATATGCATACCTTATGAGATAAATCAATGTGAAATATTCTAGGAAATTCTTCTCCTGGAGGTAGGGTTACATCTAATAAAATTTTCATAACCTCATCAATATTCACAGTCTTGTCATGAAGTGGAATGGTCAACACACTGTTCTCATCTTCTTCATAGATTTTTCTTAATTCTTCAGCCTTTCTTCTTTTGTAAAGAGTTTTCCCCACACCTGCTCGCCAGGATTTTACAACTCTTACAGTTGATCTTAATAAATGCAGAAAATTCAATGTTGATTTATTCAGTCATGAGGGTTATTGCTTTTTTTATTTTGAAGAAAAAATAAATTAGTAAATTAAAGATTATTTATCCCCTCATGCCCGAGTTTTTATGTAGAACAGCATACTAGGTAGCAGATTATGCTCCAATAAATTACAAAAGAACTCACATGAAACACTTACATACTGACTGCAAAGTTTCATTAAGTTCTTATTAGTTGATTCTCATGATTCATGGACATTCTACTACAGGAGTAAATTTCGGGAATATTCAGAATTTAAAAAGGGCCTTAGTCCCACAAATGTAAGGAATAAAAATTTTCAGGTAACATAAATAAAACAATACTTACCTTTCAAAGTCAACTACACAGGCAGATTCAAGCAAACCTCTGTTTCCTAACAGATTTCTGCACAAGAAGTTTTGCACCTTTTTTGCACTGACACCAAACAATTGTCTCTGATATTTGCTTAGAGCCCTAACAATCAGGGACTTGTTCTCATTTTCTGAACTGCAAACTACTACTAGTCTGTAATTGTCTACAAATAAAAAGACTCTTTGGTTGAACAAGTTATCCCCTCCTATCTGTAACCAAGTTAAATCAGCCCAAAATGAGTAACCAAGGCAATTTCCATTTATTGGTGATAAAGTTTTGCAGGCTGAATGATTGATTGTTGGTGTTTAACACTCAAACAACAGTATTTCAGCTATATCTGGGTGATGAACATGAAATGGATGATAAAATAAACATGAAATGATGATGAAATTAAAAATGGGATGGGACACTAAGCTAATAGGGTCGACAAATATTGAATTGCCACTGGAAATAGAGAGAGGGGGTAGGTCGGACAATTTAACCTCCAGTGACAGAGTGCAAAGGTTCCCACTCCTATCAAATACCACAGCAAGTTCATTTAACGTGCAAGAAACGTGGTATCTTTCCCAACACATTGCCCCAGTATGATAGCCTGAAGACCCCAGCATGTGACAAGCCAAGGGTATCCAATTCCACCAACTGGGTTACACAACCTAGTTGCTCTGTAGGCAGAGTACCTTAGCCCCCTGCCAGAGTTCTGAGCAGTAATTTGTCATCTTTTATGACAAGCTTAGTGCTGCTGTGGGTCTATTCCTTTGACACCCAGACCCACACAGGACTTTTCCAAGCCGTTATTGCTACTAAATGCTTATTACTCATCAAAAATTGATGAGAAATTTTTAAGAGTTCTTGTCAAGGAATTTTAATACTTTTCTCACTTAAAAAAGGAAGCTTTTTACTGATATTTGGTGGGTTTTTTTAAAGAATACCCAGTGACAAGGAAGGCAACACTGACTTGAGAATAGAACTGTTGACTATTTAATGGATTGATCAAAGTATTGAAGTATCACATCTTTAATATTGCAGATATTTTATGCATTTCAGGACGATAATGTTTGATCATGAACATGATTGTGCCAGATCACAGAAATATCTGGTAAGAATGTTCTTCATTCGGACACATTCTGACCCTAAGCCAACTATTTGCAACACTATCTTTTTCATACTGTTTACTTGGCAAAGAAGTAGTGACTATCAACATCAATAAGCTACACTATTTACTTTTCACTCTTGAATCAGTCATCAAGCTCTCCAGTACCCTCTCTGCTTTGTCAGAAACATCATAGTCAAGGAGGTCAACATTAACAAGACAGTAGATTCTCTCGCCATCAATAAACAAAGATCTCCTCCAAAATATTTCAATCTAAAATAACCAATAATGTCATATAAATAAAATAATTCTCTAACCAATAAGGTTTTAAATACTTCTAAGGTAGAGCAATCAATTTCACAAAAAGTTGTAAATCAAAAACTAATTGTAGGTTATGATGTCACTATGCTGTTTTCTACTGTGATGTCATTATTTACAATCAATTTTACACTTAAAAACTTGTAAAATTGACACATGTAAACTAACTTTAATATTTTTGCAAGAAATTATTTTGCTTTAATTAATATAACTGGTATTCTTTGAATGGTTTTAGTATAAAACGTATCTCCTAAAAGTCATTAAACTAAAGCTATCACGCTTCACTTACATCTACATGTAATATTTCAACTCCTTTTAGTTTAGTCAAAATCAAATAAGCTATTTCAGGGTTGCATTTACATGAGATATAGACTGGCAGGCAGTGATTCCAGTATACTCTCAAACTTTGTGGGTGGTGTAATAATTAACTAGTACTCCAAATAAGAATCATGCAAAATGTGATTCATGGTTGGAAATTTTTGATATTTTGTTTAAAATATTATAATAAACAGAAATTAACATGTGTTTTTTCATATAACTCTTATTCTTAGGAGATAAAAATATATAGAATGTACTGTAGAATTCAAAATCAAGGAAGATAACTCTGTAAATGACACTACAATACAATTGAAACTGGTGGATTTTAAATGTGGATTACCTCCTAAGAGCAGACAGATTAGAAGGAATAATTATATATTTCATCATAATTACCTATAAAGAAACTATAAAGAAAAAATAACAAAAATAAAACGGGTGTATCACATATTACAGAATTTGCATGATTCTTACAAAGACTAATACTTAATTCTGATTCTATTATACTAGGTTTTTTTTTATCTAGAAATCTTTCACATATATTTGTTCAATACTTAAATTTTATTTCATTTTCTGAAATTTCAGGGAAGTCCATGGATATGTAAACTAACTTATAATTAGCAATAATGTCTGCAAGCTCACAAAGAGAATATCTCTTCTTCAAATGGCTTTAAATGTTAAATGTAAAAACAAATAAGTTGAAATTTTCACATTTTAGAATCCTCTTACAACAAATATCATTTATAATGCCCAAACTATCAATAAAATATATCAAAATCCATTTGGTGGTTTAGCGAAATTTGTGCTTACAAGGCTTTAATAATATATAAAACCATTAAGTTGAATACCTCCATTTGTAGCCCTGCAATAATAACCATGATGCACATTTACATACGATGCCCATAAGATTTCATCAAAGTTGTTAGCGTGGTTAAGGAAGAGTTGTGCTTATGAGTTCTTAATATGTAATACCCTTCAGGTAGCTTACTTCCCTCTGAAAATAATTATAACCCTTAAAGCAACATCTATATATGATTAGTTAGGAATTTGCAGAAAGGTTTAGGAAGAATTTACAATAAATGTGGACAGAAAAAAGAAACAGACAGACAAGATGATTCTTGTATAAGTCTGAATGTGTTAAACATCCTTTCCAATGTGTACCATATCAACAGTAGTGTCTGAAGTACAGAGAAGAACTTCATCAGCTTTAGGTAAGGTCCCTTCAGTGGTGCTGTCATAGATTGACAGGACAGTATTCAATACATCATCTGAAAGAAACCAGTTCAACTTCTATCACAATAATATACATTTGTACTCATTTTTACAGTAAACAAGAGGTTCACCTGGTTCAATTTCGTCTTTCAAGGGCAGTAAATTTAAGAAGAATTTCTATTTATCATATTTTTCAAGATATTAGCTGAAATGTCATTTTTCCCTTTCAAGGGCAGCAATAACTCTTAAAAGGAATCGTCTGACAACTTTTTTTCGGACACCTACTTTCCGAAATTTTACATTGACTATTATATGGACAGGGAGTCATCTTCTTTAGGATTTATTTGACTACCAATATCACATAATTATTGAAAATACTGTATGTTCATTCTAGAGCATTCACATGATGCATTTAATTCATACAAAAAGAATTAGCATTCCAGTGATTATCGTAATTACTCTAAAAGTACTTTTATTACGTGGACACCAATTTTCGTGGATTAGGTAAGAAACACAGTCTGTGGACTCTTGAATTTGTGGTTTTGAGGTTTTCAGTATACACATCAAAAGAAATCTCTTTTTCATTTGGAACAAAATTCCGTTGTTTGGCCTACCCACAAGAACCACGAAAATGGGTACTCCACAAACAAAATCAGTTTTACAGTACTTTCAGTTATATATATCTTATACAACCCAACAAAAAGGGCAGGATGACCACACCCCTACATATAGACAATATATATTATGTACTATGTTAAAAATGAGAATTGTATATTAAAATATCAACAGCACTGATTCATTCAGAAAATAAAATCAATAATTATCTTACTTTGATGACAGAATTATTAATAATTATCTTACTTTGATGTATATTAAAATATCAACCGCACCGATTCATTCAGAAAATAAAATCAATAATTATCTTACTTTGATGACAGACGATCAAGTTTGGTTCGCCTTCCTTCAATGGTAGAGAAAAACTCCTCTCAACAGCTATACTTTCTATAAAATATAAATACAATAAGACAAACTACAGGGACAACTCTAATTATTTTTTGTTTGTTTGTTTGTTTGTTTTTCTTTTTTTTGAACTTCATACACATTATCATTTAAATATTATTGCTAAACACATTTAAAAAGTATTTTGATCAGAGTATAGACAAATAAGTCACTGAAAGCAAGATGTAACTAACACCAGAAGATAACTTAATTTTTTTTCTACCTCTTAAACAAACACATAACACATAAAGCACATAAGGCATATGAAATAAATGGTATTTTGTCAAAGCTTGTGAAACAGAAGTGCGACAATATATATGTGTCAAAACGATTGATTGATTGTTGGGGTTTAAGGCCGAGCAGCAATATTTCAGCTTTATTCTGGCACAAATATGTGTCAAAAGAACGGCAAATAAAACAACAGGGATGATTTTACAAGGTCAACAAACACAGCTGAAATTGGCAAAATTAGAAGTAAATATACAGTGAAAAAGAATCATAACAGTAAAATCCAGATTTGAAATAGCTGTATTCAACTAAAAAGCGGGAAAAAATCATGTCTGAAATAATGACATTTATTCCTGTTATATGTAATTCATTATTAGAAAATCAGCACATTTTCTTTATATATTGCCAAAAATTATCAGAAAAAATAGAACATATAACACTCACTTTTTGTCAGGCCATATTTGATAACATCAGAATTATCAAGAAGAAAACAGATTATATTTACCTTGATCTCTCAGCTGCTTCAAGATCATCCCAAGGTGTTCAATACTTAAATAATCTGACACACTAGAAGATATAGAGCTGAGGAACCTTTCCCACAGTTCTGTCAGTGCTAAGTGTAACTTGTCAAAAGCATTCCCCTCACTTAAAAAAGAAAAACAATTGATTTATTAATGTGTTGCTGGGGTAAAATTAGAATTTTATTCATAAGAAAAATGTATTGGGTCTTAATTTTAATGTGTTGGTGGTACCCATCAATATTATGGGCATTCTGCACCAAGAACACACATTTTTATAGAATAGGCCAAAGCATCAACAGGCATAATTTACTGATTAAAAGACATGTAAAAGTCAATCTGTCTTTTTCAAATAAACATACCTTGAAGTTCTTGTCAAATACAACACAGAATTTAGTTTGTCTTTTCAATTTCCATAATGGTCTTGCAAAACTTAAAAAAATAAAGCTATATTCCTACATGTTAATACAAAAAATATGATGCATACGAGGATTCTATAGAAAGTTGTTGGATCAATTCTACAGTAAGAGATGACATAGACTGATCCAATTTAGTCCATCCACTAAGTTCTGTTCCTAACTCTCCCTCTGCTTGTCCAGGCTCTTGAGCTACAGGGATATCATTGTAGTCAAACTCATGTTCATCACACCATACTAATACTACAAACAGAAATTAGAATACTGGTTTATAAAGAAAGACAAAAAAAGAGAGTGTGTGCACAATAAAAAATACAATTGAAACAATAGAAGACGTGTAGCAAACAAAAAATACATTTTGATACTAGATAAAGTAAGAAAAAAAAAAGAACAAAATTAAGTACCTTCTTCCAAATCATCACCACAGTGTTTCAGAGCCACTCTAGCTAGTTCTTCAGAATAATCATTATCCATGATCTGTTTAAGCAAAGTCTGTTGTTCTTCATTCATTTCCTCCTCCAACAGAGGTTCACCAGGCTCTTCTTCCTCTTCAGTTCTAGTCAAATGAACAATATCATATTGAGCCTGTGACAAAGCTTCGATGAGATCTGATTGAGAACAATTCTGCTTCACAGATGACAGTATTGGGTAGACAAGGACAGATGGGTTGTTATCAGGCTGCCAATGGCCAACTTTGACAAGTTCTTGTTGAAGAAAAACAATTTGATCTATAGTAAAATAATTCAACATGTGAAATTTCTCTCGCTTTTCACTGATATGGTTTAGCCATTTCTTGTGACAATCTTCTAAAAAATCTGCTAACTTTAATATGATGGAGGAAACATCATTGTCAATGTTGTCAGTTCTACCTTTCAATGTCACAGCTTCATTCCCATGACCAAAGTTAATGAAAACACTAACGGGTCTTTCTTGATCACACAGGAAGGTTGCATGCCAGTTTGAGAACAAGACACAGCCATCAGAAACCAGCTTTATAAATGCATTTCCTAAGCCAACAACAGCTGAGAGAATCTGGAAATATGATACTTTTTTTAAACAAGTAAATGCAATGTCAATGTAGGTCATAGACAGAATTTATTTCTCGAAGTATTTTAAAAAATAATTGTTACAACTATTTAAACATGATACAAGGAATTCTCTTGGATTAACTGGCTGACTGGCTAAAAATTATTTGCTGTCTTGTTTGAAATATAATATACTTCAAAACAGCACATAATTAACTTGGACATAGTTACTAAATAATTTATGATCACTTTTTAAATATATTTTTTTTAAATTCTAGAACATTGTTCAGGGTCATATGCAAGGTTGCAAAAACACAGTTACTTGTGACAGTACATCTGAGATTCCTACATCTATTTTTATAGCCTTCATGAATGAATTTAAACAGACTCCATTAAATGACAATATTAATTACCAAAGTAAACCTTTCTACATCTTCTTTGCCCTTTTCAGCTTTTCCAGCTACTAACATAAGTTTAGACTGCAGTTCCTGAAGTTGTTGATATCTGAATGTCTTTTTAATTTCTCTAGTCACCTTTGTTGCTCCCTCTGATGGAAGCTCTTCTAAATCATCATCTCTTTCCACAGTGAAATTCAATGTGAGGACATCAGTCAGCTGCTGTAAAAGATCAGATTCATGCAATTTTTCAGATGTCATCATATCACAAAATGCTATGCAGGGTGCAGTTTGATATAGTCACAGAGGTTGAACCTGAACAATTGAGGTAAGTATTTTTGTTGTAAATCTGTAAAAACAACATTATTATCATTTGCATAATTCAATACACCTTCATCTAAAGGCTATCTGTGACATAATAATAAGATCCACATTTTATACTATGTAAGCTTACTAGTTTCTTTGATCGACCACATATTCCATTATTTCCTATTTCATATCTTCCTGTTGCATTAATAGCCTTGGCTTGATCCAAACTGTTGACTGCAACTGATCCATGAGACTTCTTCACTGATTTAAGCCATTCTAACACAGCATTTGTTGCTCGCTTTCAAAAAAAAAATTAATGCCACTTTAACATGACAGGAATATATATCAACTTAAAGAGAAGCATATTTTGTACTCATAACATAGATAATTTGCACTCGTTTTTGCATGCAAGTTTTGTGGAACTTAATTTTGAGACATCCACATCAATTAAAAATACTGTGTGAATGACTTTTACTACTCCACTTTTTAAAAATAATACATCTAATTTACAATGCTTGCATATCAATTATATAAAGCTTTATCAAAACTAATTGAAAAGTTTAAAAGGCATTCAACTTTTCAAAAATGGGCAGAATTTGTTGGTAATGTTTTCATTAACAATATTCATTTGTAAAATTTAAAACCTTGCAACCATACCAATTTATCTGGAAGTTTTGGAGAAGATTCCAACACTTGCCAAACTTTTTCACAGCGTTGCAGGAAATATTCAGCATCACAGTTCTGATCAAAATCAAATATCAATGGACCATATCCTGTTGTGGCAAGGTGTAAACTCTGAACTTTGCCCTCATTCCAATCACCCTCACCAGCTGATATGCTAGCCAAGTCAACAAAAACTTGCAGTTCTTTGATGCCTGGAACAGATTTAAATTGTTGACTATAATCAAAACAAATAACTTTATTCTAACTTTTCCCAGATGTTTTAAAGATCTCTGACTTTGATTTTTATTATAATGTAAAACAAAGTATTTCTTACAAAGAATAGAATAGTACAAGTCCACTACGCTGGATATGGGTCTACCCTTACTAACAATATCTGTCTCAGTTATCAAGCTAGAATTTAAGGAGGTAGACCTAGGGTAAGGGACATTTCTCTTGAAATCAGTGATATCTTTGTATCATATTCAATTTCAATAAAGCCTTTTAAGCTTTCCTTTTAATCAGCATGAAATCAGACCATGTTACTTTGATGCTTACACAAGATTGATATAAAAAGGTCAATACAAATGTTCCAATGATTTGTAAGAGTTGTGTCCCTTACCTTATTTCTACCTCCTTAAGAGAATATGAATCATGTAAAATCCTTATATTTCTATTCAGGCATAAGAATAAAATCTTCCTCAATGCTCATCTACATATAATGCTTTATCCCCTAAATATTTCATCAAAATCAAAGGAGGTATTGGACTTACCTGTCAAAAATATGTAGAAAATAGAATGAACAGACAGGCAGGATAATTCCTATATCATTCCCTAATTTTCTTTGTTGGGCACAAAAATAATTCTTAATTATGGCTCAAAAATAATCTCATGGAATAATAAAACATTACTGTTGAATGGAGATACAAATTTTCTTACTGCGCATTGATTCTCTCAGCCACAGAACAAGTTTTTTACATTCTGCAAAAGCTTTCAGGGAAGTAGCTTTTAGGCTGTCCACTCTATTGAGAATTTTACAGGTGTTTAAAAGAGCATGATCCATTTGCTTCATAGGAGTGTCTTCACTTCCATTCTGAAAATAGAATAAATGAATAAAAATCTAGTTTTGTATAACTTTATTATTTTCTTCCTTAAAATACTTAAACCAAAATAAAACAAGATGTTGCACACTATGTTGTGATAAGAATACCCCCAATCAGCCATTTCAGTCAAAGCTGGAAATTGAGGCACAGTACAAGCAAGGGAACAAATCACCATGCAAAAACAAAATACCAAATATCCAAGCATTCTGTACAATAGAAGCTGAAAAATCTGTTATGAAAATTTCCATTATGCAGCACCCAAAACTCCAAAGTAAATTGGTAAACAGGAAGTAGATGAAAATGATAGACATGGTACAAATCATCATGAGCATTCAATATATCAAATATCTAAGCATTCACTCCATCGCATCTACCCAAAAGAACTTGAGATAAAGGATACTACAGACACTGTGAAGTCAGCCTCATATCTTGACCTACACTTAGAAATCGATGGTAAAGGAAAACTATTGACCAAACTTTACAACAAACGTGATGACTTTTCATTCAGAATTGTCAACTTTCCTTTCATCTGTGACAACATCCCTTCAGCTCCTGCGTATGGAGTGTTCATATCACAACTCATAGGTTATGCCAGAGCTTGCCGAAACTACTAGAACTCTTAACAAATAGGCTTCTGGAACAGGGTGTATCCATCTGCACCATGAAAACTGATTTATTCAACGGGTCATGGTTTTCCTTTCCTCGTTTGTCTACCGTGGACTTGACTTTTTATGAGCAACTCGTCGGGTGTTTCTAGAAAAACAGAGGACGCTTACCCTACCGGTGCACCTGATCCATGCTTCTTGTTTTTAGTGGAGGCCGAGTTGCTCATTTGCTTTTGTTACTTTGTATGTACCCATTTTAGTTACTTTATGTTCTTTGTTGTGTATCTCTGTTTTCCATGTCTGGTCTTTGTCCCTGGATTACATTCTTTTGATTACCGCTATAACCTTTGTTCCCTTGATTACTCCTCCAGTAGGAGTTGAGAAATCTGTTACAAAAAAGGTATAAAGGCACGACAGAAATACTTGTTTTTTTGTTGGGGTTTAATGAACATGAAGTAGATGATAAAATGAACATGAAATGATAATGAAATGAAAAATGGGATGGGACACAAGGATAATGGGGTCTACAAATTTTGATTGCCACAGGAAATAGGGAGAGGTGGGTAGGGTCGGCAATTTAGTCGTCTGTGGCAGAGCCCTATGGTTATACTCATGAAATAATAATTTTCCAATACATTATAGGACCCTTGTAAAACCTCTATTGATAAACATGTGCATTTAATTCTGTTTTAAAATCATATAAAGCTGTTTATAATTTTATGGTTTTCTTATTAAGCAAAAATTTAAAAAGGCAACACAAAGAAAATCTAAAAAAATTAGTTACATACCAAGTCCAGTATATCTTGTATCTGGGTAAAATCTCCTGTGACGCCATAAACCTCCTTTATTTTCATGATCACAGATGCCCCCTTGACAGAATCTGTAACTGATGAGTACTGTTGAAATTGCTCAATTCTTAAATCAATCCATTCACAGTTACCACTTTTATCCAAAATTCTGTGAAGCTCTTCGCTTAGTTCTTTTAGGTCGTCAGTTTTAAAAATCGTTCGGAACTCAGAAAAGGTAATATCTCCTTCTTTCAGCCTTTCACACTGAGTCATCCAATACTGTTTAGCAGGCTCCCAAACTTCAAGAACTATTTCATCAGTAGTCAGACCTTTCCTCTTTTCTTTCAGCAATGTTGTACCTCTATCTTCAAACAACTGAGTGAAGGAGTCACCTTGACAATAGAATATGAGGTCTTTAATTGAATTCATTGTGTTAATATCAAGCTCAAATGCAACTACCCTTGGGTAATAATTGTGGAGTTCCATGGTTTTTTCTGTTCTTGGATTATATATTGTACACTTTCTTTCTTCATAAGACATCTTAATCTCAACATCCTCACAAAGATTGGCAACTTTTGTGGTTTCCTCATTTTCATACCTTTTCAACACTTGACTTAGCCTTTTGTTATCTCCTTGAAGAAGAAAAATAAAACATTTTATACAATCATTTGTCAAACATCCCTGTATATTAAAGCATGTAGAATTGCATTAACAGTAACAAACTAGAAATAAAAAGTTTCACAGAGTGCAGCATGATACAACCACATGGGGTTGATTGGTAAAAAGGAAGTAGACAAGCAAGAAATCTGAAAAGGAGAGACACAGTACAAGTCATTATGCAAAAACAAAAGACCAAATATCTTGGCATTCCCTCCATCAGAAGCTAAGAAATCTTTCATGAAATATGAAACAGATGGACCAGCAGTCTGACACACAGACAAGGTGATTGCAACATAGCTCATCCCACTCTAATGAGTAGGGGTATAACAAAAGGAAGCCTAGCATTGAAGTGGTTAACTACTCATAAAACATAAGCAAAAATCTATCACAATATTGAAAAAAAAAAAAAAAAACAATAGAAAAAAGTCTGGGAGACTAAATGCTCTCCTGCACTTAAGGACTACTGAGGCAATTTTTCTTATAGGTATCTGTTGGGAAGAGGTGTTGTATAAAAAGGAACTTTGTATCTTAACATTGCAAAGCCATGACCAGGGATAGTTTTTTATGGTGCCATGAGTCAAAATTCCCATAAAAAAAACCTGTCTTTACAACTTCATCAAAACCAATTGAGCAGTTCAGAAGTAGCGATTATGAGGTTCCAACATTAAAAAACCTGTAATTTGGATTATCTCCCTTTGCAAGTTTAGGACTGTAATCATTTTGTCTTTCTACCTACTTTCAAAATCATCAACACTTCTACAGTTGAAATAAAACCTTTCTTGCAATTTTCCATCAAAATTAATCAAGAGTTAAGGGAAAGAGTTGTCCCTAAAAGATGTGAATAAACAAATATTTGAGTCTGACAATTTCTATCTTCCTTCATGGAAATTTATTTATGATGCCAATCCATCAAGCAGTTAAGGAGGGATTGTGATTACAAAATGTGTAAACAGTTAGAAAAACAAAGGTTTTTTTCCACAATGTTTTGGGTGAGTAAATAAAAAAACAATAAACTAAAGGCTCCAAGAATCTTAAAAACAACTGACCCTTTCATTTGACATTTCCACTACTCAAGGGAGTCTTTGAAACTGTTAACTTTGTAAAATGCCATATAAGAGTTTAATACATCAATTAATATTGTATTACCAGAAAAAAAGTGAGCAAAGCTCAGTTGGTGATACCCCTTCTCACCCCCCTCAAGAACCAAAGTAAAACCCAAAAAGTGATTTAAGGCATTCAGATAGAAAATCAAACTTTAGGCTCTTGAAAGCCTGAATCGCCCACCTGCTAAATAATAGTCTTTGTAGCTTTCTAAAGCTGGACTTTTGATCCTACTGTACATTACTATTGTCACAAAAATCATTTAATCAATATGGAGCATCTTAGTTATCTATCTGGTTTTCATATTATAAAATAAAACTCTCATGGTCACTTTTATTTAACTCTTCAATGGCAATAACTCCAACATCGATCAACAGATGTTTTTCAACAAATAAAAAACCTCTACACACAGATTGTTAAGGATATCCCATCAACCATTCATGCCATGTTTGGTTTAAATCCATCCTGTAGTTTCAGAAAAGAAGAGTTTCTAAGTTGGAAATGTAAAATCCATTTCTGGATCTATAACTCAAACATATGTCTACAGATATACAGTATATCCCACCATATACTCAATAAACACTTTGGTAGGACTTATCATGAGGATCATTTCATCAATTGAAAGTTTCATTCTATCTATTATAGTTTTCAAGATATTGGCTGAAAACTGCTAAAAACATAATGGTTTGCCTTTCAAGGGCAATAACTCTAACAAGGAGTGGTCCAACAAGTTTGATCCCTGCAAACTTTTGTAGGTTGTACCATAAGGGTCATTTCAGCAGTTGAGAGTTTCATTCTATCTATCATATTTTTCAAGACATTGGCTGAAAACTGTCAAAAACATCATTTTCCACCTTTCGAGGGCAATAACTCATACAAGGAGTCATCTGACAACTTTGATCCATGAAGACTTTTGTAGGACTGATAATTAAAATCATTTCTGAAATAAAAGGAACTTGGCTAAAGCTAAAGGTTTTGGAGATAAATGCAAAAAAACTACTGTCTGACCTCTATGTTCTATTAATAGTTTTAGTAATGGCGGCCTTGTTTTTCGACAGATCAACAATATCCACCTCAGTTCTATGTAGGATACTCCAAGGAACATTTATACCAAGTTTGGTTCCAATTTATCATTTATTGGTGGTTTATAAGTTTTTTCTCTTAATAAAGAGAAACTTCTTGAAGTTAAAGATTATATCAAAAACCCTTTTTGGAGAGATGTGATTTGTACTTTAAGTATTTCCAAACCAATTCTTAAATCTATTTTGAAATACGGATCAGTAGAGGATATACCTTATTACATGTATGTATCAGTAGAAGATATACCTTACTACATGTATGTATCAGTAGAAGATATACCTTACTACATGTATGTATCAGTAGAGGATATGCCTTACTACATGTATGTATCAGTAGAAGATATACCTTACTACATGTATGTATCAGTAGAAGATATACCTTACTACATGTATGTATCAGTAGAAGATATACCTTACTGCATGTATGTATCAGTAGAAGATATACCGTACTACATGTATGTATCAGTAGAAGATATACCTTACTACATGAGATTGGAGAAGGCTAATATTAAATACATTTGTAACATTATGAATGCATCAAAAAACAATTTTCTTTCTTTCCAAGACATCAAAGAAAAAGAGTTTTGAAAAAAATGCTTTCCTTTTGGGCAATATCCAAGAAGGACTTTTATTGAATCTTCCATTGACTGTTACAAAGAATATATTTAAATGCAAACTTGAAGAGAGACTTCCAAACTTATTAGGATTAAAACATAAAATTAGAAGCTTATATGATATTGAATTATATATAAGCCAGAAAAATTTCAAGGAAGATGAAGTCAAACGATTGTGGGCCCCTATTAATATCATTTTCCCTATTATAACCTAAGTTATTATTTTTTTTACCTTAATCTTTTCCCGTTAAATTTATATATGAACAAGCCAAATGAACATATTATAATAGTTTATTCATTTAGTTGAATTTAAATGTGTAAAGTGCAGTGGATTATTTACAAAGTTCTTGAACTGAATGAGACGTAAGTGAGAGTGTGTGAAAGTGATGGTGAGAATATATAATATATTGTATAGTCTTTTTTATATTAAATTTGATCTCTTGTTAAGACTCTGTTACACCTTAGTCAGATAGTGACGTATGAGTCTTTGTAAAACCCTGACTATACTCAAAAAGAAATAAAAAATATTAAAAAAAAGTTCCAATTGGTCAAGTAGTGTCAGAGGAGAAGATTTTTGAAAGAAATAACATTAAAAATAGTAAAAAAACTTCGAAAAAGGGCAATTACTCCTACATGGCAAAGGTCTCACTAACCATTTCCAGGTCAAATGGCCACCCCCCCCCCCTATGTAGTACCAAAAACACACTGAACCTAGACATATGCATTGTAAGTGCATTATTTGTGTGTATTATGATTAAAAGTAGTCAAAATAAAGCTGAGAATGTGTACTTTAAAATCATATATGTAATTAACTACAAAAGTGTATGAATATTGTTTACATGTGTGAGTAATTTGCCTCCATGCTGTCAGTTAGCAGAACAGGTAAAAATGTGGATTTTCAGTATTATTTATTCAAGTAAATTTTGTGAAGAATTTCTACTATCATCGTACCATTAGCATAATGATTTTGGAAGCCTTATTTTCCAAGCTTCGCAACGGTATGCAGCTTTAAGATGTCCTTTGTCCTTGGAATTCACAGTGAGACTTTGAAAATTACTTTTTTAACATGTAAAGTAATGGAAACGTTAGAAGTGGTTAGTGAGACCAAAACAGATTTACACGAAAATTTGACCACAGATAGATCACATCATGCTGAATACTTTTATCTGCAACAAATTTGGCTAAACCCACAGTTTTTGATATATATGCGAAAAACTTCTGTCTGACCCCTTTGTTCTATTTTTAGTAAAGACGGCCATGTATTTCTAAGAATAAAAAATCCCCATATCTGTTCTATGCAGGATACCCAAGGAACATTCATACCAAGTTTGGTTCATATTGGTCAAGTAGTGACAGAGGAGAAGAGTTTTGAAAAATTTGTAACGACGATGCCAAGTGATAGCAATAGCTCATATGGCCTCCAGCTAAAAATTGCGTAGTAATGATTTCAATCTTATAGCAACATAACCCTGTTCCACAAGCATAATTGTCAGAAGTCTAGCACTGTACAAAAAGTTACGGCAAGCTCTGGCATAATGTACGAGTTGTGATATGAAACTACATACACAGGTGCTGAAGGGAAATTGGCACAGATGAATAGAAAGTTGACAATATGGAATGAAAAGTCATAACATTTGTCGTATAGTTTGGTCAATAGTTTTCCTCTACTGTCGATCTCTAAATGTAGGTCAAGATATAAGGCTGACTTCACAGTGTCTGCATTATCACAAGATCTTTGGGGTAAATGCGATGTTTTTGCCATATCAGAGTCTCTGAAAAGTGATGTAGCATTGACACTCATTGACCTACTTAAAACTTTCATACGTTTCAAAATTAAAGACCTCATAGCCTTTACCCACTCTGATAGTAATCAATGTCTTCTTGATGCACAATGGTATAACCTAACCATGAATCTGTGAGATTCATGGAATTCTTATAAATCATTTTAGAGATGTTAAAGATTAGAACAAAAGATGGACAAACGGTCAAACGGACAGGCTGACACCACGATCACTTTATACCTCCTGCATTTCAAGCAAGGGTATAATAAATGATAAGGCAGTTGTATTAACATGTACCTCCAAAGTTTTGGGTTCTGTAAATGAACTCTTTCACAATTTTCTGGTCTTCTGCAAAACTTGTTAGTTGTTTTTTTCTCAAAGAAAGTGTAGTCATGACAACATCAACATCAATAAGAAGATCTTTTACTTCTAGAATGATAGTTTTGAAATGATCTCTGGCACCAGCAACCATCATTAAATTATTAACTGTGACCATACCATTTACAATTTCGGAACAAATGGATTTAATAACAGTCACAAACTTCTCAAGATGTTCCAGGCATTTCTCTGATAAAGCATTCTGACAAGTATCTACAAAAGTTTAAAATGTTAAAATTACAAAAATTTAACTCTATATTATTGCCCATGGCCTATATGTATGTATGTTTTTTAGTAAAAAAAGTTTCATGTTTTATCATTTACAAATTCTACAATATACAACCATAAAGCTAAACTTGATTTTAGCAACTGGCCACAATCTTGAAATAGTTTCTGATTTGCTAACTTGAACATACTGCCAAATGCTTTGGATAAGTCAAACTTGCTGATATCATTACATTCTAATTACAAGTTGTGCACATATTTGTAATTCAATGATAAAATGACCACACAGCAATCAAGTTAGACATTAAATATAATGTGATGGCCATTATGCAGTTTCAACTTTTTCAACTAACTATAGTATTTTAATGATTTATCAACAAACATACATTTCATTTTTACAAAGATTGCAAATGATGGCAACTTGACAGCAAACTTTAGGAAAGTTTCTGTCTCAGATAGGACTTTCTCTTGCTGAATATTCTTCATAAACATATGTGATAACAGTATTCCAATACTTCTGACTTTTTCATCTGATTTCCCATCAAAGCTGTCCAACTTCAAGTAATCTTTACACCTTTCAATAGCCTGAAAGTAATTTCCAAGGAAAACCATGGATATTAATGTATTTATTTGTAGTAATCCTAACATCTCATAAAAACCAAGACATGTAGGAATGACACAAATGCTCCTAAATGCAGTACAATTTTCCAAAGTTAAAATGGGAATTACTCCATTTAAAACATCAAACTGGAACACAATTCAACATGGGTGTATTACTCATCATAAAACCTGCATAACAAACATCAATTCATTATTCCAAGGCAATTAGAAAAAAAAATCTGGAAAACAAAAATGAACAGAATTTTTCCAAGTTCAAGAGGCATTACTCCATAAAAAATCAACAAACTTGAATAAAACTCAAATTCTATTTGTTACTCATAAATATACATCTGCATACAAAAAAATCAGTTCAATATCTCAATCATTTAAAAAAAAGTCAGGTATAAGGAAAACTGGTTGCAACAGTAATTTTTTTCTGAATTAAAAGGGCACAATTCTATTAAAAATCAACAAACCATAACAAAACTCTAACTTGATCTGTAATGCATCAATAGACACATATACACTTGCATATAAAAATATGCAAAGTATTTTTAAATGGTTTAGAAAAAAAGACTGAAAAACAGAAGAAAAGAATGATGGACAGTGGTAAAACTATATGCCCTGACTACTTTATGACAAGTCTTTATTAAAATATATAAGTTTTAGTGTCAGATTAGTTTTACAAAACTGAAATGAACACTAATCTCTCTCAGTCCATGATCCGTAACTCCATAACTAAAAGGTTTCACAGGGCGCAGCTTGATTTGAACACAGAGGTCAAACCCTGAACAGTTAGGGCAGGTATGGGCACTCCATTCAAATTTAATACAACTTTGAATTTTGGCTATGATTAAACATTTGACATGCTCATTTCCGGTTAATTCTTGCCCTAATTCCTCAACAGTTCAAGTCTTAACACCAAAAATTAGTCCTAGTCAGACCTTTGTGGAGTAGAATATAGTGGAACGATATCATAGACATCCATAGGCTTTTATTGTAGTTATATTTTTAAACTCTATGAAATCCTTATTGATACAAAATATTATTTTGATATCTTAAGGCAATAACAACCATAATTTGCGTAAAAATGAGGAGAATGATGCAAAAATTCAATTTGTAGACTCACATTCTAGAATACAGATCAAAATCAGAGAGCATCTATGAAAAAGCTTGGTAATTGTTCAAAATTCAAAGTAAAAAAATCATTCTAAAACTTGATCAGTAATCCATAAAATTACTGAAGTACATAAATCATACAAGTAACTTAAAATCATAAAATGATAAGAAAAAAGTCCATTTAGCATTTATGAAATAATAATAGATGATGGAGTGCAGAATTTTACTCTTCTTAGGAAACTAAAAAATACTTATAACAGTCAAGACTGAATGAAAAAGAAAACAGAAGAAATTCAGCAATTGGCATCTTACCACAAATGCTGTCTTTGTCAAAATTTCATTCAGCTTCAAGTGGAGATTTTTGGGTTGTATGCAGTAAATGTCTAATAGTTCTTTCAATTCTCGTTCTGAATTCTAAAAAACAAATCAATAAAACAAAATTTTGGAGAATTGCAAACAGCAACACATTGTTCCCTGGTGGCTGTAAAAGAAAAATAAAAAAACCTATAACTGTGACAAAACTATACAAGTTCAAGGGCCATAACTCAGCCAAAATTTGATCTTAAACTGTAAGTCATTTAGATAATGATATATACTATTTATCAAAAAAATATCTTAAGTAATGGCCAAAAAAGTTAAGAGCAATTAATCTACAAAAAAATCATTTTGACCGAAATATTTTCTAAACTTAATAAGCAACTTATCTATACTAGCTACACACTAAATATCATTTTAAACTATGAAATTATTTCCAAAAACAACTGACAATTTGATCAAAATATATAGGAATCATAACGCTGCAAAAATCATTTGATGATAGCAAAATTAAACTGTAACTAAAATTTCATAGACAGACAGGACTTTAAACTATTTTTTCCTTTGACATTCATTAGTAGGGGCTAATAATCAAGTATTAAAATCTTATATAAACTTATGATTAGATAAAAAAGCTTTATTTTGTACATTTGATCTGAGGTCTTGGTCAATTTAAAACTTCACTTAAATATTCAAACCAGAGCGTGCCTTGGCTATCCCCAGACGTTTATTCCAAGTTTATCTTTAAGGATGTTAGGTGATACTTTTTATTTTCTGCAAATCATTTTTGTTAATTAGAAGAGTGTGCCTTGTTCCATTAAGGCACCATTCTATTTCCACCTTCTCTGCTTTATCAACAAGACTTTTAATGTAATTCCTTTTATCAGTTCTTATGACTTTTTAACATCTTTATGTATGTCACAATATTCCTTTTGAAATTTTTCCTTAAGCCTGCTGGATTGACCATCACTTACTTTGTTTTTGGCCTTTCTACTGTGATCTATTTTATTCCATGTTTTAGGTGTTATCCGATCCTTCTTCTTCTTATCTGTTTATAACCTATAGATTATTCATAATGTTATGATCTTTGATATTTCCCCTACTTATCATCTACTGTGTCTCCTTCCAAATTCTGTAGCAGTTGGAACCTTTTAAGGAGTTTGATTGTGAAATCCTACTTTACTCTCTTGTCATTTAACTTACCTATGTCGAAGCACTTTCTTGATCATATTTTTGCCAGCAGATCTAAGTTTAGATTTGATTATATCTTTAATCAGTTGGTGGTCACTAACAATATCAGCTCCTCTCTTCACTCTGACATCTAGAAGGGACCTTTTCCATGTGTTGGCCAATTTGATTCTTGTCTCTTGTCTCTTCAATTTTGGGAAAACTAAGTTCGCTTAAGTACATCATGATGGGGAAATTGTGTGCCTCCTATGACTAATTGTTTCAAGAGCTGAATTCCAACAAGTCACAATTTTCATTCATTATTCTACATCCATGTTTCCCATTGTTCTTTCATACCCAACATTATCAGAGCTTACCGTACGAATAGATCATCTATGATGATTTTATCTCATGATCAGGTGTTTTATCTCATGATTAGGTGTTTTTTCTCATGATCAGGTGTTTTATCTCATGATTAGGTATTTTATCTCATGATTAGGTGTTTTATCTCATGATCAGGTGTTTTATCTCATGATTAGGTGTTTTTTTCTCATGATCAGGTGTTTTATCTCATGATCAGGTGTTTTATCTCATGTTCAGATGTTTTATCTCATGATTAGGTATTTTATCTCATGATTAGGTGTTTTATCGAGTTATTGCATTTCATCATAAAAAGTGTCTTTTATTTCCTCATTTGCATCATTTGTACATGTAGGTGCATAACAGTGTAAAATGTTGACTCTAATGTGTTTCCCCTTAATCTTGAACTTATTAAGTCCATTAATAATTGGTTTCTATTCAATAAATGCTTTTTCCAAGCCTTTCTAGAGGATAATAGCCACACCTGATTGATAATGATAATCTTCATGACAAGAATATAGGAGCACTACTCCTGAGGTTATTACTATTCTTTCAGATCCAGTCCACCAGCTTGCACTGAATCATGTTTTTGTGGTGTAAAGCATCTCCTTCATCATGTTAAAAGCTTACTTTTGGCTTTGATTACTATCATTCATAGATGTAGAATCTAACCTTCATTGTAATTCTTCCTTTATTTACTGAGAACATAGGTAGATCATACCTATATCTTCTACCATCTTGCAAATTCAAACAGATGTACATGTATTTAACTAATAGTTTTTTAAATGATATAAAAATAATACATTTAAATTATTTTTTATAAGACTTTGTAAGATAAAAATTTGTACGGTAAAACTATATACAAAAATTTCAAAAATTCTCTATCAAAAGGAGCTAATTGGTAAGAAAATATTCTATAAAAATGAAATTGAAATTTTAGTTCTTTTAATATTACAAGATAAAAAGTTTAGTGACCAAAAATTTTCTTTCGGAAAGAATGTCATTAAAGTGTTCTATACATATACTGATATTTAGTATGTAGCTAACCTAGATAAGTTGCAGATTAAGTTCAGATTTCAGTGAGGTCAAGTGATTTTTATGTAGTTCTTAGCACCAGTTTTTTAAAGTTTGCAAAATAGTGAAAATTCCCTACAGAATACCTAAAAAAATTGTCAACATTAAGCTTCAAATATAAGTTTGGTGACCTATGTTTTGTACTTTTCTATTGTAAAGTATGTTTATTAAAGGTCATCTTTGAAAAAAATAAGAAAATCTATGTACCAGAAATATTAGGCATGATCTACATTAAAATGATTTCACCACATGTATTGGAAAACTCTTAAATTCAGATGACTAAATATAATTTTGATCTAGTTGGAGCCCTTAACAGCCAAAAGATCCCTCACCTACTGCACATTTTGTTGTCATAAGTAAATTTATTCTTCCTTGGTATTACAACTCACTGCTCCCCTCAGATGTCAAAAAGTACAACATAGATGTAGTTTATTAATATTAGGTAAACACACACCTTCAAACTAAGGGACCGTTGTAAACTTGTTTGAAGAAACATTATATATCTATCTTTAGTAGACCCTTCAGGTATTTGAAGTTTGAAAGCGACATCCCAAAGCTGAAATTAAAAAAAAACATTTTGTGTCATGTTCATATGTATTTGTATCAATTCTAAAATGTATTAGCACCTGGAAAGTCTAAACAGGCCTAATCATGCAAAGCAAATTGTAGAGTTTAGTACAAATATGATGTAGTCCCATTTGCTTTTGAATGTGTGAAAGTAGACTTTGTATAGAGACATCATATACTACAGCATTGTTCATTGTCATTGCAATAAAAATGCTTTTGACCCTGACAGAACGTGGTACAACTTGTTCTACCAGATCAATATTTTCATGCTGAAACCCTTCTTAACCTGATTAAACATACATGTACAATGTCAACATCTGAAATATACATACCGTAAACCATTTAGATGTACCAATAAAATCTACAACACCCTGCAAGTTGTCTGCAATTTTTCTCTCATTAAGCTCTACTAAATTTAAAATATCCTTGTCTATGTCCTTTCTCTCATCAGATGATTGGCATGTGGATAGAACATGGACAGAATATAAGAAAATCTCTGCAGCACCCAGCCAAAATGTTGACCAATTAACATGGCACTTTATTGATGCAATGAAACAAACTCTAAGAAAATCTGCTGCTATTATACTGACTCTTTTCAATGCCTCATATTTCTGTTTCCTTGCAAAAAGAGAGATGAGATATACATATATCATATATTTAGATCAAAATATATCTTTTTTTTGTAAATGCATTATAAGTGTTTGTTTAAACCCTTTATCATTTACTCTATATCACACACCCTATATCACACCCCTTGACCTTAATATTGCATACCCTATATTACACATCCAGGCCTATATCATATACACTACATCACACCTATAGACCTTTATCACACACCCTATATCACACCCCTTGATCTTAATATTGCATACCTTACATCATACCTCTACACTTATATCATATACCCTATATCACACCTCTAGACCTTTATCACATACCCTATATCACACCCCTACACCTATATCGCATGCCCTATATAACATCCCTAGACCTATATCCCATGCCCTATATAACACCCCTAGACCTATATCCCATGCTCTATATAACATCCCTAGATCTATATCCCATGCCCTATATAACACCCCTAAACCTATATCCCATGCCCTATATAACACCCCTAGACCTATATCCCATGCCCTATATAACACCCCTAAACCTATATCCCATGCCCTATATAACATCCCTACACCTATATCCCATGCCCTATATAACACCCCTAGACCTATATCCCATGCCCTATATAACACCCCTAGACCTATATTGCACCCCTTCATGGACCATACTTGAAGTTAAATTAAAATATATGATGTAATAAAAGATACTGAAGGAAATCCAGCAAAAAAAGAAGGCAGTATCCAGGCAGCAATCATGAATCAACATTTTTTAACTTATGTCTCAATTTGTTGCTGCATTTTATTTATTTTTATTTGCTGGGTTGCACTCATGCAAAACAGCTTGTTGAATGGTTGATCAGGCAGACAGGTTAACAAGTCTTTTTTTATTGCAACCAGGCCACTTCTTTCTTTAGAGAGACCCATTTTTATTTAGTTTTATTCATAGCAAAAAAAATATTAAACACTTTTAAATGAAAAAAAAATGCCACTTGATATTTGGTATGCAACTTCAGTATGGGATGCAATGTCAGGACTGTTGCACTTCTACTTCCTGTTTAGCAATTTTTTTTTTATGGCAACAAGGCTGTTTCTTGTTTCTGTCTGACCCATTTTTATTTAGTTTTATTCATAACAAACAAATATGAAACACTTTTAAATGGAAAATAAAAAAAACATTTTACTCATTTATTTGTTACTATTTTTTACCAGGATAACATTATGGTAATAAAAATTAAGTGAACCACTATAACTAGATAACACTGAGATAAAAACCATCTCTAAGGACCCTGCCATAGCCTATGAAAAGTGAATTACGAACTTAGGATCAAATTCAAACAGAAAATTTAAGCACATCCACTTTCATGCCAAATACCCAATGTTTACACAAAAAGACAAAGTTAGACAAGCACAAATTATTAGTTTGACCTTGAGGTCAAAGTTCAAGATCAAAGGTTATCAACTGTGGTACACAACTCATCATCTTGAGCTGGTCTACCCTCATGTCAAATATCAAAAGCCTACACTTGAAGACAACAAAGTTACAGCCCTGTAACGAATCTGTACTGCAAAATCATTGATTTGGCCTTGATGTCTTAGTTCAAGGTCAAATTTTATCAACCATGGTATGTTTCAAATTGTCTTGAGCTTATCTACTCTCATGCCAAATATAAAATGCCTGTACCAAATGCTACAAAGTTATAACCCAAACACAATTTGTTACGGATTGACCAATAGTGTGATTACTATTTCCCATGCCAAGAACAATGAGTGAAAATAGCACAGTTAATCTTTCATGTTGATGAAGGAGCCCTGCCTAATCTTATATTTTTTTATGATCAAGGGCTATCAGCTTTAATATATAGCTTTTAACATTCTGTAAACATCAAAAAGATTTTTCCAAAACTACAAAAACATAAGGCTTTAAAGAACCTGAATCACTCACATGGCTCAATTAGTCACATTCTTTATTTTCTTAAAAGTGATCATGGTTTTTCTTGGATAAAAATTTTCAAAAAATACAAACATATCAATTGTCATTGAATTTTATCCTGCAGTTTCACAGGAGAATATTTTCAAAAGTAATAACATCAAAAATAGAAAAAAATCCTCAAACAAAAGGCTTTTGATTCCAACATGGGTATACAGATTTTTACAAAAAATAGACCACTCATAGATTTCATCATGCTAGACACTTATACCCCTTGTCGGAATTTGGCTTAACCTTACAGTTTTTGAGATATATGGGAAAAACTGCTGTCTGACTTTTATGTTCTATTTTAAGGGTAAACTACTGACCAAACTTTACGACAAATGTGATGACTTTTCATTTAGAATTGTCAACTTTCCTTTCATATGTGGCAACATCCCTCCAGCACCTGCAGATGGAGTGTTCATTTCACAACTCATACTTTATGCCAGAGCTTGCAAAACTACGCAGACTTTTTGTATTGTGCCAGACTTCTAACAACTATGCTTCTGGAACAGGGTTATGTTGCTACAAGATTGAAGTCATCACTACAGAAGTTTCATGGTCATCATCATGAACTCATGTAATGTTACGGTGTATCCATCTGCACCATGAAAACCAATTTGTTTAACTTGTCATAGTTTTCCGTTCCTCTTTCGACTAAACCAAACTAAACTTTTTATGAGCAAATCGGCAGGTGTTTCTAAAAAAGCAAGAGACGCTTACCCTACCGGTGCACCTGGTCCATGCTCCCAGTTATTAGTGGAGTCCAATGTGTTCATTTGCTTTTGTTACTTTGTATGTATTTTTAGTTACTTTATGTTCTTTGTTGTGTATGTCTGTTTTCCATGTCTGGTCTTTGTCCCTGGATTACATTCTTTTGATTACCACTAGAACCTTGGTTCCCTTGATTACTCTTTTAGTAATGGCTGCCATGTTTTTTCATGGATAAAAAATTCAGCCCATATTTTTTTGCAGAATACCCTAAGGAATAAATTAGACAACTTTCATTGAATTCTGTCTTGTAGTATTTGAGAAGATATTTTAAGGTAATATAATAAAAAGAGGCTCTCGAACAGCCTGAATTGCTCAAATGGCAAACCATGCCCTACAAACTAAGTAAGTAAAAGTATCATGCTTTGTTACCATGTTTGACAAAAAAACATAATGCTGAAAAAGAGCATTTTTGTATTTTATGAAAAATTGTATTTTAACTCCTATGTTATATTTCTTAACAGCAACCATTTTTTTTCGCAGATCAAACATCCAAACACTCATTTTGTGCTTGATACCCTGAGAATTAATCATACCTACTTTCACTGAATTCTGTTCAGTAGTTATTTTTTTAAAAGAAATAACATCAACAATAGCAAAAATGTCCAAAAAGGGCAATAACTCCAACATGGGTCAACATATTTTTACAAAAATTAGACCACTGATAGATCTCATCATGCTGAAACCTTTTACTCCCATGTCAGAATTTAGTTAAACCTAACTGTTTAAGAGATACATGTATATGCAAAAAAACTGTTGTCTCACCCCTACGCTCTATTTTTAGTAACAGCAGCCATGTTTTTATACAAATCAAAAATCCAAACATTCATTTTGTG
Source organism: Perna viridis (assembly GCA_037379345.1). NCBI lineage: Eukaryota > Metazoa > Mollusca > Bivalvia > Mytilida > Mytilidae > Perna > Perna viridis. Next base: position 10,809,917 of record CM074511.1, on the reverse strand, counting down.
CAGGATACCCTATGAAACAATCATGCTAAGTTTCTTATAAATCCATTTAGTAGTTTCATAGGAGAAGATGTTCAAAAACTGTAAACAAGACAACGACGGATGCCTCACATGGACTAATGCCAGGGGAGCTAAAAAAAAATAGCAGAAAAAACTTCCACAAGGGTCAATAACTCCAACATGGGTCATAAGAATTTGGCTACAGATAGATCTCATCATGGTAAAAACTTATATCCCAGTCAGAATTTAGCTTAACCTTACAGTTTTTCAGATATATGCAAAAAACTGCTGTCTGACCCTAACATTAAATTTTCAGTAATGGCTCCCATGTTTTTTTACATACAAAAATTTGAGTTCACTACCCTAAGGAAAAGCATTCCAACTTTCATTGAATTCTGTCTTGTAGTTTCTGAGGAGAAGATTTTGAGAGTAATAAACCAAAAATAGCAAAAAACATTAACAAAGCGCAATAACTCAAATATGTGTCAACCAAATTTTTACGCAAATTTTAATGCAGATAGATCTTGTCATGTAGAACATTTTAACCCCATCAGATTATGGCTAAACCTTACAGTTTTTGAGATATATGTGAATAACTCATTTCTGACCCCTACGTTAATTCTATTTTTTGTCAAGGGGCACGTTTTTCAACAGATCAAAAATCAATGCATACATATTGTGCAGGATACCCCAAGAAAGAATCATAACAACTTTCATTGAATTCTGTCCAGCATTTTCAGAGGAGAAGCTGTTTGAAGAAAATGTTAACAATGTCAATGACTCAGACAACAATGACATCTGACACCAACTGATGGCAATAGCTTAGGCGACCTATGACCAGATAAGCTTAAAATGGGTCAAATACAGAAACAGCTGGGTTGCCACTGAAAAATACACCAAGACTTTTAACAGGAAGTAAAAGTATGACAGACCTAATTTTAGATGCTGAGCAAGAAATATGTTGCAAAAATATTTTCCCTGAGTCCCACTGCAGCCGCCAACCCAACCAACATTCACCATTCTTTAAGTCGATTTGCAAGATTGCAACCAAGCCAAAAATTAACTTATTGATGATTCGATACCCCTTAAACATATAATTTGTTAAAGTTTTAACCCTTTTCATATACATATATCTAAAAAATGAAAAGTTGCCCCATATGTGTATGTATCCACACAACCCAAATTAAAACTTCATGTGGTACTCTTCACAATTTAAATGACTTAAACTGTTAATACTTCCATTCTTAACAGAGTTGTTTCCTGTATCTTTTTATTTATCTTTGCATTTTGATATTTTTTATTGCTGATTTTTTTCTATATCTTAAACATGTACATAAGAACACACAATTCTACTTACTGGTATTCACCACCACTGAAACTTTGTAGTCTTGTCAACAACTTTGCCATCATCATTTGAAATTCCTGTAATTATCAAACAAAAAGTATGGTGATACTGATTCAATTTTGTGTGCCTTAGTTAAAGAAAATGGTTAGCTATGGCAAAGAACTAGGTATCATTGAGATGGAAAACATCTTCGTAGGACTCACTGTGGGTAAAATGCTGTGTATAATAAATTTGATCTTCAGGTCAAAGTTCATGTTCAAGTGTCACAACCATGATATGCAACACATCATCTTGAGCTGATCTACTCTCACCCCAAATATCAAAAGTCTACACCAAAAGGCAAAAAAGTTACTGCCTAGACATGAGTAAAAACGAAAAACAAACACAGGCTGTCTGATTCTGTAACTTTTTGAAGATCATTAATTGAAATAAACAATAAATACAAGTTGACTGACACAAAATAATGTAAGTACAATAAAATGCTTCACCGGGAAGTTTAATACCATGAAGGTCAAACTGTTCAGGAAATTACAGACAAACCATTCAACTTTGATATATCTCTGGATTTGACTGTGATTATTTGTTAAACATAGTGCATGATTTGTCACCACAGTGAAAAAGATGGCTAAGAACTTCGATATTGATAAGACAAACAAAAGGAAAAAAATTGTACAAAAATGAATACAATGTTTATTCTGTGCCCTTTATTGACCCTTAGTTCTTAAAGCCTTTTTGACCCCTTAAATCCATCAAAACTTTCCTTTAGTGGTATGAAAACTTGTAGTATTTTGGCATTGTTTTACTCAAGTTTTGCACCAAAACCAGAAACAGAAAAATGTTTTGTATTTGGTCCCCAATTTCTAGTTCTTACCAACATCTTTTACTGAAATTTCAGAGACATCTCTACACTTCTACTCAAGTTATTGTCTTTTTTGGCACCTAAATTTCTTCCTTTGGTAGAATAGCACTTTTCTAAGGATTTCAGAGTGATCATCACACTTTGATTCTGATATTGTCTAGATATCAAGAAATGCTTGTTTCTTGTCCCAACATTTCTAAACTGATCATAATAGGATAGCAGGCTATCGATTTTTTGAGAATTTAATGCACCGGAATATAATATGGCTAAATTATATATTGATGGAAAGCTAATAATTTCTTGTTGTCCTGGCTACCATGAAACTATCATTTTGTTAAGAAAAAGAAAGCATGCATTCATTTTTAAAAAAAGACGATACCAATAATGCAATAAATGCAACTCAAAGAAAATAGCAGAAATGACATTCCTTTATAGGTCAAAGTTGATTTTATTGCACATAACGAAACGGTGCATTATTGTATTCTAACTGATTTCGTATTAATTTTTTGTTTTACTCCATATCGCTGATATTTGTCTTAAAAATGCCAGTAAAAGCCAAAAGAAAGAAACAAAAAGACTTTCATTGCATTGTATTGTGGAACAAGGATTTTGAAAGGTCATGAAATGCGACAAACACTACAATGCCAAAACACTTTTTCTGACCAGTTTGATTATTTGTGTCAATGGCAAGTTTTTTTTCAGTTTGAAAAGCTTATTAGCCATTGACTTGGAACATTTTCTTAAAAATAAAAACATAACTGTTACTAATAGTATCCAGGTGTCGAAAGAATAGGTTCTTAAAAGAGTTAAGCTGTCCTAAATTAAAAGCGAGTAAAAGTATTGAACATTCTGGCAGGTAAACCTGTACCCTTCACATCTAACTTCGAGTTAGTTTGTCTCTGCATGTTCCTTTTGAGTCTAATGGTAAAGCAAAATGACTTTTGCTACATGTAACATCCAGTGAAACAATGATACTATGATTTCAGCCTGACATAGGTCTGACAATCATTAGTATGGTTTTTTGGCCTTATGTTATGAAAATAGGAGATTTTTTCACATGGATAAGATGGGAACTGTTTTTGTTCTTTGAGGCTCTATGCAATTAACAGGTATATGACTAAGTGGAAACCACTGTATCACGCTTGGTTACTGCATGCATAAAAGGCAGAGAATTTTTAAATTGCCAAGACTCCTTGTTTCTAAATTTTATAATGATACAAGATTCTGAATTATGGTTTATTATACAGTTAAAATTGTAAATACGAATTTGCTTACAGAAGTCATGATATCAATTTAGCCCTAATTTAATATATATGGAGTCCATGTTCATCAAGAGGTACAAAAAAATGTATTATAAAGAAAGAGGGGTTCCTAGATGTTCAAAGTTTGAAAGACCACGCACATTGACTATTACAATCCAGAATTAAAACATATCACATTCAGATTGGTCTGAGTCTTATAAATGTCACTTGAAAAAATAAGTGGATATCCAAATAAGAAAACAAATACAAAATCCTATCAAAGATTTCTTGAAAACTAAACAAAATAATCACATATAAGCAAAATGCAACAACACAAGAGTGTAATTTTGACTTAGAGTACTAGTTATTGACTGGCCTGAATATATGGTAGATTATACACTGTGCACATGAAATTCCGCATTTAAGAGGTAGCTTATACCACCAATATTGGCCTTTTTGTTGACTAATTAAAAATAATTCTTATCACTACAAAAAATTGAGAGTTCATTCAATCGGTACTTGTTACAAAATCTATACATTTAACCCACTGTGGTCAATAAATGTGCACGAGTTCAATACAATTGATGAAAATTTGCTTAAAATTAACACAAAAATACAGTTTGCAAAACTAAGTCAATATTTCTTTGCATGACAATATTTATTTCTCAAAACTCCAGCTTCATGTAATCCTTAATGCTTACTTTGAAGGACACTTAGATCATTAACAATTTTTTCATGTTTTCATAATCAAAATTGACTTTTTAACAGCCTGTATTTGTGAAGGAAAATAGGGCACTCTCACAACACCCAAAATTTTACAATTTGTGACTACAATACATTTGTACAACAACCCTGATTTGAAAGTAGAATGATTTTCCTAAAAAATGATACTTAATATAGCCATATTATATTTCAGTGCATTAAACTTCATTATTGGAAGACTTTTCAAACCTCTGCTATCCTACAATCAGGACATAATTTTCATTTCCAAACTTCCCTGTGGGTAAGGCACCTTGCATAACAATTTCAAAGAGATCAATACTCTCTAATTCAAGTAACTGTTTTGACATCAGGAAAGTGCTTGTAACTGGTTACTGTTTTGGAACTTAGTTCGCAAACTTCCATACTCAAGGCCAGCAGGTCACCATGAGACAACCAAGGACATATTTTATAGTAGTAGAATATAAATAAGAAATTAATTAAGTCCAACAAAATTTAACTAAATAAAAATATGCACAAGTCAATGACTATGTAACAAAACACATTTACATTTTTTAGAACAATTACAACAATCAAAGTTAGCCTAGTAAAAAGAAGTGTCAATAAATAAACTACTTGATACTTTTACTACCTGAACTAGACCATCACACTCTTCTGTAGTTTTCACACAGAAATACATGGCAGCCAACAATACATCTGGGGAAAAGTTCTCAAAATTGAAATCTTTGAACTGTGGTCGAGAAAGAGCTGCAACAAATGTCCTTTCTAACAGATAATCTACCTCAAAATATGGTTTAATTACTTTGAGAACCTCCAAAGAATAACTGAAAATTAAACAAACATTATTAAGTTACTTTCTATTCAACTTTTAATAGTTTATCTACTTTCATTATACTTCAATCTTGTAACATATTATACAAGTGTTGATACAGTATTTTTATGCATTACATAATAAAATGCTTCACAAGGTGTACAGTGGCAGAATTGGTGCAAGTATATAGACAATGGTCAAGCTTGATACAGCTTTGAATCTTTCTTGTGACTCAACATTTAACACAGGATATGAATTTGACCAGAATTGATCTGGACCCTTTTTGACACCTAACTCTTAAACAATTCTGATAACAACCTATAAAATCAATTCCAACCTTCCTTTGAGGTATAATATACTCAACAAAAATGTAAAGGCCCATCCAAGAAAATATTCAATATATTTTATTACTATCAGTATCTATATTTGTATAAGTTTCTATAAACTTATAACCAAAATAATGAAAACAATAAAATAACAGTTTAACATCTAATCATTGTTGTAACAAATTTATTCCATAATTTTGAAATATGAATAAAAACTAAGTGGCTTTTTTGTTGTGTATATAATGATAAAGAGATCCATTCCCTTCCACTCTTATCAATGCTTGTTTTTTGGCCCTTTGTGGCCCCTTATCCAAAATGGTTCTTTTTGTGGTATTGCATTTTTAGTAAAATTTCAAAAAGATGATAAAATTCAATTATAGTTAATATAAAATAGAAGATGTGGCATGATTGTCAATGAGATATTGATCCATCAAATGCCAAGCAACTAACAATTAAACTTCTACAAGTCACAGACAGTCTTCTGTGATTGGCAAAACCAATATCATATAAAAGGCCCAAGATAAAAGATGTCAAACTATTCATAAAAAACAAAAATCAACTTAATCTACAGAAAAAAAATAAAACAAATAACAATGAACATAAACAACAATGAAAACCACTGGACTACAGGTTCCTGACTTGGAACAGGCACATGAAGTATGTGGCAGGTAAAACATGTTTGAAAGAGCTTATTCCTTCCAATAACCTGGGACAGAAGTGGGAAAATACAACAATAAAACAAACTATAAAACTCTGGCAAATTTGGATTTTACTCTTGAGATCAATACAGAATAACAAACAACAAATAGAATGAAAGACAACAAGCAAAAGAGTACTTGCTGTTTCTGTAAGCTAGTTCAAAATCCAAAAGCAACCGATAGGTATGTTGTTTTGGGGCCAGCTGCAGCCTGCCCTGTGGTATGAGGGTTTCCTTGTCATTCACTGAAGACCAAAGGGTGGCCTAGGTCAGACATTATCAGTTAATTATTATTTTAAAATAATAATTAACTGAAAATTTAAACTTATTAAGTAGCACTCAAACTAAGAATCATGCAAAATGGTATTCATGGCTAAAAAGCCTACATATTTTCATGTTGTTATTTTGTTTGAATTGCCATAGTAAACAGAAACTCTTATTCAGTTTTTTCATATAAACCGTTAAGGGACACAACTCTGCAAATGACACTCAAATAGAATAGATTCTATTAGATTTTCAATATTGATTATCTCATAAGACCAGGCAGATTTGAATGAATAATTACAATTTCATAATATAGACCCATAAAACAACTTAATTACAAAAATAAAAATGTAGCACATTTTTCATATTATGCATGATTCTTAAAAAAAGATCTACTTAATAAGAGAGTCAATATTAGAACCAATAAAAACATAATTCATAGATTTAACAGTGATGTGGTAAGGATTACCCTTACAGTTAATTTTTTCAAATATTTTTCCAGATTAAAAGGATTTTGTTTATACTTTCAAAGTTATTGTCTGGACACAAAATGTCTAGAGACAATAGATGACAATGATGACAGCATGATATGATTATACAACCTAAATATTTTGCAGTCATAAAAACTCTTTTTTCTTAAATATATTTTGTCCTCCTCAATGTGACATAAATTTCAACTTAAATTAAAAAAAATAATTGTAAGTAGTAAAAGCAAAAATTGAGTACAGTCAACACCCTCCAAGAAGTGTGTGGACTACATATGCATATGGCTCCAACTGAAATACCTATCTTACACATAATGGCAAATAACAAGCAAAAATAATATTCAAAATCTTAAGAACAAAAACTACAAGTAGAATTCTGTTTGAATGTACAAAGAAATCAGTTGATGGAATTAAAGTCCAGTATATTAATTCTTAAACAAACCTTATGGGAATTTCCTTTGATTTAAACTTCTTCAAGTCTTCTTCAAAACTGTCAGTTCCCCACCATTTTGGCACAGGGTCATAATGTTTGACATTTGGTGCTATTTTGTATGGTTCAAACCGACCTTCCATGAAATGAAGAAGTGGAATACAGTAAAACCAATTACAGTTTTGTACTTGGTTCATCATTCTTTTAACTTGATTTAAAATCTTCTTGCAAACAACACTGCAAAGAGATTTTTAAACACACTGTATATGTAAAATATACAAATATTTATCATCTGTTGTTACAACTATCTTTAAATATGATATAAAGCACTTTTCCATCTTATCTATCAAAAAGTGAGATATAAAATGGTTAAGTAGAATCCCTTAAGATATTACAGGAATTTTGAATTTTCAAAATGTTTCAATTTTGGGTACTTAGGTACTTATCTGGGTCATAGTTCAAAAGAACATCAGCTTAATACATTGACCTTAGTCGTAAGATACTTTCAAAAACCAGATCCCTGACTTAACAATCTAATCATCTGTACGGTAACCATGGATCGTAGTTTTCTTAGATTAGAGGAAGAGACAATATATTTCAGATACATAACATTCATACTAACTCGAACATTGTTGGAAAGCTTTCTTTTAGGTCCTCTAAGTCTGTGCATCTCTTTGTATTACTATCTAGATTAGGCAACAGTGATGGGAACAATAAGTTATTGTCTGAAGTTTCCCACTCTATGTTGTAACGATCTTTGCAGAAAATAAGAACAATAGCCATATGAAATACTGCTTTCCCTTTTCTTGTTCTTGAATTTTCTATCAGGTTTTTGAAAAACTTCATCAGTAACTGCTTCATACACTGAAAAAATTCACAAATTAAATATAACAGAAAATTTCAATTATAAACATGTTATGATTTTGAAAAAAAAAATTTCCCAGTCTAAAATTTTATCCTTTACTTCTCCTAGGTTAAAGAATTTCTAAAATAACAAATAGTTGTAATTTTTATCAATATTTTATAAAATTCATCTGAGAATCTTTATATACAATAATTTCAGGAAAATCAGGGTTTTTAAGATGAGAAAATCTCAGTCAAATCTGTTACATTACTTGCTTTTTTACAAAATAAATAAAAAAAGACATGTTTTTGGGTGACATATTTTGTACAGAGACCTTTGTGTTGGTCTTGACCACAATTCTTAAATTTTCTAAAGAGTTTTCTCCTCACTTTTCTGCCTATATTCATATCATGGCCATTTTTTCTTGCAGTGAACTTTATGTATTCCATGACATAAAAACACTTTAAATTTCTGTTGAAATTAGTGTAAAATTGACAGGATTGGCTGAACTAATGAGTCAAAATACCCTTCATATTAAGAGAAAAGTAATGTACATTCAGGCACACTACTTTTTAAAATCCTTTTTAAAAATTACAACAACCAAATGATACTGTAAACAGCAAAATAATCATTTTTAAGAATTAAAGACTGAAGTCTTCAAAGTCACTAATTGTCAAATATTCTCTGTCACTGATTTTGGCTTACGATTACTTTCAATATCCGAAATGGTATGAATTTTCTACAGTTGGATGACTTCGACTAGAATCTTTGTCCCCTTGATATGATAAGGTACTGTTTCGAAACAGTGATGAAAGGAATGTTTTCAATCAAAACAACTAGTTACCTGAAACCAGATTAAAATGTATATTACATATAGTCAATTATAATGAGCCCCTGTGTTTGAATCGGAAACTTGGTAATATTATATAAAGTCAATGTTAACTGATTATTTCATCTTTTAATGTAAACTTCCCATTCTCATACAAGCAAAAAAAAAACAAACATTGATATGTGTTTGATATTTTACAAAGAGGTACATTTTAGCGATCTTTGGGTCGTATCTTGACCAGAGAACCAGATAAGGGACTAGAAAAGAGCAAACTGGCAAAGAATATTCATAGATATCGGGGCCCTGCTAATGTATATGACCTATATAGTCTTGTAACAAGCTCCTGTGCCTGAATTGGATACCAGGTAATGTTTGATGCTAACCTATCATTTCATATAAACTTCCCCTTCTCATACAAGCAAGAAACATAAATAGAAAGCATGTGTATCATATTTAAGAGGTACATTTTATCACGTGTGAAGCTAGAACTATGATGATATGTATGGCATGCGACAGTAACAAAAATTCGATAATCAGGGTTTATCATACGTAAACTATAGTTAGCAGCCGCTAAACCTAGTTCATCGCACGCTAACTAGAGTTTACAGTCAATAATCTTTGTTTATCAATGTAAACTATAGTTACCGAGGTGCAAATAACAGTTTGTCTACGATAAACTGCATTTGTGGTGCACTTAATACAATTTACCATTGGAAACTAGAGTTTACGGTCGCTAAACTCTACTTATCGGCGAAAAACTCTGTTTTGCGATGAAACTAACCATTGTCAGGCTGACTTTGTTACGACGAAGATGATTGGTTACTTATGATCTTGCTATAGAACAAGTAATATATAAATAACTTGAACGAAGTCCCGGGAACATTTATTTATTTTTTTATTATAATTTATCTAACTACTTATTTATTTCCCTTTTATCTTGTTAAAAATACAATTAAAATAAATATAAAATTGATAAAAAAGCCCACCAAATTGGGCCCTCCATGTGAGACCCAACAGGGTATAGTATAGGACGTCAAAAACCCTCTTGTAAGTAGTAGTGCCGGGAAAATGAATATATATATTAAGAAGAAGGGGATATAAATACAAGACCATCAAAGAAGGTTTCCAAAAAATTCACAATATCCCAAGAAGTAGTCTGCTACAATACAAGGCAAAGAAAAAATGTAAAAGAACCCCTTGTGTTCTAACATACCACCCCTGCCTTAAAAACAGCCACAACACCATTCGTGAGCACTGGGCCTCTGTCGAGAGAAACTCAACATTATCCAAAGTCTTTCCCAAACCACCTATGATTGCTTTCAGACAGCCAGACAGTTTGCGTAGTCTACTTGTGAGGGCTGAAATACCTAAGCCCAACTTGACTCCAGGCGAGAGTCGCTCCTGTGGTGACAAAAGGTGTAAATGTTGCAACCAAATGCACCACTCGTCATCATTCACCAGCAAAGTCATGGGGAAACGCTACAAAATATTTTGCAACGTGCACTGCAAGAGTGCTAATGTAATATATTTGCTCCACTGTCCCATTTGTGGCCTTCAATATGTTGGTGAATCTAAACAGCCTTTTCACAAGCGCTTGAACGGACACAGGAGCAACCTAACAAAAAAGCCTTTACTCCCAGTGAGTCAACACTTTAGATTACCTAACCACTGCCTCGATGATTTCAACAAAATGAAAATCTTCATCGTGGAACAAAACAAGATCTGCAGCGATCTACAGAGAGTGAAGCGGGAGGGATTTTGGATAAAAGAACTCCGTGTTTTACACCCACACGGAATTAACAAAAAACATTAAGTTCTTCCTATTTTGTATAGTTTCTTATAACAGTATTTGTAAATATTTTTTATTTTTATAGTTCAGTATTCAAGATCAACACACAGCGTGTGTCTATAGCACAATGTTCAAGATCTTTGTTACTGTCGGTAAAAAAAATTGTATACGTCACAGGTATTCACCTGATTAGGTAGTGAGTTGTGTTCACAGACCATTTACTTTCATACACATTCAGTTTATTTAAGGCACTGAAGAAGGTCATTTGTTGACTGAAAATTTTGCTCATTATATACTTTATTATAGTGTGTTAACATCTTTATCGGTATCGTTGTACAATCCTCTAGACTTATAGCAGGTATAGCGCATGCTAAATTACTTCAACTAAATTGCATACATTGGAAAACACCATAATGCAGCAGAGTTATTTTAACTCCATTACAGTATTTTAGAATTCAACAGGTAAAACACTTATTTTTACTCTCCCTAAGTGTTTTTCCAACAATGTATTTGTAACTTTGTGACCCCCAAAAACGCATGCTTTAATGCTCTGAAATTTCCCCCTCTGTTTGTAAAATTACTTGCGTAATATAATGGTGTCATAATTACAAAAAATTATAGGACCTTCAATGGCCAGTGAACTTTTCTTTGTTTTACAAGGATCTAAATGAGAAAGTTTTAGATGTTTATATTTTATTTGTTTTTTTTTGTTATTAAATCAGAATTCATTTTTCAACTTTCAATGAGTTTTTTTTAGTGAAGTTACCTGTGGTTACCTTAATGATTTTGAATTTCCTTTATCCTCATCTCAAACCCTAAATAAATCTGAATTTAGAAATACAGAATATTAAGATTAAAATCCAGCAGGAGTTTGAATTCTGTACCATACCTATAGTGTTAATCCCCACTTAGAATGGACATGATACTATCAAGAGTAAAAAAAAGTCAGATAACCAGAATGTAATTTCATTATGTTTTTTTTTTTAAGCTATTTCATATAGCATTGTGTTTTGTTTTTGATTTGTGTATCTTAATCAGAAATTGGTCAATTTCGTCTCAAAGTGTAGTTAATGATTGGATGACACCATTAAACTTTGCCTCCAGCAGATGATCTCGGAGACGACGAAGGTTAACGATAACGGCACTAATATCAGATTCTACTTTCTCGGTTCATAATTCACTTGTAGCATAGACAGCTGATCTTTGTTTACGTTTGCTAATGCGGGAAAGTTACGGTTGCTATGATTAATCAAATTTAACTCACACTAACGGTACTTAAATTTCATTGGTGAATTTATATCACCTGATCTAAATCCTGACATCAGATTGGTCATACTTTAAAAACTAACATTAGAAGAATTAAGGTTCTCAGAATCTTGCTTAACGATTGAATAAAACTTTAATTTTCAATTAACATTTTCCAAACTAAAATTAACAAATGCAAATGAAAATAAATAAAATAAGTATAATCATCATTATCGACCATAAACTATAGTTAGCGTGCGATAAACCAGGTTTAGCAGCCGCTAACTATAGTTTACGGGCAATAAACCCAGATTATCAAATTTTTGTTACTGTCACGTGCCATAGCCATAAATATGGCAGTAAACATGGCCCAAATCTGCTGCATAACATGGAGTATAAATATATAATTATGCAAATCATATGCAAATATAAAGTACTGTAATTATGATATTAGCAACCTAAAAAGCATTATCTATCAACATTTGAACAAGGACCAATACTGATGTCCACATAATTGGCATATGACTGGCTGACATTTTTAATCAAATGCTTTGCTGAGTACAGCTTGATATGCCTGCAGGAGTTGGACCTAGAACAGGTGGGGCAAATATGGACACAAAATTCAAGTTGGATACAGCTCTGAATTTTGAATTTTAATATATGACACAGGACAATATTTTGACCAGAAGGAAAGTGGTAAAAAAAATGCACCTGCAACAGGACATTTAAAAGATAACATGAACAGACAAACAGATGGATGGACAAGTGCTTTCTTTGGATCCCAGAATTTTGGCTAAAATGCCTTGCACTCAGTAAGTATGAAAAAAAGACTATTAGAAGAAACACTGCAACAATACTTCATGAAAATAGGTGAATTCACCATTGAGTTATAATAAAAAAAAACTTCTAAATTTCCAACTAATTACCGGTACTCTAAATTGAAAAAAATTTTTTTTAAATTGAAAGTGAGTTTTTCATCAATAAGTTTGGAGTTCTATCTAGTCCAAAAATAGAAAATCTCCCTATTTTTATACAAATAAAGTCTGTAACTAAAAATAAATATTTGAAAAATTTGAAACAATTGGACACTGCAATACCATAATACCGGTATGTCCAATCTTAATTGACGGAGGTATATAAATGGCAGACAGTTATACAAGCCCATAACAATCATATCCCTTAGCAGAATATATGAATTTTAATGACAGGTGAGAAATATGAATAAATAGACAAAATAAAGCTAGTTACTGGTCGACAGCCTTGGACTGACTGGACAGGAGGGATGAAACAATGAGAGTGAACTCTGTCTTGACCCTTAGAAAACATTCCCATAATAATCCTAATACAATAATACAAGTACAATCATATAACTATGTTTAAATTGTCCATGAGTTTACTCAGACGCACACGAACAAACAAGAAAAAGGAACCTGAGTGGCACTAAAACATATTTTGTAACAATACTTTCACAATATAATCAATGAAATTCTACCACAAGGTTCGTCAATGCAAAAGGATATTTCAGATTAGTTTTGGAGTACTGAACATTACCTTTTAGGAATTAGGAGCCAAAAACAATGTTTTACAGGGTAATAATAATACATATCAGATACTGTACAATTAACCATTACAAAACTTAATACATGGATGATTTTAATATTTTGATACAGATTCTTTTGTGTGGGATTTCCATCTTTTCAAATATTTATCAAATAATTTAAATTTAGACATCAATTAATTACTTTTATCTTACATTTGGTTTTTTTTAAGACGACACAAAAATTTCCATTCATTAAATTAAATCTAAAATATATTTAAAATGGCATTTCATTGTATTCCTTATGATGTTAATTCAGAAATTAACATGACCTGATTATCTGTCATTTTACATAACAAAACTGTGATATGACCTGTCATCGATTATTGATCAGTCTGTGATCATTCAATCAGTAGTCATCAATCCATTAAATATTTGTATGGAATTGTTTAGGGACTGTAACTATCATTTTGTGAGAAGGAAAAACTGCTAAAGCCAACAGAAATGCATGTCAAACAAGTAAAATCAAGACAAGTATAAAGTATAATGCAGTTTCCCTACCTGTGAAACATGCTTTTCATATTCTCCATAATTCCACCATAGTTTTTCAATTCCAAAGTAGTATGCTGAAAGTCCACGAACTACATCTAATATATGCTTCAACACATCTGTTCCATTCAGTCTTCCCTCAACCAAAGACTCCAAAATGTCTGGCAAAAAAGTCTCAATGGAAAACTCAACCTCAGATTTCAACATACTTTGGTGATCACTACTACCAAAAAATGAAGCAAGTTTCTGTTTCTTTTTCCAGACCCACTTCGCTATTCTTCCTCTGTCTTTGTCTTCGTCGGAAGGTTTTCCTTGGACTACACCATCATATCGATGATAAATTCCTGAAACACAAGAAATTTCACAACTTAAGCCAGCATGGAATTTAAGGAAAACTAATCTTAACTCAATCTTACTAGGGATAATGGAGTTCAGATGTAAAAACCCCATACTTCACCTGAATATAACAAAATAGGAGATACTAGTCAATAAATACATGCACATCAGTTGCTAGTGGTACATTCCTTATTTTTTATGAGCAATACCCATGATGTGGGGGATATTACTGATAAGAACTCAACTCCACTGATCTATGATAGATTTTAAATTTTGATATTTGGTAACAGCAAACATTTGTATAGTTGCTTATTTTCATTAGAAAGCAAAGAATGCCATCAGTTGAACTACAAAATAAAATTCAGAGTAAGGTGTCTTCTACAGTACTGTCATACTAGTCGTGAACCTCTATCCTGTTATATTGTGTGTTTTTTAAATGTTCTAGGGAGTAGTGTGATGCCCATTTTATTGAATCAGTACCGTATTTCCGAACTATAAGTCAACTGCCTAATTTTGACCAAAATTGACTAAAAAAGCCATAGTTAAGCCAAATTTGCCAGGTAAGTTAAGTGTCAGACGTGTGAATTTATTTTGTAGGTGTCAGCGGAGATCCGAGTTTAGTTTGTTTTTCACAGCATATTATTCAAGCGATGTTACTTTGTATAGTATTCCTGAATAAAATTAATGTTTGTATTTTTGTTAAAGTGTACATTGACCTCAAGTTCAATTATTTTCATTGAATTGCACGTCAATTGCTCTGAAGTCTAAGATCATCAGGTGTACGAAATGGTAAACATGTCATGGGTGGGCATCCAAGAGTGAAATTAGCGGGAAATTAGTTTGATGATTGGGTCATAATTACAGACAGTAATTAATAAACAATATTACCTGATATTTTGAAATACAATAAAATATTGTTACCTTTAAATTTGGTTGGAATTAGCCGTTTAGATAACACTTTTAACTGATTATAATTTGAGCCACATGTGAATGTGTAAGGACTTACTGTAAATGGGTATAAATTTGCATATTAAAGGACAGATAACTCTGATACTCAATAATGTCTAAACAGTAAAAAAGAGTTTTGTTAATGTGTATCCTGGACTTTGTTTATATATTTTGAGCAATGGCTTTCGTTGATCGTAGTTTACCCCAAATTTTAATTGAAAGCAATAAAAAAATGAACTAAAAAAATCTAATGAAATGCATTGTAGATGAACATTTTTTCTTGAAAAACCTTAAATAAGTCGAAGTGGATGATAAGTCGAGGCTGGTCATTTCTCAAAAAAAAATATTGACTTATAGTCCCGAAAGTATGGCTATTATGTTGTTCCAGGAGCAACATGAGGACAGACACATGGTGGGTAAATGTTCCCATTGATCATTGAAGACCAATATACTGCCTTAAGCTGTTTTTTTTCATTGGTGTGTAGGGTTGTTGTCTCTTTCAAACATTCTCTGTTCCTACTATCATTTTTAAAATACATGTTAGCATTATTTTCTCATAAAATGATCACAAATGATATAAAATGTTTTGCAGGGTGCAGCTTGACAGAACCACAGAGGTCAAATCTTGAATAGTTGGAGAAAGTATGGACACACTGTTCAAACTTGATACAGCTTTAAAATTCTGATCAAATATTTGGCACCATATAGTACAATTTCAGAAAATGCTTGTTTCTAGCTCCTTTTGGGGCCTCATTACCACAAAGTTCATGACAAACCCCAAAAATCAACCCTAGGCTTCCTTAAGTGGTATGGTACTTTATGGTCCTATATTAAAGAGATCTATTCACTTATAGTCAAGTTTTTGTCTGGATATAAGGACAATGCTTGTTTCTGGTCCTTTTTTCCTAAATGGTTCAAGTCAGTGCCCCAAATCAATCCCAGACTTCTATTTGTGGTATGGTACTTTGTGGTATAACTTCATGAAGATCTATACACTTAGTCATTGTATGGACATGAAATGTCTAAGTACGACAATTTTAATTTTATTGTTGTATCATTAATATAAATATAACATAGCTTTTAATTATAGAATACCTTTGCTAACAAGATTATTGATATTTAGTCTCCTACTCTGTAAACTGTTATTCCCTTGATTGTAAACAAATTCTTTAACTTCATTATGTCCAGATAGATAAACAAAGTAATTATAGAATAAAACTGATTTCCCTATCCGAGGTACATCAACAACACCTTCATAAACTGCATATTCATCTTCTAATTGCCTGTAGATAAGGAAAAAACGTAACATGGAAAAATGTATGATTTTAATTCTTCATATGTAAAATTTAATTGACATACGAATTAACTATCACGCAATAAAAAGTTTAAGGATTTGTCATAATACAAATAAGTGAAATTAATACCACATTTTTCTACCTATAAGTCAATGTGGATTATAAGTCCAACTGCTGATTTTTTTACCAAAATCAATGAAAAAAAATCAAATAGAAAAAGTAAAGTTGAATTTGCCAGATAAGTCATGGGTCAGACATGCATCTAAAGTTTTCAGTGTAAAATATAAGTGTCAGCGAAGATTAGATTGAGCTTGATCTGATAATGTTTTACCACTAAAGAAGTTCTAGAGTTTGTTTATATATTTTACAGGTTTAAAAGTTGTGCATTCAGATTAGGATAAAGCCCTGAGTAATCCTTTAGTGTAACATTGTCATATTCATTCATAAATGGAAAGCAGCACTGACCAATTATCTTTGATTGCCAGCTTTCGTCTTCCAAAGACATGTCTGCCCAAAATTACGAATGAATGTAATTAATATATTGTAATGAATCATTTTACAATGCAAGAACCCAAGCACAGGCCAGGAAAACAATAGGTTTAAAAGTTCAAAGTTCTGCAAAGTTTGATGGTAAATAATTAACTTTATTGTAGTAGATCTTTATTGAATAAACAATTCTGCATATCTTTAAAACTTGATAAAGACACTACAGTCTAATGAAATGCATTGTAGATAAATGTTTTTCTGGAAAAATCCTCAAATTAGCCTAGGCTGATGACTTACATACATGTATGTCTAACCATACCGAATCATTGGTAGTTTTTGTATGGTTCCCATTGCATATTTTAGGAGTCAATTGAAAAACATCAAAATAGTTTACACAAAACTTTTACCCTGAGCTTAATAAACACTTAGTGCACTAATTAACATCTGCCAAAATTAGAAACACCAAAATTTTTCATACACTTTCTGTCTTAGTTATAATCATTAAATTTTCAATATACTCAAATAACCTGCCATACTGTTTATAACAATGAAATTAACCAATCCATTTTATAACAATCCAAAAGAAATACAGCAAAATAAGTAAAACATTGATATGAAAAGTAGATATCCCACAGTCTGACCCATAACATTAAAAATAAAGAATTTCTAGACAATTTTTTTACATTAAAAAACGTGAGACCAAAAATGGTTTCCATTACAGGAAATGAAGGATAAGACCAGTCTGGTTTGCATTGATATAGTTGTACGCCAATTTGCATAACTGTCAGGTAATATTGCAATTTCAATGTATGTGTACTGAAGTAGGCAAATGTAACTGAAAAAGTCAATTTTGTCTTTCTCAGGTTCTAATATGGTGTCAGAACAGGGAATAGATATGTCGCTTCATCAGTCTGAAATAGAATTCCATGATATAGCTTACCATATATACAGCTTCTGTCAAAATATCAAGTAGTTGCAGAGAAAACTTAGGTGAAAAAGTCATGGACAGACAAATGAATGGACGGACACCATGATCATTATATACCATGCGCAAAGCAGGGTTATACAAAAATATGTATCTAATAACAATATAAGTAACAGTAAATTACCTTTTAAATGATAGCTTCTGGTTCATCTTGGCTTCAGAAATACCTTCTATTCTTATAACCACTACATCAGTTTTGTAGTCACTTAGCAGGTTTGGACCTAATATAGCATGAAAACATAACTGTTCGTACTTCTGGACATCTGAATTCTCTGTGTTTGTCCTGACAAGATAAGTCAAAAGATTCAGTAGCAACCCTTATACAGTTCCTATAAAATAATTCTTTGATGGATAATTGACCAAATGAGAACTGATAAGTAGTAAAGTAGGTAATGAATATCAGCAAAAAAATAGCAATAAGTGGGATAATTCAAATATGACAAAATCCCAAAACATGGCCTGTATGTAAAAACAAGGAACAAAGACAATCTACATGCACAAGAAAAAATGGATTTCTTATAAAAACTGAAGATCAGGGAAACACTAGAAAAACTTTGAGCACTTTGCAAGTGGGGGGGTATAATAAGACATCACACAAAAAACTAAAGCACTAACAATATGAGCTCCTAAAAAAAACAAATTTTCCAAATGATGAGTAATGATTGATGAGTTTAATATGCATGAGGTCTCCTTGTTACTGTAGAAGTCATAATTATGATCTAAAATTTGGGAAGGATTCAAATTCTTTCAATATGCTTCAAGCACATGTCAAAAAAGCACTATTTGTATGTAATTCTATTTTTAAGTTGTATGTTAAGAAGAGTTATATTAAAGGTGAAAGACATTACCTCTGAAGAGTACTGACATTATTATCGAAACATCATATATTGGTTATAGTATATCTTTAACCAAGTAGCATGACACTGTCTTCAATGTCATTTAAGTTATTTCACATCCAGGTTTTGGGGATGGCTTTTCATAAGTTTTAAAGCTACATGTAGGTTTATGTAACATGTTGATCTTAATATTGTTTAATGTAAAAAATTACATCTAGAATGATAGCAGTTTGGATATTTATTCCAATATTTCAAACATAAAGATATTTAGGGCCAAGGACTATTTGAAGTGACTTATCTCACCATTTCACGTAGCAACAGAGCATCAATGGAAATACTAGCTGATTAATTTGAGTTTTAAAGAAATTGAACAAGTTCATAGAAGAGAACCTCAGGGATCATAACACAATCATATAGTAACATCAGGGACATATCATGAGCCAAATTCCCTTGTTTGCTTATATGCGTGATCATTATCATGAGCCAGCATATGAATTTATTTGGAATGTAAGGAGACATCCATAGGAAGGACTAAATGCTGTTGGAAACCATCATTATTGCAATCTCTCACCACACAGATACTGTCATTTGACATTTATTGGGTTTTACAATGTCATACAATATTTTGTAGAAATACTACAGCAGGAATTTAATGGGAACCTGACTCTGAGTACATTGTTCATAGTGGATAAGAAATAAAAACAGACATTAAGTTAACATTATATAGGACTGGTTGATGTGGAAAAGGAGCTAGGAACTATTAACTTAAGTTGGTGAATACCAATGCTGAAAGCTGTTAGTCTTACAATTGGATCAGGATAAAAGCAACATAACAAGTCACACAAGGCATATATTTTAATTAAATACAGAAACTGCTATCACTAGGGGTCAATATATTATTATGGTGTATATCCTGCTGAATAAAAAACACATTTATTGTAACAAATTTATCAATCATTTTTAATTGGTTTGTTCTACATTAAAATATACACAAGAACATAATATCTAAAACTGAAGTCCATCTTATTAAAATGACTCTCGCCATACTTTTTACATGCTCTTTAAAATTGGAATTAATTATGAAAAATAAACTTCAATTAGAGGCCCTAGAGGGTGTGAATCACCGACTAAGAACTTGTTCCTTCAGCTTATGAATATTGATGTAAGGAATAAAACAAAATTCTAGCAATTAAATTAAAAAAATTTCCCTATCTGCTACAGTTTTAGTGAAAATTATTTGCCAACAACTATAGAAATGGCTAGTTCTGAACTATCCTAATAGGAGTTTTCTTACCATAACTATTAAGGATCATTTCAACAATTAATGTTTTCCAGATATTGTCGTCTAATAACCATAACCACAACAGAAAATAATAATTTTGCTTTGAAGGGCAGTAACTCTTATAAGAGTTACCCTACAACTTGGACCCTATGGAAACTTTTGTAAGCCTTAATTTGTCATAAGGATAATTTGATACATGGGAAGTTTTAATATATCTATAATGGTTTTCAAAATATTGACTGAAAAAATGCTTCACATGGTGCAGCTTGATACAACAGCTGAAGTCAAACCCAAACAGTTAGGGCAAATATGAACACACCAATCAACCTTAAACAGTCCTGCATTTTAATTGTAATTAAAACATTTGACACAGAATTACAAGAGGTTCCCAGGAGTCTGGATCACTCATCTAGTTAAATTCTTGCCTGATTTTTCACCTTTCAAGGGCAATAACTTTGATCCAATACAGACTCTTGCAGGCTTTATAATAAGGATCATTTCAGCAATGAAAGAATTTGGCTAAACCATTAAGTTTTTGAGATATACGAGAATAACTTGTCTGACTACTATTTTTAGTAACAACAGCCATATTTTTCAATGGATAAAAAATCCCCATATCAGATCTATGCAAAATACCCTAAGGAACATTCATAACAAGGTTGGTTCTAATTGATAAGATGTTTCAGAGAAGATTTTAAAAAGAAAAAATACTAAAAATGGTTCATTAACTGATTGATTGATTGATTGATTGATTCTTTGTTGGGGTTTAACGCCCGAGCAGCAATATTTCAGCTATATTCATAAGCTAAAAATAAGGGAAAAAAAGCAAAGAAAGGGCAATTACTCCAATGTGGCTGAACATATTGAAATGAAAAATTTGACAAAAGATAGATATCATCGTGCTAAACATTTTTTAATAGTTTTGGAGATATATGTGAACAGCTTCTGTCTGACCAAAATGTTCTATTTTTAGTAATGGCTCCTGTGTTGTTAGATATCATTGTGCTGAACAATTTTATCAGAATTGGCTAAATGAATTGTTTTTCGGGATATATAAGAAAAACTTCTGTCTGACCCCTATATTCTATTCTATAATAAAGGTGACCATGTTTCTAGACAGATAAAAAATCCTCACATCAGATCTATGCAGAATACCTTAAGGAAAATTCGTACCAAATTTGGTACAAAATGGTAAAGTAGTTTCAGAGGAGAAGAGTTTTGAAAAATTGTTAATGACAACTGACAACAACAATGGACACCAAATGATGACAATAGTTCACATGGCCTTTCCCCAAGTGAGCAAAAAAGGATTTGACAAGAATTAAAGTGGTCCTTTTATAGTCTCTTATTAAATGATTCCAGTTCAATCCAAGCCATACTATGGGGATATGGCATCTTGTGGTACAATTTAATAGAGATCAATTTACTTTTTCTCAAAATTCTGGTCTGGCCTCCTTTTGGTCCTATTCCCAAATGGTTAAGTCTCGACCTTCAAATCAATCCTACCTTTTCTTGTTGTATGACACCTTGTGGTGCAATTCCAGAGATCAATTCATTTATAGTCAAACAGTAGATTGTCCAAACAGCTGGAAAATGCTTGTTTCTAGTACTCTGTTGGTCAGTTATAGTCACAACCCCCAAAATCAATACAAGCCTTCCTTAGGTGGCATGGCACCTTGTGATACAATTACAAAAAGAATCACTCACTTATTCTCAAGTTATTGTCCAGATATAAAAAATGATAATGAGACGTGATGAAAAAGACAACTACAGCATGATCTCATAATAAAACATTCATTCACAACTGCAAAAGGATTTCATTCCTCCTTTTTTTGTGGAATGAAACCTTGTTATAAAAAGTGAAAATTACCATGGTCATATTTTGATATTTTACCTTCCATTATTTTGACTTGTACTTTGTTCATGTGACTGGTGAGAAAAGTTCTACAAAAAAAAAAAACAACAACAAAAAAACAGGAATATCTACCAGTAATCTTTAACAAAACACACCACTGTACAAATGTTTTAAAATCTATATCACAATGCATTTTAATGAAAGACAAAGCAGTATACTCAAGAAAGCATTGAACTGTTCACTTGGAAACAAACAAAAGGCTCCCAAAGGCTGAATCGCTCAACTAGTTAAATTTTTGTCTTTCAAGGGTAATAACTCTAGTCTATCAAGGCCCTGTCCAACAATTTTGACTCACCAAGAAAGATATTGGCTGAAAACTTCTAAAAACATCATTTTTTGCCTTTCAAGGAAATAATTCTAACAAGATCTCCTGACAACTTTGATCCAATGCAGACTTTTGCAGGCCTTATCATAATGATCATTTTAGCAATGGAAGTTTCTTTCTACCTATCACAGTATTCAAGATATTGGCTGAAAACTGTAAAAAAATTAATAAAAAACCTCATTTTTTATCAAGGGCACTAAATCTAACAAAGAGTCGTTCAACAACTTTGATCCAATGCAGACTTTCGTAGGCCTTATATTAAGGATCAATTTGGCAATTGAAAAAAATTTGGCTACAACTAAAGGTTTCGGAGATGTATGAGAAAAATCTTCTGACTGACCTCTTCATTCTTATTTTAGTAACAGCAGCATGATTTTTGATGGATAAAGAATCCCCATAACAGATCTATGCATAACACCCTAAGGAATATTCATACTAAGTTTGGTTCTAATTGGTCAGGTGGTTTCAAAGCAAAAGTTTTTTGAAAGAAATAATATTTAAAATATAAATGTCGACAAAGGGCAGTAACTCCTACATGTCTTAACAGATTTACAAAAAAATTTGACTTCAGGTAGATCTCATCATACTGAACACTTTTACACTCTCAAAATTTGGCTTAACCTAATGGTTTTGGAGACATAAACAAAAAACTTCTGTCTGACCCCTATGTTTTGTTTTTAGTAATGGTGGTCGTGTTTTTAATTGACCAATCAAAAATCTCCACATCAATTCTAAGCGGAATACTCCAAAAGAACATTCATACCAAGTATGATTCTAATTGGTTAAGTAGTTTCAGAAAAATATCAAATTGTATAGAATATCTACCATATTGAAAGTTCAGATATATTGCAAATGAGTGCATTAATTACTTAGTTATTTTCCTTTTTGCAAAACATTTACTTCAGTTTTTGTAATTAAGAGAAAAACTTCAATGCATTTGGTTGAAATCCAAAGATGCGTGTTTTATTTCTGTTTTTAGAACCCTGTCGCCATTTTCCCATTCACAAAAACATTAGTACCCTATTTTACAGTAAATCAAAGTTAACAATTCATAAAGCAGCAATGGTCAAGAATTTCTACCTCATTTGCATCCTTAAGTTGTGGAGAAGTTATATGTTGCTGGCTATTTTCTACAGATGTTATCTCATTATGATTATAATTTCTGTTGTTGCTGTTGACTGCACTTGCACTCTCAGTATGTTGAACTCTGACTGTGAGTGTTGGGGTGGATTGATTAAATCCTTCTGTAT
The DNA here is from genome assembly GCA_037379345.1 of Perna viridis. NCBI lineage: Eukaryota > Metazoa > Mollusca > Bivalvia > Mytilida > Mytilidae > Perna > Perna viridis. The sequence goes on along the minus strand of CM074511.1, from coordinate 10,786,291 downwards.
AAAAAAGATCAACAACATTAAAATAGGCCTGTAAGTGACCTCATTGAATATCCTTGATCTATTTGCAATATATTAATAGGGTATGTAAGTCTCGTTCTAGTTTTATTTTCGAAATTTCCGATGTAGAACGTATAGAAAACCAGAGACCGATCTGTATTTTATTGTTTACTTCTGGGTACTCGAAACACTGTATAACAATGCAAAATCTTCTAGTTTATGTATTTTCTTACTTCATTTATCATGTAGAAATAGTTATTTGTCATTTTTATTGGTACTTTTTATACAGAAAGTTTTTTGCCCTTAACACTGAACTCAACGCTCTCTAAATGAAAAATCACTATGCTTTTGAATGGTAGACTAGGACCCATTCTCGTGAAATCATGGCGTCACATGACGAGACTTACACACCCTATATGAGTTAGGCATAGTCTACAACTGAGAGAGGCACCTACATTTTGCTTGTATACATCCGATCAGGTCTGTTAATCAAGGTGATTGCTGTGAGTAGCAATAGTGATAAGAATTTCAAAAACATATTTTTTAATCAATATCTTGACAAAAATCAAAAGTTGCCAAAGCCACTTTTTTTCTTACTCTTCTCTTAACCAAAAACTATATTTTTTGACATCTGTCTGTCATTTTCAAGTCATTGAGAAAAATGGGAATGTGTCCATTTCAACAACAAAAACTCAACATACCGGGGCTTATGAACTGCATATCAATTTAAAGGCTATTTTCACTTTGAAACTAGTTCCCTTGCCCATATCTCATTGCATGTCTGATACAATGTTCTGGTGGTGTGTCTGTCTCCCTGTTTGCCTCCCATGTGATGCTCATTTGATTGTTCAAAGGTGTTTGACAATTTTAAATTTAACACCTTTCAAACTTCTGACCCCAACTATATTCCTTTATAATTTAATATGACCATTTTTGCTGTTAGAAAAGAAGCCATTTTTATTTTATCTACGAAACAAAATTTTCCCATCACCTGATCAATAAACAAAATGGCACACTTTAAACCATGTCTTTTTAACTGGACATCTTTTACCAAGAAAATAATCCTGACTGAAAAAAGGTGTGTGTATTGGAATAAATCAATATGAATTTATCATAGCTTTTGCTTAAAATTAAATTATGAGGAATGTTACTAGTATCTGAATATATTATCTTGTATAAAGAACATTGGTTTGATTTATGCATAACCATGGTTTATTCTGTGTAAATCGAACCAAAGTTCTTTATACAAGATAATATATTCAGATATTAGTTCCATTCATTAAATGAACTTCAGTGGGAAGTGTAAATAAACTTTTCAGTTGTACCAGTACTTACAACCTTCGTGTCTAAAGTAAATAATTGTTTCAGTTATCTGCCTTAATTTCTAACTATTTTCACCGCAATTGGCCTACTACTACACTAATTGTTCACCTATTTCAAATAGTTTTATGGATACAATACACATTGGACATTTATCCTATTTACAATATCTGACACAGGAAAACAGTAAAAAATTGTGTGTTTATGTATTCTTTCAACATAGCTGTGACTTCATACTTGTATTATACTTGAAAACAAAACATACCACTTGCAACAACAGAACTGTACAATGGGTTTGCAAGGAAATTACCAAATCTGGAAGAAAACCAAATGGTAGTTTATACTTGTATAAACAGTTGCTCTCAACCACATGCTGTAAAATAAAACTTAAAAACAATGGAATACTAAAAAAACCTTGGCAAAAAATTATATAATTCTTCTGATAATTTTTATTGTATAAACTGAGGACAGATAAATCACTAAACATGTTAAACTTTCATTGTTACAGGCTATGTTGTGCTAAGAATACCCCATTCAACCACTTCAGTCAAAGCTGAGAAAGAGGAGACACTGTACCAGTCATCATGCAAAAGCAATATACCAAATATCTAAGAATTCCCTCAGATAGAAGCTGAGAAATCTGTTCTGAAAATTTCCATTATGTATCACCTAAAAGTTACTAAGTAGATCGGTTAACAAAAAGTAGTTGAGCCAGGAACATGAAAAGGGAAGAAACGAACAAATTATCATGCAAAACCAATACACTAAATATCTAAGCATTCCTTCCAATAGAAGCTGAGAAATCAGTTAAAAAATTTCCATTTAGAACCACTTGAAAAATTACTAAGTCAATCTGTAGATAGGAAAAGATGAGCAATGAACCTGAAAAAGGGAGACACAATACAAGTCATCATGCAAAAGCAATATACTAAATATCTAAGCGTTCCCTTCAATAGAAGCTGAGAATCAATTATGAACAATATAACAGATAGATGGATGGAGGGAATGATGGACAAATGGACGGACAAGGTGATTGCAATATAGCATTAGAGTGGGGGTATAACAAGGTCATTTGCAATACAGTCCCCACTCATTTGAGTAGGGAATAATGTGTATAAAATGTAGTCTACTGATAGATGGAAGGTGTAATAATCTGTAAACAAAACATTTTTTTCCTAACTGCATACTGGGTTAGTGGGTATATATTAACCAAAAACAAATACTTGGTGTTTTTACTTCAAAATAATCATATTCAATTGGACTTGTAACAAGTCTTCTGATTGCTTATCCTTTGGCAAAACATTCTGTTAATAATATTATTATTAATATACAATGGGATATTCTCAGTGTTCCTTTACTCTGATTGGTGTATTTCCATCATAACCTTACATATAGGTCATACTAACAACCTAGTTCAAATAAGAATGGGGTTTTTCCAGTTGCATAACGTGAGTTTGAAACTAATTAATCAGGTTGCTCTTTATCAATATCCATGTGCAAATTTTAATGCAATAACACTAGCACTGCTGTAAGAAGCAGCCACGATTTGATTTCTTATGATTGCAAAAATCCAAAACTAAATAAGATTTTCATTAACTAAAGAATAAATTCTTTTGGACTGGAACCCATCAAAACAAGAATAAAAAGAAATGTTGCAAAAAAACTGTTTACAAATTAGGAACATTACTAATTTATATCAAAGAGCAAATTAAAAAAAAAAAATTGTATGATAAATAGATAAAACAAGAAAAACTGTAAGCAATGCTCACTAACTTGATAGATAAAAAAAGAAAGAGTACAATGGGAACATATAATAAAGATTCAGTGAAAGGTATTCAATTCCATTTAGTGGTGTAGGAGGAGTAGCGGATAAGAGATGCCCCCACCAAGTCCCCATATTCACAAATGAAAAATGTCTTGATGTATGAACCAAAAATTGATTTTGATTAAAATATAAATATGTGCATTATGGGAACACATAATAAAAATATTCTGTCAAAGTTTCGTTCAATTCCATGCAGTGGTGTAGAAGGAGTTATGTATAAGATATGGGTCCATTCCTAATGTCCTCTTATTCACAAATGACAAAGTCCTTGTTTTGATATGTGAATCCCCCATATTGACTCAGATCAAAATCTAAATTAGGAGGTGCACAATGGTAACATGTAATAAAGATACTGTGAAAGTTTCATTCAATTCTATTCTGAGGTGTACAAAATGGGGTTCCCCCTGTGTAAAGGAAGGAAGTACAGACAGAAGGAAGGATTGAAAGAAGGATGGACGGAAACCCCTATCACTATATATCCCAACTTTGCAAGTGGGGGTATAATGACTAAAAAGGAAAAAGATGTAGCAAAAATAAAGTAACTGTTCATGAAACAGACACTGAAAACAGATCACATCCTAATTAATACATACTGCAGCGCTTTCTGAATGTCCTGGTATGAAGCAGACAGTGGGTCACCTTGCTGTGTGCACATCAACCATTCTGTAATATTTTTTGAAAAAGGTAACCTTTTCATCTAATTAAACTACTCAACAATCACGTTGGAGTATGGAGGAAAAGAATTTTTTGGTATTAAAAATCTGCAGGATTTTTTTATATCATGAAATGATTTTTTAATATTACTAAATGAAGTAGCAATATTACAAAAAGAAATTTTTTATTATAAATATACTAGTTCTTCATGGAAGAATGTCATTTGTAAAATTACAAAATCAATTTCTAATTTAAAAAAATCAATTTTTTATATTACAAAGACATTTAATATATTACAAAATCATTTTGTAACACATGTATCAGAAAGCATTTCGTAATATTAGTAAAATTATTTTTGCAAGGAATTGGTAATATTATAAACTGAATGCCAGTAGTTATATGAACAAATTGTTTTATAATTTCATAAAATCTTTTTGATATCCATGATTAAGTTAAATTTGTTATATCATAAAATGAATTTCTTACATTAGAAAACAAATTTACAATATCAAAATGTTGTTTAGCAATATAAGAAATTGAATACTTGATATAAAAAAATGACTCTCTAATAGGAGAAAATCTTTTTGGACAAGCAATATCAAAGATTCATTAAACCATTTGCTAATATTAATAAATATTTTTTTAAATATGAGAAGTTTGATCAGTTACATTACTAAATGGATGACACTCTATCTTATTTACTTCTTTTTTTTTTCATTATATCTCTAGTTTAAAATATTTCTATTACTGGCATTTCCCTTTACTTCCCTCATTTGCAAAGAAACTTTACCTTGGGAATTATTGCTTCTTCTAGTTAGATTTAAGTTGCTACGATATGACTGGTCAGTTCTCGATCTAGACTGCCTATCATTGTTTGGATCTGTGGAATATTGTCCATGATTAACCTGATCTAAAGTACCTGCAATGAATAAAATAACAAACCATTAAAGTAAAATTCATATTCTACAAAAAACAAGAATTATATTCAATGTAAGAGATAGTCTGTGCATAATTTACTCGTATATGGCAGATCATTAAACCACTAAGTGATATCAATTAACTTAAGTTACCTGAATTTTCTACTCAAACCCTGCAAGAACAATGCTCAAGATTCCTGTCTAAAAAAATTGTGCAGGCTTTATCATATGGATCATATCATCAATTGAAAGTTTCTTACTACCTATTATAGATTTCAAGATATTGGCTTAAAACATCAATTTTAGCATATTAAGAGAAATAACTCTAACAAGAGGTCATCATACTACTTCAAGCCAAAAGAGACTTTCATAGAACCTATTGTAAAGATCATTTCATCAATTGGAAGTTATGGTTTTCAAGACATTGGCTTAAAACTGAAAAACATCATTTTGCCTTTCAAGGGCAATAACTAACTAGAAGTCCTCCTACAGCTTTCACCCAAAAGACTTTCGTAGACCTTATATTAAAATTCATTTTATCCATTGAAACTTTAGTTTTATCTTTTATGATTTTCAAAAATTGGCTCATAAAATGCTTTGCGTAGCTTGATACAACCACAGAGGTTGAATCATGAAAAGTTGGGGCAAGTATGGACACACCATTCAAATTTGAGCTTAGAATTTTGATTACTATTAGATATCTGACACAGGATAAGAATTTGACCAGAATCCTAGTGGTCACTTTTTGGTCCCTTGTTATATATAGTACTAGAATAAACCCCAAAATCAATTTAAACTTTCCTTTGGGAGTATTGAACCTTGTGGTACAATTTCAAAGCAATCCATTTCCATTTATTTTAATTATTATTCAGAAATCAGAAAAAATACATGTCTCTGGCCCCTAAGTGGACCCTTATTCTTACTTTCCCCAAAGTAACAACCTCAAAAATCAATCCAAGTCTTCTTTTGCTAGTATGTCACAATGTAGTAATCTTAATATGAGATCCACTCATTTTCAGGACAAAAGGAAAATGCTTGTTTCAGGTCCCTTTTTGGTCCTTTATTCCAAAAATCAATACCAACCTTCCTAAAATTTCACAAAGATCCACCACCTAATATATAAGTTATCACACTGAAACCAAGTGTCTACAGACAACAAACACACAGACAATGACAAGGGTGCCAATAACAACAGTGCCATAAAATTAAAAATTTGTGGTTGTATAAAAATACATACATGTGTATTTTAAAAAATGTAGAAAATATTGCAAATAAGACATGCATAATAATGTAAATATACCTTTTAAATGCCATCCACAAGACTCACATACTCTTGCATTTGGAATTGTAACACTTCTTGTACATTTTGGACAACACTGTCCACCACACTTGTGGCAAAAATTATTTGATGCAAATAAATCAGCTCCGCATACTTTATTACCATAAGAATGTAAACATTTCATCGTCAGTCTTTTACATATTTCTGAAAAGTAATATGTACTTCATATATGTAATATTAAGATGTAATTCAAAAAGTGTTTGACCAATCTAAATACTAAAACTAATGTACAAGTAAATCAAAACTGTGCCTGTCAAATTATGGTACACTGTATTTATTCCAAAGTTCAAGATACCACATATATTTTACAAGAATCTTAAAAGTATATAAAATGTCTTGATACAACTGCAGAGGTTAAACCCTGAACAGTTGTGCAAGATGGACACCATTCAAGCTTGATACATTCTGATTAAATATTTGACACAATTGCTTGTGCATGGGTCCTCTTTGGCCAATAATTCCTATTTTGATAAAGTCACAACCCCAAAAATCAATGCAAGTCGTCCTTTGGTGGCATGGTACCTTGTGTTACAATTCAAAGAGATTCATTCGTATTGTTTAATGTAATGAAAACCTTTTTTCTGGCCCCTATTTGGTCCTTAATTCCTAAATGGTTTAAATGAAAACCCCCAAAATCATTCCCAGCTTCCCTTTTGTCATACAGCACCTTGTGGTATCATTTAATAAATATCTATTCATTTATATTAAATTCATTGTCTGGACATCATGAAGAATGCTTGTTTCTGGCCCCTTTTGAACCCCTAATTCATACAAGTTTTAAGTCACAACCCCCAAAATCAATCCCAGTCTTCCTTTTCTGGTATAGCACCTTGAAGTACAATTTCATAAAGATCCATACACCAATACTGAAGTAATTGCTTTGAAACCAAATCGTCTACGGATACTGGGCTCCTTTTTTGCCCTTAATTCCTAAAATGGTTTGAGTGAAAAACCCCAAAATCTGTCCTAGTCTTCCATTTGGTGCTATAATTTCATAAAGATCCATTTGCTTATAGTCAAGCCATTGTCCATATATCATGACATTAAATGTTTGTATCTGGTCCCTTTCTGCCCTCTTAATCCTACAAGGTTCAAGTCACAACCCCTAACATCAACCAAGCCTTCCCTTTGTGGTGTGGTACCATATGATATAATTTCATAACAATCCATGCACAATCCTCAATTTATTGTCTGGAAATCAAATAGTCCATGGATGCTACCCCATTTTTTTTCGCTCTAATTCCTACAAGGTTCAAGTCGCAACCCCAAAAGTCAATTCAAGCCTTTCATTTGTTGCATAGCACCTTGTGCTATAATGTCATAATGATCCATTCACTTGTAGTCAAATTATAGACCAGATATCATGAAATGCTTGTTTTTTGTTCCTTTCTGGCCCCTAATTCATTCAAGGTTCAAGTCACATCCCCAAACATCACTCAAAGCCTTCCTTTGTGATATGGCACCATATGGTATAAAATCATCAAGATCCATGCACTCATACTCAAATCATTGTCTGGAAACACTAGATTATGATAATGCAGACTACAGATGTAAGTAATTAGCATGATACCATTATACAGATGCAATTTTTTTTGTGATCATATAAATATACATGGGATATCTTGTAATCTTTATGAGATATTTTATTTAATTAATAAGAAATCTTACACATTTTTCATTAAAAATGATCAAGAAAAACATGGTACAAAAGTATTAAATCTAAAGACACTGCCTAAATTTGAAAACAGAAAATAGAGAAGATCTACACATAATGTAGACACAAGATTAAAATACAATTACAAGTTAAAATTTAAGATAAGAAAAACAAGACATCACACAGAAATTTCAAGTACTTGCAATTCGAGCTCCAACAAAGAACAGGGATGAACAATAGTTCTCCTTAAGGTATTGTTTCTTTGGAATTTTACAATTTTAATTTAGGCACATTTCTCTACAAATGCCATCATAACTACATAATGTTAATAAAGATAATATGCATATTGCAGGGATAAACATACAAAACAACCATATCTAACCAGTAGTGTAACAACAGATTTAAGGCCACATCAAGTTAATTTGCAGCTTCTTATCGTCATCCACCCCTACTCAAAAGGGCCAGCCAAAAATTTTTTTGTTTTTGATTTTTTTATGGTGGAATAAATTTCCGGATTTCTTTTATATATCCATATTCATCATGACTCTACATATACACAATACTACAGATTTCCAGTCAAAAACCAAGTAACAAGGTGTATAGTTAGAGAATATCTTGATATTTTTTGGCAGATCTTCGTTGTTAGTCACATTATAAGAGAAATTAAAGAAATAAAGCCTTTGTATGGAACAAATTATTGCATAATCGAAAGTACACATTTACAGGATTTCTTTAACAAATTCGTCAGCAGGAATAAGAATTTACAAATTTCTGAAAAATAAAAAATATACCGGTAATCCTCCCACACACCCAATTTTTTTAGTTGCTGGTGGATGAGAATCTTTACAAATTAACTTGATGTGGACTAAGTAAACAAATTTGAAAAAAAAAAATTTCACATTTTGCTATATTTTGTACCTAGCGTTTTTTCTTCTCTCCAAAAGTCAACATAAAACATACTTAATCACTCTAACATCTTTAATGTGAATGATGTGTAAGTGCAAAATATCTTAATTTTGACATTCCACAGGGTAATAATTGGTTACACCTTTGTAAAGACATGTTTCTACCAATCAAAACCAAGAAGTTTGCAAGTGCAAGGATAAGGTCTAGTATCCCCTTTTAAGCAGACCAAACAAATGACAGGATTACCTGGCAAATTTCACTCCAGTGGAATATACCCTTGTCCTAAAAACTTTTTTGACAGTATCCTTGCTCTACTAAGCATACAAATCATACGCATGACAGCAACAGAACAACCGTGAATTACATATTCCATATGTTAGTGCATATTCTGCATACAGTAATGTTGGTATATTGCCATCAAGAAAGGGGAAGTTTACAAATCATTACGTTTGTCATTTTTTTTTTTAATTTCAAACATCCTGTTTCAACTTCGTTTGGTTAAGGTTTAGGTATGAAGCAGATGAAGGTAAATCAGTTGCTCCTTTCATTTTACATGTTTAAAACGGGGAAAATAATTTTTTCTTGTATTTTTCAATGAATTGAGTAAAAAAAAAATTCTCAAAAATTTGAAGCATAATTTTCTTTTTAAATACCCCCCTTCTCTTTTATGAAACGGTCAGAACCTAACTCATCATAAAAATCATAAGAATGGACAACAATTCTATAGCAATGATTCTACTTTATTCATGAAAGAGACAAAATTTTGTGGAACAAATCCAAATTTTATGGTGACCTAATGCATCATAAATTACATCCCCTGGAAGAAGTGGCCTGTAGATTTATTTTGAAAAATTCCTTGTCAAGATTAAGATGCTAAAGGTAAAACATAAGATTTTCAATGTAATATCTCTTCAATTAAGACTAGCAAACTTTCCTCCAGTCAACATTAAGACAAACATTTTATAAATATGTTTTCTAAAACTTCCAATATCAATTACACATACAAAAATGAATCTCATTCTTTTTTCTTTTGAACCAAATACTCAATTTTTTTTTAAAGAAAATATCTTTTATAGTTTTTTTTTCCAATCCATGTCAATATAACAAAAATAACTACATTTCAATTTAAAGGCCTACAAGAGGCACAGTGATACCAATTAGACAGACATCTTTGAATTAAATACTATAACTCAACTTTGTGATGAGAACAAAGTTGTTCAGTTTCCTGAACCACATAACTCCTTTTTCCACTTACTGCACACACACACTGAACTATTAACATGTCAATACATGGGTACCTGAATATTTATTCAAAATAATGATTATCATTCTTGAAATTTTATTTAAAGATGGAAGATTTAAATGGAACAAATAGTAATCTATTTAATGAGATAACTATAAAGATATGCCCCACACTCTGCAATACAATAAAAAAAAAGTTCATTAAAACTTAATAACATTGCCTCAGGAACATACATATACAATACAATGTCCTTACTCACTCAAAAACAAGGTCATGTAGGTTATATAGGAAATGAAGCTATATCTGAAAAAAAAATATACAATTTGGAATATTGAAATTGATAGGTTTTATGAAAATCAATAATCTTTGGCCCAGCATGTTTTCTTTGTCTTTTGACATCCTACAAAATATCAATCTGATTAAAATCAGCTGTTTGTTTGGCTCTGTTTGCTCATACTATACAGTATAAAAATATCAAAATATAAATTCTGAATCTCAAAAAAAAGTGAAAGGAGAACATGAAAAATGGCATTATTTTTGTTTTAAAGAGTATTACATAGTAGGGTTAGAAATCTATTACATCCATAAAATATAGCTAAAGAATATATTTAAGACTTTTTGTAAAAACTAAGGCCTCCAGATTTAGCTGTCAGTAAACTAATAAAGAGGGGGAAACACCCCCCTCCTGGAACCCCTGGAGGATTTTTTTTATGTCCGACCTGTCCTGAAAAATGGTCAGTTTTTTAGACATTAGCCTTTCAATTCATATAAGTAACAAAAACATGCAGAGATATCCTTCGCTAAGGCCCTCTAGAAATGGGGGGGTTTAAAAGAATAGGCATTAAAAGATGTCATTCAGAGGTAAAGAGTTATGGTAGATTAAATCTACTACATATAGCATTCTTTCTGTCATTTTACATGTAGAATGTCAGAAAATGTTATTAATACATATTTTTAAAGAAATTTTATACAGCAGTTTTTCAATAGTTTGAGAAATAGTAAAAATTCCCAACTGAATCTGTATTTAAAATCATACATGTAGCCTCAACCAACTCGAATTTCAGTTCAGTGATCTAGCAGTCTAATGTTAAAGTTTATACAGTATGACAAACATTCAGGCCAGTAATTACCCTTGCCCAAAAGAAAAAAAATTCATGTATTTTTAAACATGCATTAACCTGACAACAACCAAGTTTTCAAATTTGGCAACTTGAATTTTCACTAACTTGCACACTAAGACAAGGTTCACAAAATGTCAACATAAAACACTGCCTGTGGTTTTTATATGAAGGTAGATTATACCTATTTCACATAGCATTCTTTTCTGTTATTTTGCAAAATCATACAGAACTACACATTGCCCCTAGCAGGACTAATAGCCCCGCAACCTGTTAAACCCTGTACATTAGACACCACACAGGATTCATATTGGAAACAATTTTTATGGGGGATAAACGAAGCACTTTTGACACAAAATTTTGCCGCCATTTCTTAAACACCCAACTCCAAACTGCAATCAGTACTGCCTTTTCTGACAACACACTGAAAGAATGTGTCTTCAAAATTATTTTAAACATAAATTCCTGACAATATGTACATCCCAATATAGTAATCTAACACCCCATTAAGTTCCATAACAATACTGCTAGTTGTTGTGGACAACACATGAGACCAAGTGTTGCTGAAAAATGCTTAAAGACAAATCACACTATTGTTTATGCGCATTGTATGGCACAAACTATTATATCATCATCGATTTGTGACGTCATTTTTAGCGCAAAATTCGCTACTTAACTCCCTTTGACCATAGAAGCAATATGACGTTGTGGTTCAATGGCCTCTTTGGAAAATCTTCCCTAAATGACAGGTGTCCGTCCGTGTATCCATCTGTCCTAAACAAACTCACAACTACAATTTCACAAGGAAATCCGAGGAAACTGAAAAACAAATTTTACTAATATTTAGACTTTGAAAAAAATTGATAGTCAGCATTGTCCAATACTTTTATGGGGAGTTTTGCCAATTTGATTATCAAACATTTTAGCTAGGGTTGGGTGGGAGATATGAAACAATAATCTTTTTCTTGGAGAGTGTGAGCTAGTTTTCCTAACAAGTTGTTGAATGCGGGATATTAAAGATGGTCCCCTACTATTCCAAATAAAACACAATTTGTCAGTTCATTTACTGAATTAAAAATGTAGAAATAGTTCCATGCGAATTACGTACATGTAATCCATGCGCGGATTCATATGGGCAGATCTGGCAAATGCCCCTCCCCTGAAATTTGAGGACATATTTTTGTTTTGCACAAAATCATGATTTTTTTACAAATTCTATCCCCACAAATGTGTTTGCTTCACTTCTATCAGCCTTAAAATTTTATTTATTAATTTAAATATTGATAAATTAATAAATTTAAATATTTAAATATGGTTCAAGAGTTAGTTTTTCTTTTGGCAGGAAACAATGAAAGGTTCTTTTTAGGTGGATAAAACTCATTGTATTTTGTTTTTAATGTTTTAAGAATGAAGAAGAGAAAATTTCCAATTTTGTGGTGTATGGCATGTGTCAATCGTAAAAACATTGACAAAATCCAAGACCTCTGAATTGAATTTGGAAAATGACTAAGACTCCAGATTTTACAAATTTTTGAACTGCTATATCTTCATTAAAAGCATAGTGACCTATATTTTGTAGAAGCTTATTTCATTGCTGTTATACTTGAGAACACTTCAGTAAAATTTCACGAAATTCCAAACATCAGAACTGGTTAGTTGGATTTGTCTTTAAGTTCAAACAGCCTTCACTTCTATAATTTTTGCCAAAACATAAATTCCTGATTTTCCTTTGGGGGTTTGTCACCTTGTAGTTTCTGGTCCCTTTGAGGCCCAATATTCTTGCTCTACTCACAACCAAAAATATCTCTATTCCACCTTGTAGTAAAATTCGTACGAGATCCACTCCCTTTATCTGAAGATATTGTCTGGACCTGTTGAAACCCCTTTTGGGACTTTAATTTTAAAATGGTTTAAGTTTTAATCCCCAAAATAAATCAGTCTTCTTTTGGTGGTATAGCATCATTCTATACAATTTCAAAAAGATCACTTCATTAATAGTCATGTTAATGTTTGGACATCAAGAAAATATATGTTTCTGGCTTCCTTTTTTGTACCTCATTTTTAAAACATTCAAATCACAACCTCCAAAATCAATCCCAGTCTGACTATTGTGGTGTAGAATATGGTAGAATAATATCAGACATTCCTTTGCTTTTACTGGAGTTATATAGTTAAATTCTACAAAATGCTTGTTATTAGTATTCAAGGTCATGAAAATTCCCCATCATCATTGTTTTTGTTCTGTTTTTAATTATTTTTGTTTTTTGTTTACTCTCATTCAAATAAAGACTGGTTAGTCTTTCTTTTGCGGTATGTTAATTGAAATACCATTTAATGCCTGCAACTGGAAACCAAATGTCTATGTCATTCACCGACCCAGTCAGCATTTTAAAATCCTACCGTTTTTTTGTGGACACAGTCCTACCATTGGCTGTGGGACCATATGGAACATAGAATTTGTCAAAGACATATGGAACATAGAATTTGTCAAAGAGATTCTTGAAGTTCACAGCAGGGCAACTAATGTTGCATGCTTAGCAGATCTCAACAGCCAGGCAATTAAATTTTTGGAACACATTTCTAATTCCAATAATACACCTGTAAATGAAATCTATACTAATTTATCCCAAAATAGCAATTGGCTGCTTACAGTACATTAATGGGTTAATGAATATAGATTTGGTTTCTTATCATCCAATAATTTACATCTTCTTAAATATCGTATAACCTCCGTAAAACAATGAAAAATTGATCAGAAAACTCAAACTCAACACAGCAGTTTAAAAGATTTTAAGCATAAAACTTATACTTTACAATAAAATTTTAAAGTTTAACCATAAACCTTCTTATGTATATACTTGTAAATTCTCATTTTTCCTGACATCCGGGCACTTCAACATCTAGGTCGTGTACCAAGGTGACACTACATAGATACCTTTGGTTGACATGTAGAACCCAAAAAGCTATTAATAATCTGTACCAGCTTCTTTATCAATAAAAAAATCTACTTTTAAATGAATTTTTGAACAGACAATCAAGAGCATAATAATTATTATTTTCTGTATTCGAAGATATTTATAATTGAAAAAAAGAAGGATTTTTCCATCATAGTTCTGATTGGCTTTCAGTCAATTTCATGTGTGACATCACATGTACACAGAAAATGAGAATACAAATCTGATAGATCAACAGTCTGTAAATTAAGAATAAGACCCCATTCTTTTGCAATTGAGAGAGGGTGGAATAAAAATATTCCTGTAAATAACAGATTCTGCAAATCATGTGTGGCAGAACTGCTTGATTTATGTCCCTTGATTAACTTATTTCAGTTTAATCAATTTTGTTGTGTTTTGAGATTTAAGTCATTGATAATTTATTTAGATAATCTAAACATACTGAAAATGAAAATAAACTTTATCCAGATTGATATATTTTATAACAGATTTTCTCAGACATTGAAGTATTATGATTTATTATTCACCTTATCAATGAATATTTATAGATTTGAATAAGATAAATTTGCCGACTTTTCATAATTGTCTGAGGACTAATTTCTAGTCCAACATTGCAAATAGCCTAGCTGTTCCAACAAGGTTAGTGCAACTGCCACATACCTACCCCACTTGAAATGAGATTGTTCCATTTTAATGACTTCTGTATGCAATAAAGTATTTTGTACTTGGGAAATAAAATGTATTGCTAATTGTACTGATTCCTTTACATTCGACCCACATTGCCACATTGCGCTACAAAGCTTTGCATTCGTGGTCCCTCTTATAGTCAATCTAAAGCTGGTATGAATTGTAATCTGAGTCTGCCGAATCTTAAGCAGTAATTGCACCTGCTACACATGCAATAAAACCAATTTGAAGATGAAATCCATTTTTTCATATATTGTCCAACATATAATCAGCTTATAAGTAAAAATAACAAAATAGCATACAAATTTAATTCAAATACAGAAAATAACATGGCATTAAGATTCTATAACAATTCCAATTGATTACATGTATAATAACTGGTGGTCGGTGATCATTGTCTAGCCCAATAATACTTCCAATTCCATTTTCTTTATTATTCACGACCGCTCATGGTATCTGTCACTATGCAGTTTTCGTGTTTATAACCAATGTGTCTATTTGGTTTTGTGTCATGACCATTTATTGTAAATTTGTTAGTACAATAAAATATTTGTATTTGCATTTGAGATCCCTTTTTGTATACCACCATCGGTCCCAGAAGGGATTAAGATTTCGTGCACTGAAACAGTCATTATTTATTACATATGTACCTGTCTATATCATTATGATTGACGAAGAATTCGCACAGGTTTCTTTTATATTCCTGTTGTTGTGTCAGGAAGGAATTTCCACTCTTGTTTCATTTTCGATTTTATCTCAAATCGAATTTCAGAAATCGGAGAGCACGTGATCGTGAATATTTTACAATCAAAGTACTCATATACTGTATCAATTGAATCCCTGTAAAAATCAGACATAAACCAATAATATGGATGGCACAACATAATTTCAGAGACTTAAATATACAACAGATTTGCAACTAATTTAACAGAAATAACAGGGAACAATATCTCGTACTTACTTAATCAACAATACAACTTGACTCTAATGGTCATATATACAACTAAAAAAGTATTGCTATTGTTGAAAGAAAACATGAAAACCCTCAGGTTCCCATTCTACGACACCTTAGCTTCATGTTCATATCAGATTCACATTTTTCTTTCTACCAAATCGAACAAAAACGAATAGGAGTATTGAAAGCAAGTTACCTACCTCTTGAAAATAATTCAAAACTATATTAATAATTTTCACTTTAACCTATCATAACTTTTTTGTTTTGCAAGATAATTAAATAAAATCTCACGAGAAACTACGGCTTACGTAGGATTTCATTCTAAATGATATTAAAATCACTAGTGATGACATGACCAGAAAGACTGTAGTTAAAGAGAGAATGTCAATGGGGACTTTTTCCGCAATGTATAGATTATTGCAATATCTATTTATGGCTGAAAATACTACTAGTTATTGTCTTAGTGTAGTTGTAAGAGACAACAGGGACAGATTGATTTTTGAAATGTGGTGGAATTTTTGAAACAACCTCTTTACGTTGAAGACTATTGCTGATGTTATTAACATCTATTCCCTTGTTGGCAAATGGAATATGGATAAATTTCCGATTCTCGTCGTGAAGAGGCTCAAATTTAACAGGTTTTAAAAGATGGAATTTGGCCACGTCAGATATAATGCTGGACAAACTGTATTTCATCGAAAAAGGGTCGACACCTCCTTCGTCGAGTGAGAAATATTTCAGAAGGGTGACTGATGGTGAAAAAGAGATTTTTTTCTAATGTAATAAACACCGAAAGCTAGGTTGTTGTAAACTAGACAAAAGGTTATTATTTCTGTTTGCAAGTTAGTATGCTGTAATACGTTCGGGTGCATCTTCTGTCGCCATGACTACGTTTATTTCTGGGATAGATGTCATTACATTGATTTTACTGTTCATCTGTGGCACCATCCCTTCAACACCTGCTTATGGAGTTTTCAAATCACAACTCATGTGTTATGCTAGACCTTGCCGTAACTGCGCAGACTTTTTGGACCGCGCTAGGCATCCTAAAATTAGGCTTCTGGAACATGGTTATGTTGCTACTACTCCTACAACGTAAGAGATTGGAATTCCTTTCCCCAACAATAGTGAAGATTGAGTCATCACTACAGAAGTTTTATGGTCGTCATCATGAATTCGTGAATCTTTACAGTATCCATTTGCACCATGAGAACTGATCGTTCAATATGTCATAGGTTTCCTTTCCTCTTTTGTTTACCCCGGACTTGATTTTTATGAGCAACTCAGCAGGTGTTTCTATCGAAAAGCAGAGGACGGTTATCCTCCGGTGCACCTGGTCCATGCTCCCAGTTTTTAGTGGAGTCCGAGTTGCTCATTTACTTTTGCCCAGTTGCACGGATCATGTGCACCGGTAGGGTAAGCGTCAAGTTCAAGATTAAATCTTGACGTTTTCAAATATTTGGATGGCACTGTCCAATGTTACATGGTAATCTTTTTTTGTCTTAACGTCATTTGTTTATTTTGGATATCTTCTACCATTTACCAATTATTTACTTCATTTACATCATGAAACATTAAATAGACCCTTTCGTGTTAATTGTGAGATTGTCGATTAGAATGCGTTGAGCTTGCTAATGAATATATTATTCCGCGGGGAAAATTCATAATTTGATATAATAAGTTAGTAATTTGATATCACAAATTAGTAATTTAATATCACAAATGCAAAAAATACCAGTTTTATATATTGTAAAATTCGATATGCTGTACACGTGTTTCAAGGAGTAACCTCTCGTTAGCAGCATTAAAATCAAATGTATAGGAAGGTCATAATCAAAATATTAGTTGTATACAAGAAGAACTTTTTAAACAATCCTAATTTCGGGTATTTGATACATCGCATCTACCCAAAAGAACTTGAGATAAAGGATACTACAGACACTGTGAAGTCAACCTCATATCTTGACCTACACTTAGAAATCGATGGTAGAGGAAAACTATTGACAAAACTTTACGACAAACGTGATGACTTTTCATTCAGAATTGTCAACTTTCCTTTCATCTGTGGCAACATCCCTTCGGCCCCTGTGCATGGAGTGTTCATATCATAACTCATTCCTTATGCCAGAGCTTGCCGAAACTACGCTAGAACTCTAACAAATAGGCTTCTGGAACAGGGTTATGTTACTACAAGATTGAAGTCATCACTACAGAAGTTTTATGGTCGTCACCATGAACTCGTGGATCGTTATGGTGTATCCATCAGCACCATGAAAACTGATTTATTCAACGGGTCATAGTTTTCCTTTCCTCGTTTGTCTACCGCGGACTTGACTTTTTATGAGAAACTCGGCGGGTGTTTCTAGAAAAGCAGAGGACGCTTACCCTACCGGTGCACCTGGTCCATGCTCCCAGTTTTTAGTGGAGTCCGAGTTGCTCATTTACTTTTGTTACTTTGTATGTATGATTTTAGTTACGTTATGTTCTTTGTTGTGTGTATCTGTTTTCCATGTCTGGTCTTTGTCCCTGGATTACGTTCTTTTAATTGCCGCTATAACCTTGGTTCCCTTGATTGCTCTTTCATATCTATCGTTTTTCGGTTTTTAGAAACTGATAATAAATCCGCGGGAAATTTTGCAACTTCGCTTTTTTCTCGAACTTTTCATGGTCTTATACATTTCTATACATTCACGCCTACTAAATGTATTCAGTTTACATAGTTACGATCAATTAATGTTTTAAAGTTGACCACAACAAATACTTTATATAAATAGAAGAAAAACAAATATACACGTGTTTACTGGTAGTCACGGCTAATGTAAACAATGTTTGGAAACGCTTCTTTCTTGGTCGCGAAATATTCTGGGTGATAATTAACCCGAATAATAGTCGTTATATTCCACTCACTATCGATCCCTACATCCGACCGTGAGTCGGGAAGAATCGGTGACGGTGAATGCTTGAATTATTTGAGTTAGGGTATAATTAAAACAAAAGACTTTTTGATAAAACACTTGCTTTCAAATGTGATTGATTTTTTATATGTAACATAGTCACGATCTTTCCAATGTTCTGCGATCGATGTTGACAGTTCGTTAGGATGAATCAAATACACCCCTGTTAGGATCCTGCAACATGTACAGGGAATACCTTAGAAGAATGGGTTGTGGACCTTCTACAGGTGGGCAGCCAAATGACAAGACTCTGACAAAAGGATCAACGACACATCTGAAAAGGTTTTTTACAGTTTTATTCGTGCCTGTAAATTTATTATGATGATAATGGTGCCAGAGTGACTCCAACACAGGCACTTGTTCAGTTATTTGACACAGATTATGACAGAAGCATATAAAACATATCACTAAATACTGCATATAGCTTTTTTAAATAGATTCCTGGACTCTCTGGTTGGGGGTTCACCTCTACTCCAATTTTCCCTTAAAAAGCAAGTGTTCATTGACTCGCTGTACTACTATTTATTGTACAATATTTTTTTTAAATAATTGTCAGTACCTATGCAGCCTATTGAAAAACTTTCTCATGACTATAATTCATGATGAATGGGTGTACATCAAAACATGGAGGCTGAAAAATATAATGCTCTTTCTTTTTAGCTTTTCCTGTTTTTGTTTTTCGCAAATGATTATCCTTTTACCAAAGCCTGTGCCTTTTTTTTTTCTAAAATCGACATAAAAAATATTTTTGACATTTCTTTAATGGAGAAACATGGTCAAAAGTTAGATTGAAACTCCTTGTCTATTTTTATTAAATCATGAAAATTTGAGGTTTACTGTAGAAGCCTATGGGGCAAAGAATACAAGACTGAGACCTTTAAATTTAATTTTCTGTTTTCTTGAAAATGAATTTGATTTGTTGTTTCTATGTGATGATTTGTAATTAAGCATGTGCGTTTTGATAATAAATACAACATGCCATGGGTATATCATATAACGGTCAATCAAATGCAGTATTTTTTTTGTATGAAATTTTTCACAAAATCTACCCACTGCCTAATTTTCTTGCCCCATTTCCCTCAGTCCTTAATTCTGTTTACGCCTTCCAACCTGAAAACCTGTGTCTGCTCCTATATGTATGATTCTCCAGACCAATGATGCTACTGAACAATTCCAAATGTAATTTGTGATAGATGCCAGAACATGAAATTGATGATGAAATTCTATATTTTCATTACTCAGAGGCTAGAATTTAGCTGGCAAAAAGGTCCTGCAGATATTGACCATGGGAAGGACTTGTCCCATTCAATCCTGACCTACCATTTTCTATGACTTTTATTATATTTCTTGCACATGTAAGTTTCATCTATGTGAATTATAAATTAGCCCTTTAATCCATTATTGTGCGTTCTACATACAATACTCAATTCAAGTTGGTTAAGTCCTCTTATCATTTTCGTTTAAACAAAAACATTATAATCATCATACCTGTCAAATAAAGTTTTGTGAAGAAAAGGAATCTGATTTTGGACATGCATTATGTATAAGCCAATCTGGTTCTGTAAATTGGCACAGTCATGATGCTTTGTGGAACTTTTGCTTCTTCTTGATAATAATAGGATGAGTCTTTGTTAATTGTAGATGTGATAAAAATACATTCCTTGGTTTGGCTTGGTTTAATAAAGCATTAATATACATTTTTGTAGCTTAAATACATATAGCTAATATTTATTTAGCCCTTACAGGTATGTACAGTCCTTCTGTAAAATCTGTTTCTTCTAAATTTGATAACTAATTATTTTTTATATGAGTGTTATTAAGAGCATCAAGCTCAAGTAGGAAATATGCTCTCCATAAAAAAAGAGTTTTATAATTTCAATGTAATTCTTCTTAGTTTCAAAATTGTTAACAAATACATTACTGGTCATTGAGTTTTTCAAAATCAGTATTGAAAAAAAGGTAATTTCTCATGGATTTTAAAATAAGCAAAGATTTTGTAGCAGCAATAACCTTTTAAAGAATTTTAGATGCAAAATTGGGTGGGAAATTTGGTCAATTATCATCAACAATCCAAAATTTTCTTGGTAAACAGAATCAGAGGTAATTTGACATTACCTTAACCCTTGTCGTGCTGCGCCCGTACCTAGTGAGATTTTTTAGGGAGTAGGGTTCATTTCTTGGCCCCTCACCAGAGCAGTATTAATTTATATTGCTCTGCTTTTCCTGGAATCAGTGCTGTGCACCCATCCTGAGATATTACAAATGGAGACTCAACATTATATGGCATTCTCATGTCTGCCAATTTAGTATTTATTTGTTCTGTGTAATCAAATGAATATCCTTTGGCACTAATATTTTCATGTGAGTTATTTTGGTTCTGTGGAGCATGGAGCCACTAGTTATTATTTTAATATCAATGAAGAATTTTAGCAATTGTTCTTGTTGATATTTTTGATACATGGATATCTTCATTATAAATGTATAACAGGTAATATGTGCAATTTATGTGTAATAAAATGAGCATATTTGTACACATTAAGGCAAATTTCAGAGGTTGACATTTTAAAAAAATTGCTTAATTTGACAAGTCAAAATGGAAAAGTCTTAAAATATGAAAAGTCATTACTGAGAATTGACTGAGAGAAAATATGAAATTCTGAAAATTCCCATTGTTACCTGGACTATTGCAAATAATGCTAATAATTTTAATAACCAAAAAATTACTTTCACACTGTGTTGTGAGTTAACCTTTAGCATTACTGAGACCTATTTTACTGGGGTAGGAGTGTCATTTTATTTTATTGATTTATATAATGTATCAGTAAATGTCTCAAAATCAAATATTGTGTAATCTAGTTGTGAGAAAGGGGTCTTACATTTTTCATCATTCATATGAAATGGAAAAGCTTCATGTTTTGTATTTATCTTATTGTAGTCCTAAGGATGAGTCTGGTATTAACACAGCTTCCCAAAGCATACCTACAAATGACAACAGACAAAATAATAGCAAAACCACACCTGCAGTGGCTGAAACCAAGAAAGAAACAGAACAACAAGCAACTGCATCAGGGTCAGGACAGGTGGTTAAAGCTGAAACCAAGAAAGAAACAGAACAACAAGCAGCTACATCAGGGTCAGGGCAGGTGCTTAAAACTGAAACAAATGATACAACAAATAAAACTAAATTGTCTGAGGAGCAAAAGGCAAAAGCAATGAAAGACTTAGATGCTTTGAAGAAACAGAGTGATGATCTGATGAAGATGATACAGGAAGCCATGTCTGTGCTAGAAAACAGTGTAAGAAATGATGCGGTCTATCAGGGTAATGTGTCAAAAGAAATATCATCTCCTGCTAAAATCATCAGGATTTTTACTAGTAGCACATTTACAGGTACATGTAATTATAGTGATAACAATTTGAAAACTATAGAAAAAAGCATAGATAAAGATGTTCTTGTAAAAACATTATAAACATGAAAAACTGTTACCCAACTTATTAGTAATAAAAATGCATTAAGTCTTCTATAATTTATGGCAAAACTAGAAATATGGTCTAGTTGGCTTTTTCTAAGCATAGAACTGCAGTTGATGAAAAAAAATAATTTGCCAATGAGAACCTATTTTGTATTTAAATATGAACTTGTTATAAAAATACATGAAAATGGATAACTTTATATTAACTTTCTATCAAGTTCATATTTGAATATGAAACAGATTCTCATTGGCAAATAATTTTTTTCATCTACCTCTTAAGGTAGAAAATACATAAAAATGTTAATGTATAGTTGTAGTTATGGTTACTATGGAGCATAAAGTCTGAAAACATTCAAAGAAAAACTCTATGAGCAAAACTTTACATTGTGAATCTGTTGTTTGTATATTTTTTCCCACTTTAGATACAAAATATGAGAGGAATAGAATGATGGAGACCACTTACCCTCACCTTAAAGCTTACTGCCAACAGAAAGGATTTGAGTTCCAGATAGTTGACATGAGATGGGGAATACGAGATGAGGCAACTAATGATCACATGACTACAGAAATATGTCTTCAAGAAATCGCCAATTGTCAGAAGTATTCAGCTGGGCCAAATTTTCTGGTTTGTAGATTTATACCACATATACTAGTCAGGAATGTGAAGTTGTTAGAGAGTACTGTCAATGTAGAATTTTTTATTTTTATGAATGCTGGTTCAAACATTTTGTTTGGGTATTAATTTCATGGTCAGACATCTTACTGTCTTAAACAAATTATACATTGAAAAATATTTTTGCCTGAAATTATTTTCACAGATTTTTCTTGACTGTGAAAGTAGTGAAAAATACAGAATGTGTAGTTGTTCATTTCATCCTCAAACTACCTTACAATGGAATATAAGTATCAAAAACAATATTTTGTATGTTGATTAACATTTTTAAGTGTTAAACATTGGTTGGACGAAAAGTGTATCGGGTAATTCCAAATTAAAAAAAAAGGAAAATCATCTAAAAAATGGAAACTTCATTCAAATTTATTGATTTATGAATAAATGAACAATAGAGGAAAACTCATACCTCAATTGAAAATGTATAGTTTTACAAACTAAGTTTGATTTAAAAAAAAAAATTTGAATAACTTCAATTTTCTCTGTCAAAAGACAAATGTGAAAACTATCATTTTTTTAAGCCTATAATAAATTTGTTTTAGTCACTCTTGTCACATAAGTATGGGTACCGGACTTTACCAAGGAAGATAAATGCTGATAACTACGAGAAAATAATACAACATGTTGATTCAAGTGATAAAAAAGAACTGTTATCGAAGTAAGATATCAAGATAGGTAAAATGGACCATATATCATTGAAGATCTATATATTTTTATTTTTATGATGTTTCTGTCTTAATAGAAAAGAATAAAGAAGAAAGGTATAGTATATGAGAGTGTTGTCATTCTTAAAACTTGTTAAAATAATTTGAGTTTTCAAGGATGTAGGGATTAAAGCAAATTTCTGTTGCTTTTCATTATAAATATCGTGCTTTATGGAACTTGCCATTTTTCACAATAAGGAATGAAAGAAAATTTTCATCACTAAAATCATTGCCTCTTGACAGATCAAATTCAAATTTGGTATGTGGTTTTACCTGGGTGGGGTATATATTTTAAGCCATTTTGGTCTCTGTCCAGTATCAATTTCCTATTTTGTGATATTGCATACATATAAGGCATACCTGGCACTTCAACACATGCAATTTTACAATGTATGTTTGTTTTAGATGGTACAAAAAAGATGAAAACTGTGTTCCTTCAATGTACATACTACAGCCTATAAGTGCAAATCTCCCTGATTTTGTCACTAAGGAAGATAAGAACAGGCAGACAGAGGCCAAGAAACAGTGGTGGGAGGAGAGTGATGCTATGCTTGATACACTAATTGCTGGTGCTGAGAAAGCCTTATCCTCAGATGAAGCTTATAAATTTAAAGTGTCAGGTAATATTTTAGAATACTTCTAGTGATGATTAACAGAAGATTCCTGAATTAGAATTAGAATTATTTTGTTTGTTCATTTAACTGTGTATATTACTTACTACTGCCATTATTAGTGTTAACCAAAAAATGATATGCTGATTTTGAATATTATATCATTTCAGTCACTCATGCGGAAATCATGTCTGGTGTGCTCAAAACAAAACAAGATGTGGCCAAAAAGTGTGTTTGGGTGAGACGTAACATAACAGACATTGACAAGCAACAACCATCATACCAACTGTCTAGATTTACAGGTAAGTGCTGTGAACAAAAAAACAATGTTTTCAAAAGTCTTTTTCTGTTTATGATTTCATAATACCTAATTTCATTTATAGTCTGTTTACTGTTTATTCTGTACCAAAAACGGACATACCAAAACTTGGGGAGATTCTGACCTGGAGTGCTCATTTTGATGTATTTCAGTTGTCTCTCTGAAAATGTCAAAATAAATACCTTAAAATATTTACTTTGGGCTACACAACTAAGCATCCATCGAAATCATGAATGCCAAAATTTTTGTACACCTTTTTGTCTCAAAACCTCCAAATTTTACAGCCTCCAAAATAACTTTCTATATGACCAACACAGTTTGTTTGTTCTGTAGTGTTGATAACCTGAATTACTTGTAAAAGTATAAACTTTACCAAAAATTTCTTCACCATAAAAGTGTAAACTTTATTTCTGATACTGAAGAAAGCAACTATTATGCTGTGCAGTAACTGTGGCTCTAACATGAAAAGATTGATGAATTTTAACAATGTTTATTATTTATATTTTAGTAACTTAAACATCAAGAATGTGTACTTCATTTTTTTTCCAATTTTATTTAATGCAGGATATAACTGTGGTATAGTAAGTTATACAGTTGGTGATTGTATTGGCTGTGAATTGACATTACTTAGTTTAATCATGAATACAAAATATATCAAGTAAATCTAAATTTTCATTCTGATTCAAAGAACACTGAGTGACCAGAAGAAAGTATTTTTTATATTTTTGTCAAAGGATTATATTTTAAACTTACAAAAACTTAACCCAGTATTAGGAATCATTGAATAATGTAAGTTTAACTAAAGTAGTAAATCTGATGCTGCTGATGAGAAGGTACTCCTTAAAAATATCAGGACTTTCTGTGCATGTATTTATATTTTGTTGGTATTTTTTAAATCTTAAACCATATGTATTGATATTTAGTTATTGTAATGGTCAATCCACAGCAATGATATATCTGTGCATGATATTGAATTTGAACATGTTGAATGCTAGCTAGGTGAACAATAATGCTATGAATTTTTAGTCATTGTTGCAAGGCTTTATTACTGCCAAAAATAGAACTTAGCTTTGATATACAAATTTTTACAGAACCATGATGTAATTTTTCTACATTGCATTTTGTAATAAAATTGACAAACATTAATAATAAGCAATAATAAATTTGCATTCAGTAATTTTCATGTTAGTATGAAAATTGTTAAACACTTGATTTCTACAGTCATTACACCTTTGGACTTAGGGATTACATAGAAATAACAGGTTTCTGCACTTTTTTTTACTGAACCCTTGCTGATATTGGGCTGAATTTTGGTATATGAGTAACCCCATGAGTTGCAAGTTTAGATTTCATTCCACTCTGCTGCTTTCCATGGACATTACAGGCCTTGCATATTGAAAATTTTTTAGGGTCCAGTATGTGGGCATGATATGTGAGCAAGGTTCTTTAATTTAAGCTCATCTTGAACAAAGGTCCATGGGTGCTGTTGTCATAACTTAGCTTTCATCATCTGTTGTCAACTTGTCATCTGTTATTGCAAAGTTTTCATTAAATTGCCCTCTTCTGAAATCTTTTAGTGGATTATACTAAATTAGAGCACTTTGAAAGACTAAAAAGGATGAATTTTGTGGGTTTTAGCTTGTGACTTGAAAACTGTAATAGATAGATATAAATCCTTATTGCATGGCCTTATTAAGTCTCTAAGAGATTAGGTTGTATGGCAATTACTTATAAGAGTTACTGCTCTTTAGAGGTAAAAAAAGACTTTTTTACCTGCAGCTGGTAAGTAAATCAGACTCAGAAGAGCTTTTGCTATAGTATTTAGCTACCAACTGGAAATTAAGCATTATGTTGGTACATTTTGTAGTTTTATTACCCCAATGTTTTTTAAAATGACGATTTAATTTTTGGACGTACCATAATTGAGCAATTTATGTTAGCTGCCTATAAATTTCTTTGATATGCTAGGGTTTATACCTATAATAAATGACCATTGGAAGTGATTCAGAAGTTATTGAATTATTGTACTGTCAATTCTGTCTAATTAACTTAATCATGTGAGTCTATGTGTATTTTTATTCAGTGCAAAAAGTTAAAATAGTGTTTGTATTTGGAAGTTTTATTGTACTATAACACTTGGATAATATTATACAAAGAGGAGAAGGTTTGTACTTACCAATATATAGCTTCTTACTGTTGAAACTTGTTCCCAAATTAGTTCACATAATATATCTTTTCAATAGTCAAAGTGAACGTATGGCCACAGACCCATAATTATTGGTTCCATAGAGTTCTATATATTTTTTCACTGACATTTTTGGTT
Organism: Perna viridis; assembly: GCA_037379345.1. Classification (NCBI taxonomy): domain Eukaryota; kingdom Metazoa; phylum Mollusca; class Bivalvia; order Mytilida; family Mytilidae; genus Perna; species Perna viridis. The sequence continues at coordinate 10,759,668 of CM074511.1, read as the reverse complement.
ATAACTTGGATCATATCATTCATCGGAATGTAAGGAACCACTCAAATCAACGTGAATACACTAGTGACACTCCACAGAAAATATCAGGGGACAAAGTGTGATTCATTTTCTGTTGATAATTCCTAAATGTCTTCTGGAACACCAAAATAATCTTTGAAACTGGCACTGGATTTGCTACTGAAATAATTCTTTTTAGTATATATTATATTTTATCTATCATTTTGTCAAAATTTCCAAAGATTTTTAAGTCTCTAATACACTGCACTCTGAGTAATTAATTTACTGATATTCTTGCACAAAATCCAAGTATCTGTTGGAATTAATTGTCTGTCCAGTACTACTTTTTCATCTGACTCAGGTCAAAGTTCATTACGAATATTGAGCCATATGCTGGCATTTTACCTCCCTTTCTCTACTACTCAGGTCAAAGTTCATTACAAGTATTGTTCCATTACTCACGTCAAAGTTCATTACCATAATTGAGCCATTCGCTGTCATTTTGCCTCCCCTAATCTCTATTATCAATCCACAGTAGACTTTAAATTCAAGTACAGACTAGTACTTTTAAACCAATATGAAAGAAACTAGAAAGGAATGATGATATATTATATGGGTGGCACTATACAATTGATTATTTCTGGTTCCACATAATCAGGCCTTTCATTAAGAGGCGGTACCAGGTACTGTTACCCTTCTAAACTACTGAAAGGTACCTCCAGAATTTTAAAATTTCATACATTTTTATTAAACAAAATGATGAAAAGTACTTCTTACAAAACAAAAGGTACCTGCATTGTAAAAAAGTACTGAAACCCCTGCATAATTTATAAAATTGGTTTGGTTTGGTCAAAATTCAAACTTTTCAAGATGGTCTATTGCAACAATTATAAACAGTCTAGTTTTGATTTTAGTCAGTTGGCATCTGCGGTGAGTACTGCTATTCAGTTGCCATTGGATACTAACGTGAAAATATTTTTGCCTCTATACTATCTCTGCTAAATGAATTCAAGGCCTGTGATTGACCAAACACAGAGACTGTTGTTTCAATAATTTAAAATATTCTGATTTTTAAAATGTTGACAGTAATTCATAATATTAGTAATGTATGTGTTATTGTCAGATTTGGAGGAATCCTAATGTGAAATGTGCTCAGATGAAATGCATAAAAAGGGTTTCATATTATTTTTAACTATTTTCTGTAGAATGCAATGGACCAGACGAAAAACTTGATATGATACGCCATTTAATGAATGACCTTAAAAGAGACATGTCAGAGAGACTACCTGCAGAGAATATCTTGACATATGAAGTGTCCTGGCAAGAGAGAGGTAAAAAATACTTTGTAGTACTGTTATCTTATGGCCTTAATAGTTCTCCTAAACCTAATATCTGCTTATTATCTCAAACAATTACATGGTGGCCATGGTATTTGAGTCCGTGTGCCTCTTAATATGATCTTTTTAAAACTACTGTTCAGGTTGTTATGAAATTCATTTAATTCGTTTGAAAACCAAGAGCTACATATAGAAAATAGGGTCAGACAGTTTTTTTTTTTTTCAAATTTTACAAAAAATGGTAGTAGGTATGGAAAGACTGGTAATGGTGAAAATAATAAGAGGAACCAGTATAACTGGATCCAATTTTTTGACTATTTTAAATTTCCAGATTTAACAGTTTTTAAATGATAATTTGGAAACATTTTATGGTAGAAAATAAATATTTTTATGAAATATGATAATAGATATACAGTTCACATCCCTATGAAGTTTCAGCTTACTCAAGCAACCTTTGTAGTTGTTATGACCCTTATAATGTTGGGTGCACAGTTTTAGGCATATTTATGTTCTAAAGGATACAATTCACATTCCTGCCATATTTCAGCCAGAAATTACATTTTTATTACAGAAATCTGACAAAAGATAACAAAGACAGTAATGTTACCATTTAGTCTCTAATATTTAAGAATTATTTACTTAATTTTATACACTATAACTAACTTTTGGGCATTATATTCTGCATAAACCACTAAGCAGCATAAAGCATTGCTGGTAAAAAATTGAGAAAACAAACAATTCATATAATTTAATATCTAATGAATTCCAATCCAAATTAAGATTTGACCCTTAATCAAACATTTTTAGTTAGCTATTTTTTTAATCACAGACTGGGGACCAAAAGACGTTCTGCAAAATTAGTTTGTACAAAATTGCCTACTTTATGGCAGGTTAGTTTGATAGGTGTAAAATTTGGTGATTTGTGAAATATTACCTACAAACAGTATGTTATGCTGTCTAGGGAAACCAACCAGTCCGAGAACTTATTGCTTATCAAATTACATTATTTTTCATGATAAAGGTCAGATTCTCAATGAGACTCTAGTTTGTTATCTCATTACAATAGAATTTCATTCGAATCTCGATCTATCAAACTCTGGAGAGTGAAAATCTTGGTTAACTTGAAACTTATTTGGCAGTCCCAGTATAACTCCTCTTACTCTAATACAATTTTACCTCTGATAACTTGAAATCAGATCAATCAAAATTTTGTATAACTTAAGGTTTTCAATCAGTCCCTTCAATAGGTTGTTCAGGTTAATGAACTCACAGGGGCTCAAGTTCATGAGTTAAATTCATAGAATGGCTAAAAATTACTGAAATACTATTTTAATGATTTTTCACGTTTACTGTCCATTGCCAAACACTGAAAAAGGACCTCGATTTTATCTGACTTGGGTTTCATGCCAACAATGATATCTGATAAACTCTGAAATTTTATATGTTGAAATGATATCTGCTGATTTAGATTTGTGCCAAACAGATGATAGTAACGGTCAGATGTATTTCAATGACTAAGTTTGTTTTGCTAGTGAATCTGAAATTTTTATTGTAGTAATTATGTAGTGTACATGGTTTGACAACATTCCTTAATTTAGGTTATTCAAAGCAACATATTACGTGACTATGACATTTTGGTTGTTGAAAAAATATACAAGATTTTCCCCTGAAACACTAAAAGTCTCTGAGAATTTATAACATAACTTATATACATTATGCAGAAAATGTCTCATGAAATGATGTTCAAGACAACAAAGAATACACTAGTGAAGTATTTTTTTAAAGGGAAGTAAATGTCCCAACACAACAATTCATTTAAAAGCAGAAACTATCTCATATCAATATATTCCTGGGTTTAACTTGACCTCAGATGACTCAAATCTTGGATAACTCAAATATTTTTGCCTGGTAATTTAACTTAATGAACTAACGATGCATTCACTTATTAGCACACCTGGCATGAAGGGCCATTTGAGCTATTGCCTTGACTGTGTCAGTCATCCATTTCTCAACTGAAACTACTGGACAGGTTGTAGCCAAACTTTGAATGAACGTTGTATAGAGTATTTTAACAGTCAGTGTTTGGGAATTTTTTATTTGGCAAATAATATGGGCACCATTACTAAAAATCATAGGTGTCAAATTGAAGAATTTGCAAATTACTCAAGAACAGGTAGGGGTAACTGAAATCTGGCAGGAGTAAAATTGTTCAGCATGATGAAGGTACATGTAACTTAAGTTGAATGAGTAATGGTTCGTGAAATGGATTTTTTTTATACAAATTTTATATTTTTGAATTTGAAAATCTTCTCCTCTGAAACATTTTAATGGATTGTAACCAAACATGGCATGAATGTTTTATAGAACATCTTTAACCATCTGTGCATGGTGATTTTTAATCTCCCAAAAACATGGCCACCTTTACTAAAAAAGAGCATAGGGGTCAAATTGCAGAATTTTGCAAGTAACTCGAAAACATTTGGGTTTAGCTAAAATCTAGTAATGGTAAAATTGTTCAGCATGATAAGTTGGACCTATGCCAAAATTTTCAGAAAGTCCTTTTGATGGATGGATGAGTTATGGGTCCTGAAATGGATTTTTTTCCAGAATTTTACATTTCAAACTTTGAAAATCTTCTCCTCTGAGACTACTAGTAGGATGGATTGCAACCAAACATACCATGAATGTTTGTTAGGATATCCATAACAATCTATGTCTGGAGAGTTTTGATCAGTTGAAGAACATGGCCATAATTACTAAAAATTGAAGATATTGTAATAATAACTCGAAAACCAATGGATTTAGCCAAATTTTCATGAGGTTAAATTGATCTACATGGTGAGACAGACGTATGCAGAAATTTCATAATGATCTGTTGATCAGTGTTGGAGTTATTCCTCTTGAAGAGTAAAATAATGACTATGAGAGATTTATTTCATGATATGAAAACCAGGTGAATAACTAAGGTGCTTTTTATTGATTAAATTATTCATGTAGTGTAAAGAGCCCATCTTTAGAAAGCTAAAAAGACAATTTTTGACCAGATGAACAATTCAGGCTCTTTAAGGCCTCTAGTTATGTCTAAAGGGGGGGGTTGGGCAGTGGATACTGATGCACATTTAAAAATATTTTAATTTAAAGGCTTGGATCCCTCCATCCAAGAGCACAACACATACCTTGAAAAGATCTGTGAAGATTCAGAAAGAAAGTTAAAACAGCTTGTGGATGGTATCATTGCCGAGGACCAGAAGAAGATGGACCTTCCTTTTAAGGAAGAAATTAAACAGCATATTTTGTTCTGTCAGGGAAAAATTGCTGATTTTCAAGGGAAAGAGGATATCCTGAAGGTAAATTGGGCAGTTTCAGAATTTCTTCTTCGACACAGACAATACCTCAATGTCTGTAATACATAGTACCTGACAGGCTTGTTATTGGAAATTGGGATTTTGACAGTTTTCTATCAAAATATGCATGTTTAATTTGGTAGCTTTCAGACTGGTAAGTGTTTAATTTTGGCATTTATTAACAATGGAAACAAACAATCCTTCATCATCCTAAAAGTTGATGCTACCAATGATGATTATTTGCCATAGTTTATCTGGATTAAAGGAAGGATAATTTAAATGGTTATGTAAATATCAGGCAACTGTTGTCTGTCACTTATAATAATTAATTTTTATTTCAAATCTGTAACAACTTATTTCTTAAGTCATACATATTCATGTATAAAACTTGCATTTGTCTGCATCTATCAACACACTACTATGTATTGGCTCTTTAAAATCTTGTAAACATTTTATTTTGGTGTGTTTAGTTTTGACACTTTTTAGAGAGGCACCTAAATAAACCTTAATAGAACTGAAACCGCAATATCCCAATTTACAGTAGTTTAAAGTGATACATTTTATCCATCCCTCTTTGCTGCATGGCTTGCTGTTATTTACTCTAATGCCTTGACCCTGTCTTAACCTTTTTATAGTTTTTAGCCAGAAAATGTGTCTGTAATGTAGAATTTCTTATCAGAATCACATGTATGTTATGTTATATTAAATTTATTGTAAAGTATGATAATCACATCTAATTTTGAATGTTCCAGTGCAATGTTCAGTTATCTTGATTTTCAAGAGGAGATAATTTAGTCTGTGTTTATATTATACATCTACATGTTTATAAACTGAAATATTTTAATATGTATATCTTTGTTGAGACCATTTAGACTAGGATTATAAACAAATAATCAAAATTTTACATAAAACATACTTCACTTCATTGTTCCATACTAATTGATAAAAAGATGTTTGTTATATATTAAACTTTTATTTCATTATTGAGTTTGCGAAAAATAAACATTTGAGCCTAGTATGAGGGATTTTAACTCTACTTTCTTTTTGAAGTTATGTCGAGCCGCCATATTTACATCTCGCCGGACATCAATTAACCTTGTGAAATTATGAACATCCATAGATTCTAACTTCATGAGTGCCTTGTTTTAACACTTTGTAGATTGCTGAGGAATATGTAAAAGGCAAGTCTCCCTATCCTTTGGTCATCCATGGTGCATCTGGTAGTGGTAAAACATCTTTAATGGCAATGATAGCTAAGAAATCCTTCGAATGGATGGAGGGAAAAGGAACTGTTGTAATTAGGTATAATATGGTATAATATGACCATTTATGATTATGGGAGTAAAAAAATTGGATCACTTAGTATGATTTTTTGCCTAGATGTACTGAGAAGAAAAACATAGATAATGAGGAAATCACATCTCAGTTCACTGACTTTACAAAAACTTTGATGTACAAATTTGGCTTGAACTGGTGAAAATGCTTGGCACAGCCATGCATTTTCCCATAATTCTAAGCCTCATCAGTATGTAGTTTATATATGAACTGTTTATGTCTATTTATTAACCAACTATCCAAAATATGTTAAAATATGTCAAAAACTGATCATTTGATATGAATTCAAACCGGGCATCTGTATGGGGCCAATATGGATCAAACCAGAGCCAATACGGCATAAGAACTTCTGGTCGTTTGAAACCGCCATTTCGAATTAGATATTCTAACTTCATTACCCTGCTGGATTATTTATGCATATGTACCTTAACATGTATATAATTTACCAAACAAATAAGAAACTTAAAATAAGGTAAGAAAACTTTATTTTGATTCCACATGTCATTCAAATACAATCACAAACTCTAAGGAGCTTCAGACCAAATATGAAAGCATTCATTATGTAACATAAACAAGACAAACTAGAATCAAACAATATGCACATAGAAAACCAAAAAAGGAATCCAAAATAATTATGATATGCAAACCAATAATTTACTACACCTGGCCTATTGTAATGTCTAAAACAAAAGAGCATAATATATCTTCAATTGCTCATTTGTATATCAAAAATGTGCTTTCAGAATTGTGTTATTTCAGGAACTTTGATCAATAGGACTAAAAGGAGCAGAAACACAAAAATCTTCCATTTTATACAAAAGGATACTTAAGGTTGATTAATGCAAATTAACCTACATGTTCTTGCTAAAACATGAAAACAACTGTTCTACAAATCCAATAGTTGAGTTGGTTAATAAAATTGTCAATAAATATGTAATTTCATATTGGCCCTGTTATAGGTTTCGGTCAATCATATTGGCCTCGACAGCCGTATTGGCCCTCAGCGATGCCTCTTGGCTAATATGACCACCTCAACCAATATGACAGACCTCAAACGTATAACAGGGCCAGTATGAAATTACATATTTATTAACATATAGTATTGAATAACTGCATTTAGTAATAAAATTAAACATATTGACTACTTTATTTTATTTCTCTGCAGGTGGAAAACTTTTTTATCTTTAGTTTGTTCAAATTCAAAATGAAGTGATAGTTGTTTTTTTTTTTCACTGTAATTTGTATATATGAGTGATACTTGTAGGCAAAAGTGATTTTGCTTTGGGAAGGAAAAGTATAACATTGACATGAGCAGTAAGAGTCTTCTGCTTTTTAAGTAGGGCTCAGGCTATTTGGCAATTTGGGTGCAATAGTCACCTTGGTTTCGTTCACTTTAATAAAGCCCATTTTCATATGAAGAAAACAGTTGAAATATTCTAAGAATGTATTACAATTTTACATATGGCTTTAATAATTCAATATGTGGCATATCTTAGTGATTTTATTGGTTGCAAAGTTCAGTTTATGATATTAGAATATTACAATATATCACTTTTAGTTTATTTTTATATAATTCTGATCATGAGATTCTTCATGCTTATAGCCATTTTTGATTGGTCGAGAACATCTTTGCCAGAAAGTTCATACTTGCATGAACTTTGCCAGATCGTTCAAACATGCATGAAGGCCAGTCAACCTGAAACTGATATGGTTTCTGTGTAGTTCAAAAGAGTGTGGCAACAAACTAAACGGCATAATATAGTCGTAAGAATAGTTTATTACATCCACATTGATTTTACTGGTCAAGTTTGTTTATAGAGAGTAATTTTCAGCTTGGGGAAAGAAACTTGTAAATGCTTTAAATCTAACTACCAATAAATTCGCCCCAAAATTAAATTGTCCCAGAACTAGTTTTTATAAATACATTTACTGGTTCAACACATTTCAAAAAGATCCATTCATACATGCATGAACGACCGAAAATAGCTGTTTAATCCAATAACTTGGGTAAATAGGGGCAACTCTTTGGCTGTACCTGTTTTGGGATAAGCTACAGCCTGCCCTGTGGTATGAGGGTTTCTTGTCATTCATTGAAGACCAATGGGTGGCCTTCAGCTGACTTTTTCATCCTGATGGAGCTGTTGTTTCTTTGACTTATACACCATACCTATTTTCAGTAACTAATACTTCCTGCCAGGGTTTGACACTAACTTCATTTGCTTGGTGTTCAACAGGACTACTTCAGAGGTAAAATAGGTAGTCCACAGACAGTAGTGACGGTCCTGTTCTTAGATTTTATGAATAATGAGACAAAGTTTAGATAGCCCATAGGACTACCATGAACATTTTGCAAGTAGTCCTCTCCAAAATTAGGGTGGCACAGGACTACCAGACTACTGTTAGTGTCAATCCCTGGCTGCATTAATCAGCATATTTATGTGTCAGGTAGTAAGCAGGAACTTAAAAATATATTTCTTTTCAGATTTCTTGGTACTACACCTAAAAGTTCAAACTTGTTTGACTTGCTGATTAATTTAGTAACACACATCAGACATGCCAAAACCATGGATCCTTTAAGAAACACAAATGTAAGAAAATGTATTTGTTATTTGGTGGGTAGGTTTCTTTTTTTGATATGAAAAAAAGCAAGTCTACCTAATGCTACTTTTAAGACGATCATAAAGGTGGAAAGATGAAATATAAAAGGATTCATGGAATCTATTTATGGTTAAAATTACAGTCAATTTTGAAATAATTGCAACAGTTTTAATATTGCATGTAATGCAACTGACTGAAAATCTTGCAGTTATTGAATTATGAATGTACACAATTTCAACCGTAATGACAAAATTTGAGTAATTGTTGCTCACAGTAATTTGTAAATCCTCAGGGCTATTTTGGACTAACAATTGCTTGCAGTTTAATTAAGTGGTAACCTGATGTTGAATGCTTGACAAGGCTTGTGCCACAATGACAATTGAATGTTACCAAGATTTATGACATGTTAAGTAATTTTATCATAGTTGATGCTCATCCTTGGAGATAATTGTTCCTTGGATTCTTGATTTTGTGGTTCTTCAAAACTTGTACCACAGGAAAACAGTGAAACCACAATTAAAGATTTAGGAAGTGTACGGTACTAAATATTATCAATAGCAGATCTCATAGAAGACTTGTATCGAATGGAGGAACAGTAGATTTACCTTTCATAATATTTAGTTATTAATTTTCCATATTTTTATTCTTTTTCTCTCCAGAAATTAACGGAAGCCTCATTAGCCTTAAAGGCTACTATGTTCAAAGTGAAGGACCCGTTAGTGGTTATTTTAGATTCTTTAGACCAGATGGATCCATCATACAATGCCAGAGAATTAGCATGGCTTCCAACACTATTCAAGGCAAATGTAAAACTAATTGTATCCACTCTAGAGGATCCTGAATATGAAGCTTTTCCTGCCCTTCAGGTAAGAGAATCTAGAAGAAATGACTAACCCCCTTAGTAGGGATAAGTTATACATATTACTTTTTGACTAAATTTCTATAATCCAAAATAATACCATATTCAAATAACACCTTGTTTAAAGGAGATTAACAACTAACAAATTTTACTTGTCTACCATTTATTAGTTTAAATAAAAATGTTGCACTTTTGTAGTATGTCACAAAAAATAGAAATGCAGCATAATATTAGATGTACTGTCTATAACTTTAATCAATCTTAGTTTCATGGATGTCATACATCACATCTACCCCAAAGAACTTGAGATATAGGACACTACAGACACTATTGATTAAGTCAACCTCATACATTGTATTTTGACATACAGAGAGGGAAAACTCATGACCAAACTATACGACAAACAGGATACTTTTCATATGGTATTGTCAACTTTCCTTACATCTTAGACAATGTTCATTTAGTACCTGTGTATGGAATTTTTATATCACAATTCATATAAGTTATGCCAGAGCTTGCCGAAACTATGTAGACTTTGTGTACCATGACTTGTAACAAGTAGGCTTATGGAACAGGGTTATGTTGCTACAAGATTAAAGTCATCATTAAAAATATTTTTTGGTGGTCATCATGAACTCATGGATCGTTATGGTCAGAAATTGTAATCGTTATTCAGCTGTAATTGATAACATTTCTTCAAGTAATCATTGTAATCATTAATCAGCCAAACAATTTGATTAAGTGTAATTTAATTTAATCAATTACTTTTCAAAATACTCTTTCAATCTGATTACTTTATGATTACATTTTGATTACAATGGAAATATTAAAGCCTCAAATGGTATTTATGGATAACCATATAGTTCAAAGATTGATGATGATCTAGTGCAATGGTTCTTAAAAATTCAAGTGAAAGTCACAAACTGTTATATTGAACTTGTATATATTTTATAGATTTTTTTGGTTTAATAAATTTGTGAAAGTTGATGTTCTAATATACTTTTTAAGGCCTTCTGAAAAATACAAAATGTTCCAAACCTTTCAGTTAATTCATGGTTATTTGCAAATTCATTGTAATCAGATGTAATCATGATTACTTGCCAATATAATCTTTAATTTAAGCAATTACTTTGAGAAATGCTGTAATCATTACTTTGATTTAATCATACATTTGACAAAGTAATTTTAATTTAATCGATTACATTGCTTTTGGTCCATACTCCCAGTTTTAGTGGAGTCCATGTTGCTTATGGACTTTTGTTTCTGTGTACGTGTTATTTTGGTTATTTTATGTTTTTTGTTGTGTGTGTCTATTTTCCCTGTCTAGTCATCATTCTTTACATAACCACCTGAGCTTTGGTTTCCTTGATTATGTATTGAAAGAGTAATTAAGGGAGCCAAGGTTATAGCAGTAATCAGAAGAATGTAATCCAGGGACAAAGACCCGACAAGGAAAGCAGACATGCACAACAAAGAACATAAGTAACTAAAATCATACATACAAAGTAACAAAAGCAAATGAGCAACTCGGATTCCACTAAAAACTGGGAGCATGGACCAGGTGTACCGGTAGGGTAAGCGTCCTCTGCTTTTCTAGAAACACCTGCCGAGTTGCTCATAAAAAGTCAAGTCTGGGGTAGACAAACGAGGAATGGAAAGCTATGACCTGTTGAATAAATCAGTTTTCATGGTGCAGATGGGTACACCATAACGATCCACGAGTTCATGATGACAACCATAAAACTTCTGTAGTGATAACTATCATCTTGTAGCAACATAACCCTGTTCCAGAAGCCAATTTGTTAGAGTTCCAGCACAATACAAAAAGTCTGTGTAGTTTCGGCTAGCTCTGGCATAACCTATGAGTTGTGATATGAACACTCCATACGTAGGTGCTGAAGGGATGTTGCCACAGATTAATGGAAAGTTGACAATTCTGAATGAAAAGTCATCACGTTTGTTGTAAAGTTTGGTCAGTAGTTTTCCGTTACCATCGAATTCTAAGTGTAGGTCAAGATATGAGGCTGACTTCACAGTGTCAGTAGTATCCTTTATCTCAAGTTCTTCGGTGTAGATGTGATGTATCAAGTCCCCAAAATTAGGATTGTTAAAAGATAATACGTCATCTATATAGCAGAAACCTGGATTAAAGGATCTAGCCAAACGATATTCCTTCTTTTGGACCAGATCAGCTATAAAGTCAGCCTTATAAGAGTGAAGGAATAGGTCAGCAAGTAAAGGTGTACAATTTGTTCCCATTGGAATGCCGACTGTTTGGTGAAAAACATGTCCACCACACTGGAAAACTTCCAGCATTTTGTAAACATCTTCCTCTGTATATTTGGAAGATGATTTGGAATTATTTCTGACAATGTATGAGGAATCTACCAAGGACTATATATTTGTATCTAGGTGTACCATCTTTATTGGAAAAATGACGATGTGTAATGTTGGTGAGTCGGGATTTTAACTGAGTAAGGGGAATATAAGTATACAGTGTTGAAAAATCATAGGTTTTAATGCTATTATATTCAGATAATAGTCTTGAACTGTTTTCTCCAAAAGATCTTTCAAATTTTTCAGGATCCACATTGAATTAATACCACTAAGGGAGTAACAAGTGTTGTGGTAGGACTGCAGACCCTCTTTGACAGTTGAGAGTGTAGAAGTTAAAAGTTTTGAAAGAGGTTTGGTTGTACATTTTGCAGATCCAGCTATGAAACATTTGTATGGATTCTTGTGGAATTTAGGAATCCAGTACATAGACAGTAAATCACAGTCATTGTCCTTGGTTGAGAGACCAAAAGAGGATAGCACAGATTTATAGTTTACCGCAATCTTTTCTTTGGAGAGTGTGGTGGCAGTATAGGTCTTATCACTGCTATTATTTTCTACGTCTGCCTCTGCTAATAAACATTGGATGTAAAACATTTTGCAGACAAAAAAAAATTTGTTTTGGGCTTTGTCTGCTGGTACGACAACATATTTGTCATGTATAGTAGACAATGTTTTCGTACATCAGGGTCTTTGAAAACAGATGTAGCCTTTGCACTCATTGACCTACTTGAAACTTTCATTTGTTTCAAAATTAAAGACTTGATGGCCTTTAAACACTCTGAGAGAGAATCAGTGTCTTCTTCTTGTTTTATCCATTTTCTTGCATAGTACTCGACGGCATCCATAAGAACTTTAAAGATATAATTCCAATTTATGGAGCGTGGTTCACGGTACTTAGGACCTTTAGAAAGGATATTACATAGAGATTCGTTTTCGATGATGGTTGAACCTCCCATAATGACGTGACCAAAAGGACCATATTTGAATGGAGTTTTTGCAAGAACAGTTAGGTAGTTTAGCCTTGAAGTCCTCAATTTCAAGGTTTTGCAATAGCCTTCGGAAAATTTTGGATGCAATGGGTGAAGTATAGGAATATGAAATAATTGGTATGGATTGGTCTGAAATATGGGGGAATTTTGTTGGTAACGTTTTTGTGATGGAGGATGTTAGCCAAATTAATTGCATCTATACCTTTGTTGACAAACGGTAGTGGAAGAAATGATCTTTTTTCTTTATCTTGACTTAACACAAACTGGTTTAAAGAGGCTGTGGAAACCAATATCCAAAATGATGGCAACAAGTCTGTATAATGAAGAGTTAGGGTCAGAAACAGGAGTGTCAAGCCTTGTTTTGTATATGGAGTGTAGTAGAGTGAGAGGTATAGAATAAAGTTTGGTTCTAATGTGATGAAGTCCAAGAGGTTTTTGTATGAAGGGAAGGAGACCATCTATGGAGACATCATGTAACTTAGGTGATGTATAGTGGCGATGGCCATGACTCCTTTCCCATCTTGGATTTTTGTCAAATAAATTCATCACATTTATGTTATTGTTATATTAGCTTGAAAGGTTTCCTATACTTTTGATAGTGCTCAATCATCCACTAAGTTTCCTGTTTGTCAGGAATTTACATATCTGACTTCTTCTTAGTATAATATCGAACTTGCCAGTGGTATCATATTAAAACTTTGTGGAATTATTTTAGGCTAAACTAAAACCAGAATGTTTTGTACCTGTGTCTCGAATTTCTGATGATGATGTCAAATTAATCCTGAAACATTGGTTGGCAAGGAAAGAGAGGATACTGACCAAGGCTCAGGAAAATCTCATTTTGCAATCATTTAAGCAATGTCCTCTTCCATTGTACCTGAATCTGTGTTTCCTGGAAGCTTCACAATGGCCATCTTACCTGAATATTTCAAGCATTCAATTGTTTAAGACTGTGAGGGAGGCCATTAATGGATTATTTTCCAAAATAGAGACCCTTCATGGGAAGATCTTTGTTTCAAGAGCTTTAGGATATTTAACAGCAGGTAAAGTTTAAAATAATTGTTTGTTTTTGTTTATTAAGAAAGAATAAAAGTTTTTGATTTTTAGATTCTTTTAGTTCTCTTTTGGACAGATTTGATTAATCACTTTAGAGTGTTACCTATTTTGACATATGTTTAAAATGAAACTGAAGAAATAAAGTTGGTATTTAAATCATGTTTTGTGCATCCCTTTGGCATGCCTAAATGTAATAGTTTTTTTTATAGATTGGGTTATATTGGGTTCTGTCAACATGGAATTTTAAACCCTAAACTAATTTGATCATCTTGTCAACTGTTTAAATATTGAATATCTTTTCAGCAAAGATAGGATTGACAGAGACAGAGTTAGAGGACATTCTTAGTTGTGATGATGATGTATTAAATGATGTTTATGTTTATTGGACACCTCCTATCAGAAGACTTCCACCATTGTTATTGGCAAGGTTACGACATGACCTTCAACAATATCTAGGCAAGTCTTGTGCCTTACATACTTTTTGTCAATTAAAGGGTACCATGAGTGGGGAAGGGGTCCAGGAATTTCAGTCAGAGTGATGTGTTGAAGAATACCTTACCAAGTGTAGCGAGGCACGAAAATAAAATATGGGATATATTAAGCAAAAAATCTCAATTTCATGCCAAACAATTATATATTTTCCAATTGTAGAGGAAGCTCAACTGGTTCCTTTTAATTCTGGGTCTGGGCACACAATATTTTGTACTGTTCTCAAATGTTTGATGTTTCAGAGAACAGATATCTTCTTAAAACTTGTATATTAAGCATTTTTTTGTAAATTTATAATTCAGTACTGTATTAATATAACTATGAAAACATTTTGGTTGTTCTTAATTTCAGTTGAAAGAGGGGCTGATAGAGCCACTGTCATTTATTGGTACCACAGACAATTTATTGAGGCTGCAAGAGAAAGATATTGCCAAGAGGAATCAAGTCTAATAAGTCTCCATTTTACATTGGCTGATTTCTTTTTAGGATCATGGGCTAATGGTAATCATCTCTGTTAATAAAAAAAAAACGTACATTAAAAAGTTGTGAGAATTTAACAATTAGGGAGTATGTACAGGTAGAAAGGTATAGTCTTTTCCATGGCTGCTGTGAGAAGTACCATTGTTTCTCTGTCATTTCACAAGTCCATTGATCCACTCGATTTATATATATTTCTGCTGAATTCTGTTTCATTTCTCCATTTAATTTTTCATTGCATTTCTAGAGAATGGTTCAACTCTTAAGAGAGGTCTGTATATCCTTTTAGGTGAACTGCTTGTGTATTGATTGTCTTACATTTTATTATTTTAGGCAACAAAAAGCCATATGTCAACAGAAATGGTGAGAGTGGGTTAGCAGACAGGCATGTCGTGGCCCAACCAATTAAACTTGGTATCAAATACAATTTAAGGAAGTTAAATAATCTGGCATATCACTTATCAATGTCCAACAGACTTGAGGAATTGAAAAGTAAATGTTTGATGAACCCTGATTACCTCATTGCTAGATTAGAGAGTACATCCTTAAGGTAGGCATTGAAGTTTACTGAAATAAGGTAGAGAGTACATCCTTAAGGTAAGCAGGCATTGAGGATTACTGAAAAAAGGTAGGGAGTACATCCTTAAGGTAGGTAGACATTGAGGTTTACTGATATAAGGTAGGGAGTACATCCTTAAGGTAGGCAGGCATTGAGGATAACTGAAATGAGGTAGGGAATACATCCTTAAGGTAGGTAGGCATTGAGGTTTACTGAAATAAGGAAGAGAGTACATCCTTAAGGTAGGCATTGAGGTTTTCTGAAATAAGGAAGAGAGTACATCCTTAAGGTAGGCATTGAGGTTTACTAAAATAAGGAAGATGATTATTTACACCACCACCAAAAAAAATGTGGATATATAATGGCATCACCTTGCTGCCCTTTGCATCTGTTAATTTTCATTTATTTATGGTGACTTGAGTAAAACTTATTCAATCTTTTTGAAACTTTAACACATAGTTCCTATGGACATGGCGAGGGCCCTATAGTTTTTGGAGGTTTTTGCCACACCCCTGTTGGAAATAAAAGCTTATTGTTTATCTGAGTTTTTGCTCACCTGGCCATTACTACTGGACAGAATTCAGTGAAAATTGATGTGTATCTTCCGTACGTTATCTTGCGCAAAATTTGTGATTCAATGTTTGATCCATGGAAAAACATGGCCACTGTTACTTAAAAAAAGAGCATAGGGACAAGACAGCAGTTTTCCGCATATGTCTCAAAAGCCATTAGTTTAGCCAAATTCTGACGGGATAAAAGTGTTCAGCATGATCAGATTTATCTGTAGCCAAATTTTCGTGAAAACTATGTGGCCAATGTTGGAGCTAATGCCCTTTGAGCTTGTTTTTGCTATTTGATTATATCAGCTTAAAAAATCTTCTCAGAAAAAAAAAACATGACAGATTTTAATGAAAGGTGGTATGAGTTTTCCTTAGGGTATTCTGCACAAAATCACTGTTCAAATTATTTGATCCTTGAAAAAACATGGCTGATAACAAATAGAAATAGAACATGGGGTCAGACAGCAAATTTTTTTGGGCATTTATTTCCAAAATATGACTTGGCAAAAGTGTTCTGCTAGATGAGATCTATCTGTAGCCAATTGATCATGAAAATCTGATGATCCATGTTGGAATAAACCACTAGATGATATCTATCTGTAGCCAATCAATCATGAAGATCTGATTACCCATGTTGGAATAAAAAGCCTTGTGTTTTATTTGTTGTTGCTATTTTTGATGTTGTTACTGTATATACTGGAGTATAAGTCGATCCACCTTTAAATCAGACCCCCCTTTTTTCATGTTGTTACTGTATATACTGGAGTGTAAGTCGATCCACCTGTAAGTCAGACCCCCTTTTTTTGATGTTGTTATTGTATATACTGAAGTATAAGTCGATCCACCTGTAAGTCAGACCCTCCTTTTTTGATTTTGTTACTGTATATACTGGAGTATAAGTCGATCCACCTGTAAGTCAGACCCCCTTTTTTTGATGTTGTTACTGTATATACTGGAGTATAAGTCGATCCACCTGTAAGTCAGACCCCCTTTTTTTGATGTTGTTACTGTATATACTGAAGTATAAGTCGATCCACCTGTAAGTCAGACCCTCCTTTTTTGATTTTGTTACTGTATATACTGGAGTATAAGTCGATCCACCTGTAAGTCAGACCCCCCTTTTTTGATGTTGTTACTGTATATACTGGAGTATAAATCGATCCACCTGTAAGTCAGACCCCCTTTTTTTGATGTTGTTACTGTATATACTGGAGTATAAGTCGATCCACCTTTAAGTCAGACCCCCCTTTTTTGATGTTGTTACTGTATATACTGGAGTAGAAGTCGATCCACCTACAAGTCGGACCCCCTTTTTCAGTCCAGAATTTCTGGAACCTAGCCTTGCTGTATCGCTAATATTCCTTAATTATAGTGAGTATACCTGTTTAATTAAAATCCTGACAAGCCATGTGAATTATTTTAATACGGCCATGTGAGCTATTGTCATCACTTGGCGTCTGTCGTCATCGTCCGTTGTCGTCGTTAACAATTTTTAGCTCATCTGGCCAAAGGTGGTCAACATGAGGAGTTGTATTTGTGATGAAATTTCATTTTAATCTGTGAAGCTATGTTGGAGTTATTTCACTTTTTCAACGTTTTTTTTTTGCTATTTTTAATGTCATTTCTTTAAAAAATCTTCTCCTCTGCACACTACTTAACCAATTGGAACCAGATTTGGTATTTATACAAGTGAACACAGGAAAGAATCAATACACAAAATGGATGAGAGGGAAATACGATTAAAATCTTATAAGGCCAGTATAGTGGCAAAATAAAGAATAACAGGAAATATAAAGCTGAAAATTTTAGTTCATAAGCTAGATCTTGTCTATAAAATTGAACCCTTCCTAGCAGCTAAAAATTTAGTCCCAAATATCTTACCTGTAGGCGAGTATATATTGTACTTTCAAAAATCTTCTGTGAAACTACTGGATAGAATTCAATAAAAGTTGATATGATTGTATTTAAAAAAAAAGCAATTATCTATAAAACCATGCCTGTTTTTACAAAAAATAGAATGTAAATAAGCCAGGTGAGTATTTTTTACAGGGTAGGCTTTTCTTTAACTGTTTTGGGATTAAAGGGGTACAAAATTGTGCCATGCCCCAAAAATTCAACCATCTTATTTTTGGTCTGATTTCGAAAATGTTTTATTAAATTTCTAATTTTGCACAGTATTGTGTCCAAACTAGTTATTAAACTTATATACTTAATGAACTGGAAGTCCATATGTTTAAGTGTGTCAAAAATAATATTATGTCAACACTTGCTCCTCTGTTCAGGGTTCAACCACTGCAGTTGTATCTTGCTGCGTTCTGCAAAGCTCTTTATTTTTGGTCTGATTTTGAAAAAAAAGTTGAATTCTTCATGAAAATTAATGCCTTGGCTTTTAATCAGATATAGAGAACAAGACGGGACCAAAAAAAATCAACTTTTTTATCTAATTTTGGAATTATTTTTTTTTATTATATTCCTCATTGATATCCCTGTTTGGGTTTTTCAAACAGATTCAGATTTCTCTTATTTACCTATAGGGGCAAAGGTCTTTGATAATCACCCTAATGCAGAATTTCATTCACCTTAATTGACTTTCAAATTTGTGCAATGTTGTGTCCCAACCAGTTGTTGTTTCCAAATTGAGCTGTTTGTCACTATCCTTAAGTGTGTCAGAAATTGATAATGTGTCCACACTTGACCCAAGTGAACAGAGTTCAACAAGTTGCCCTCTGTGAAACTATTTTATACCAGATTTATTTTTTGCAACAAAGAATGAGACATATAGATGTTTGGTTTCCTGGGTTTTTCTGTTAATCTGAGACTGTTAGTAATTTTATTGAACTTCGAAATCAGAAATTATTCAGTTATGTAGTATTTATTGGAAAATAGAATTTCTGATTTACTACATGTAGTTATAAAATCAAATTCCTTATTGCTACTAGAGGAGAGTTTTTAACAAACTTGACTACTTTAAGAAAATAAAATACTCAATTACACTAGCTGTCTTTACACATTAAACATTGTTTTTTAACAGTTCAGTGGTTGAAGACTTTGAAGTGGCATTGAAAAGAAGCAAAGACAATCAGCTAGACTTAATCTTACAATCCATACGGCTCTCAGAAGATGCACTAATTTTTTCCCCGGCAGAGTTTATTCCTCAAATGGTACTAAGACTGCAAGGACAGAAGGTTTGATATTTTAATTGTCACTGATAATCCCTTGCTTAAAGTGTTCAGTTTATTATTTTTTTTGTCTCGCAGGCCACCAGTTATATCCAAAGCCAATCTTTACTGACTTACAATTTAAAATTACTATAATTGATAGCAACACTTAAATTACTGAAATACTTTCTTGATGTTTCATCGGCTCTGTCAACATTGTCAGAACAAGATGGAGACAAATTATGTCATTGCAAAGATGGTGGGCAGAGGCAATCAAAGCTTCTAATTGGCCAATTTTCAAAGATAAACTACTTTGGAAGAAATTTGTGCCAATGTTTTGAAATTTGACGGGGTTGTTTACTTTAAAGTCAAAATGATCCACTTTTTGTGTGGCTCAGGTGGCTTTACAGCTTGCTGCAGTTGCTCAAACTTGCCATTGAAACCGTGTGGAGAAACAAATTTTGGTTTTTGACAAAAGTATTTTAATTATTGATACCATAGGCTTCCATGCATTTTTTCACTGACATTTCTTGGTGTAGCTCTGGCCATATCATTTATCTGGATATAAGGGACCACTGAAAAAGACCTGAATACACATAGACACTCCTCTTAAGATATCGGGGGCAAAGGTTGATTAATTTTTCTACTATTCTCTAAACCCTGAGGTAATGCCTAATTGCCCTCTACGACTCAAAAATAATCCTTGAAATTGGCACATTCAAAAAGGTTCTCTTGAGTATATATTTCATTTTATCCATTTTTTTTTTGTCAAGTATTCTTTAGATACCTAATACATTTCACTGTGAGGATATTATTGCACTACATCCATGAATCAGTTTGAATTTAGTGTCTATCCAGTACTTTCATCTGACTCAGGTTAGAGTTCATGAGGAATATTTGGCCGTATTCCTTTTGTTTATGTTTTACAAAGGTTGAAAATTATGTAAATAAGGACCTGCTTAAACAATTTACTTTTTGTTCCACTTGATCTAATGATTTTAATTTTTCTTTACCTATAGGAAGTGCAGTTGTTTTTGGACACTTGTAAAAGGTCAGAGAAAACCTACCTGCTACCTGACAGTTCCAATCTTGTGAAAGTTGGTGGACCTCTGGTGTTTGCTCTAGGGGGCCATAAATCGCAAGTAGAATGGGTGGATATGAAGAAAGATGGAAAAATGGCTGTCACTGCGGGTATTCATATTTAACTTGTGTGAAGGAGGAAGTTAAAGTACATTCTCTCACTTCCTCCTCTGCAAAAAACACTTTTACTTAACTTCACAATTTCACTTTCAGTGAAAATCTCATCTGTGATATATTTCAGTAGATTGTGTAGTTTGTTCTTTTCCAGATTAAAGCACAACAACTTAACAAATAAAAAAAAGAAGAATTCAATTTTTCATAAATAAAACCATTAATAAAACAGTTTTCCTGAGTATGGAAACGGCACTTGTACTTGAAAGTCTTCGGCTTCTATTTTTTCCTTTTAGCCATAATCTATGTAAATACATATTTTATGTATTTTGAAAATTTAAATCATGCATATGCCAGTATTGGGGTGTACTTCATATATTTTCAGCTTCTGAGGATAACACATTGGGATTATGGGATATCAAGGAAGGCAGATTGATCAGATTGCTGGAGCAGGTTGCAAATTCTCCAAATGAGGTCCATTTTGTTTGCAATGATTCTTCAATTTTGATTTATGACAGTCAAAATATGATGCTTGTGAATGAACTAGGCAGTAAAAAGCTTATTCTTAAACATGAGAAGATGAATTGCTACTGCATCTGTGGAGAGGACAAAGATATTCTTGTCTGGTTCATGAAAAACAACACAGTGAGTGTTTTTGACCTGAACAAGGGTGAGAAAATCACTGAAATAAGGCCATTTGAAAGCTTGTCTAAAGAGGACTGGAAGAAGAAGGCATTTGGACTCGTTGCTTCAGGTTTGTTAGCAGTTAGTTTTTAGGGATTTTTTTTCACATGGTATATACTGCCAGGGCATGATCACTGAATTTTTATCTCATCCACTTTAGTTTAAGTAATATTTTTAGCAGAGTTGCAACAAAGTTAATCTCTTGTTACATACCAGATAAATGAAATAACTGTTGATTTTAGGGAATTTTAACCTGCATTCAAGGTCACAGTTGTCAAAAACTTTTTTTTTTTAAATCAAGTTTGTGGACAATAAATCAAAATGTTTCCATCTGATTTAAATGGAACTTTGGGATATTGTAACATAACAGGTTTTAAAGTGAGAACCCTTATTGATTTAAAGGCAGTTGCATTCATGGCCAAGGTTACAGTCACAAAAATGTTAACCGTTGTATAATGTAGAGAAGTGCATGAAGGAAAATAAATGCTGATGGCATACTGTAATTTTTTTTTCATCCTAAAACCTTGCTAGTTATGTTGTGAATGGAACCTACTTTGTGTTATTTGTAACTCCAATATTATTCAAACTTTACACAGTTCTAATGTTCATATTGAAGATGTGCATCTTATGTGTAAGACAATCTTCAATACACATCTTATATGTTTTTTTACTTGTTGGACTTAGCCATATATGCTATCATAAGTACATATATACATTGATAATAAATGCTGACAAACATATAATGACGACACAGATCCAGAATTTTAATGGGTCTTGTTTTTGTATGTTTTTTTTTTGTTTGTTTTTGTTTTGCCGTGTATTGAAACTTGCATTAATAGAACTGTTAATAATTAAAAAAAAATGGAGACAATCAATTAAAAATATCATCGGTTTATAATCATCATATTTAACTGATTTTAATGGATATGGTGATGCAGCTGCTTACTATAAAAGTACCATAATCAATGGTCTTTGAAAAAAGACTTTTCAGTTCTAAAAATACATTTGTACTAGATGTACATGTACCACTACCATCAATGTACTAGATGTACATGTACCACTACCATTGATGTACTAGGTGTACAGGTACTGCTACCATTGATGTACTAGATCAACATGTACCACTACCATTGATGTACTAGGTGTACATGTACCACTACCATTGATGTACTAGGTGTACAGGTACTGCTACCATTGATGTACTAGATCAACATGTACCACTACCATTGATGTATTAGATATACATATACCACTACCATTGATGTACTATGTATACATGTACCACTACCATTGATGTACTAGGTGTACATGTACTGCTACCATTGATGTACTAGATAAACATGTATTGCTACCATTGATGTACTAGATCAACATGTACCACTACCATTGATGTACTAGATATACATGTACCACTACCATTGATGTACTAGGTGTACATGTACCGCTACCATTGATGTACTAGAGAAACATGTATTGCTACCATTGATGTACTAGATCAACATGTACCACTACCATTGATTTACTAGATATACATGTACCACTACCATTGATGTACTAGGTGTACATGTACCGCTACCATTGATGTACTAGATAAACATGTACCAGTACCATTGACAAGTTCAGTTCTCAAACTAGTAAATAAGTGTGTGGATTATAGTTTTTCTTTTATAAATGTAGTTGGTGCATTTGTATTTGTTTTATTGAATAAAGGTGTTGAATACTGCTGATGTGTATTTATCTGCAAATCATGTCTGTTGAAAATCAAGGTTTATTAGAAAAAAAACTGATGAAAGAATTGTTGTTACATCATAACATACATGTATATGTGTGTAGTGCACTTTGTGTGTTATGATTATTGCAAAGAAGACATAGTTTATTTTGTAGCATGACAAAGACCAAGAAACCAGACATTTTTAATAGACTTAAATGACCAGTATCTTACAGTTTTATTCACTTTTGGCATTAAGACAATATAATTAAGTATTTCTTTTTTTTTATAGTAAATCATGTATAACATTTTAAATACCGGTAATTACCCCAAACAGCCTTGATAATTCTGTTCATCCAGTCATCAGTAATAAATTTGCTTAACTTTTCATGACCATTCGACAAACGTTTACTGTGTATTTTTCAAGGCAATGTTTAATGTCTTTTTGTATTTGCTAGTTCAAATATTAGTAATAAAAAATCTCAATATAAAAAAATTATACTTTCAGCCAATGTTCTTTGAACAAGTTATCTATTATTTTAGGTTCCAGAAACCATGCTGTCTGTGTCAACGATGATGAAAATATGCTTTGGGTTGTTGATCTTTCTCAAATGACAGCATACTGTTCAGATATTATCAAATGGCCATATACTGAAGCATTGAAAGATTGGAATGAGGAGGACATATCAATTGATGCGTTCACTGTGTCACCTGACTGCAAACATCTCATTCTATCCAATATATTTGACAATATTCCTTATCTATTGGACATTAAAACTTTTGAGAGGAAGGGTTGTTTACAAGGTAAGCATGAATAAAAAGCTGTTCTATGTTGAATAAGATTTACTCTATTTTATTTCTAGTTCGAAATAGGCTAGTCTACAATCATTCATCAATACATTCGTTTGTCTTGTCTTCAACATATTTTGGTTATGTCTTTGTTTTGTCTTCAATGTATTTTGGTTCTGTCATAAGTCATTTTCTTGTCTTCAGTTTATTTTGGTTATGTGTGAAGTATTTGTCTTGTCTTCAGTTTATTTTAGTTCTGTCTTAAGTCTTTGTCTTGTCTTCAGTTTATTTTGGTTATGTCTGTTGTCTTTGTTTTGTCTTCAATAATTTCTGGTTATGTCTGTAGTCTTTGTCTTGTCTTCAATATATTTTGGTTATGTCTGAAGTCTTTGTCTTGTCTAAAATATATTTTGGTTACATCTTTGTCTTGTCTTCAATATACTCTGGTTATGTCTGGAGTCTTTGTCTAGTCTAAAACATATTTTAGTTATGTCTTAGGTCTTTGTATGTCTTGATTCATCAATTTTACACAAGATTTGACCAAATATCTTGACAGAGGTCAATGACAAATAATTTGTCTCAGATGTGTCCTAATAAATGACACAGTTTTTTGGTGATTTCCGCTCTGTTTTAAGGATTCCCAACAATCTCTAATTGAATATGTTAATAGGCTAGTGTAGACTTTTAGGGTTGGTTTGATTGATTGATCGTAGTTAAACACTATCGAGCAGTTTCTTGATTTCAGGACAAGAACAGTTGATCAATTAAACATACCCTGCTTTGTACTATTCCAACACACAAAACTGTAATATACTAGCTCTCAGAAGCAACAGCCTGCAGTTAGTCGTGTCACACATCTCTTGACACATTTTGACTTTGAGTCAAATAGTCATATCTTTATTATCTATATGCTGCATGCTTTGCAGAGGAGATTGACTGACAATTTTAAGGTCTTCTGTATGACTTTGATAAAAAAACCCAGAACCTCCACAATGGAGGCCATTAAACTACCAGTAGACCACTGAGACAGTCTAGTGTAGGCTTGTGTGAGCATGTCGGCTAGGTTGGTATGTTATTGTTGTCAAACTGATGTCTCATCAAGTTAGGTAGACATTGTAGTTCCAGTGTAATTCATTATTGACTGCAGTAAAGTGATAGTATTCAAAAGTTACTTCCTTTTAGTACTAATGGGTGTGTACTATGTACATTTAAAAATTTTCAAATCATCTCATAGCAACTTACGAATATCTAATGGCTGTATTGATCACGTATGGAAATATGATGGCTGTAAAGATGACAAATTGATATCTTATGGCTATTTTGATCACATATGGATATCTAATGGCAGTTTAGATTACATATGGATATCTGATGGCTGTATGAATTATGACTTTGATATCTTATGGGCATTTAATGTCTGCATTGATCACATATGAACATCTAATGGCTGTATTGATCACATATGGAAATATGATGGCTGTAAAAATGACAACTTGATATCTTATCGATATTTAGATCACCTATGGATATCTGATGGCTGTATAGATCATACATTGATATCTTATGGCTGTATTGATCAAATATGGATATCTAATGACCTTATGGGTCACATATGGATATCTTATGGCTGTATTGATCACATATGGATATCTAATGACCTTATGGGTCACATATGGATATCTATCTTATGGCTGTATTGATTACATATGGATATCTGATGGCTTTATTGATCACTTATGGATATCTAATGACCCTATGGGTCACATATGGATATCTTATAGCTATTTAGATCACCTATGGATATCTGATGGCTGTTTGGATTACATACATATATCTGATTACTGTATGGATTATCTATTGATAATGAGTTGGTCAGGGTGTATGGATCATGTACTGGTAACAAGTGTGTGTATGGGTCAGTGGGTGTGCAGATCACCTATTAATAACTAATGGGTTTATAGATCACCTATTTGTAACTAATGGCTTTATGGATCACCTATTAATAACTAATGGGTTTATAGATCACCTATTAGTAACTAATGGGTTTATGGATCACCTATTAGTAACTAATGGGTTGATGGATCACCTAGTAGTAACTAATGGCTTTATGGATCACCTATTAGTAACTAATGGGTTTATGGATCACCTATTAGTAACTAATGGGTTTATGGATCACCTAGTAGTAACTAATGGCTTTATGGATCACCTTTTAATAAGTTATGACTTAATGGATCACATACTATATATGATTTATGGCTGTGCAGGTCACTTATTAATAACAAATGGCTGTATTTATCATTTTTTGATTACTAATCACTTGATAGATCACCTGTTGATAACTACTAATGTACGTACTAATAGTAAAAACTATGTATATTTCATTTTATTACTGAAGCTGTTCAAGCCACAACTTAATGAGGTCTTAATTGAAGGTATTTTTTAACTTTTTAATTTTGCTTACATTTCTAGGTGATAAGGAAGACATTCTCCAAGAATATAAACTTTCTCCCGATGGAAAGACAATGTATGCCAAGAATAAAAATAATGTTTTATGCATTGATCTAGAAACAGGAAAGCGAGAGGTGGTCATCTCTCACACTGATGAAATTGATTGTGTAGTTTCTGTTGATATGAAGACTTTTGTTACTGTTTCTAGTGATTGTATTCTCAGAGTCTGGGATACATCAAGAAAAGAGGTTGTTGATGATGACAATAGCAGTTTGAAAACTATGGGCTCTGTAAAGTTAGTATATAATTCCTAAGACAGTCCGGTCACTCAGATTATTTTTGAAAATATTCAGTATCAAGCATACAGTACTGAATTTGTTCTTCTAACTTATTTTAATGTTATAGAAATCCTACTTACCACAGTTTCCTTTACACAAATAGCTATTTATCTGTCTTCCAGCTTTTGTTGTCTCTATTTGAATGTTAAATACAAAATGTCATTGTTTGTCTCTTTTTATACCCATGCTTTGGCTGAGAGATATTTTGTGATCAAGGTGTCTGTCCATCTGTTTGTTAGTATGTTTGTCTGTCCACACCTTTTTTGTAACAGTTTTCTATGCAACTACTTATAACAGCCATTTGATATTTTGACAAAATATTTATATTTGTATTCCATATTGTGGGATATCAATTTCCCATTGTAAAACTTAGTTTATATTTTGACCATGTGGTTTCTGCGGAGTGGGGCATCCTTTATTGAGCTAATTTTTCTACATGGTTTTGATTGAATTTAAGCTAACTTGGAGAGAATACATTATGAAATTCTTGTAAATTTGTCTTTCAGAAGCATGACAAACTGTCCAAATGGAAGGTATATGTTGTTGATTGGTGAATTGAATAGTAAAGAGGATGGAAAAAGCCTTTGTCTTTATGACATGTACAAGAAAAATGTAGTATCTGAAGCCAAATATAAACAGAAGGTATAGTTCATGTTAAGAGGAGGTATAGTTCATGTTAAGAGGAGGTATTGTTTATGTTAAGAGGAGGAATAGTTTATGTAAAAGGTGATATAGTTCATACAAACAAGTGGTAAAGTTAGGTAAAGAGGAATCATAGTTAATGTAAGGAGGAAGTATAGTTCATGTTATAAGGATGTTCATGTGACATGAGGTATGCTTCAAGTAAAGAGGAGATGACATAATGTAAAGAATGTATAATTAAAGTAAAGATTTCATTAATGGTGAATGTCAAGTGGCCAAATATCCCAAATGGAATCATGGAGAAAAAGATTTTATAACTTGTAAAAGTTCAATGTCACTGACGCTTATATGTTGTGATGTTGAAGTACTAGTCCACATAAAATTGCCTGTCTATGGTAAAGTGATTCATGGTGTTAAAAAACCCATGGAACAAACAATGCTTTTTCGGTCTATATATGCTATATTTTTATGTGATTCTGTGTTTAGATCTGTACTTTAGAGAAAACTACACTTCAATATCCCACTAAAATCAACCAAATTGAACCAAATCAAGAAAGATAACTCTTGCAAAGTGCTAATTTTATGTACAATCTATATAAATTTTATTTCAAAAGCGCAACAACCAAATGAAAAGTAAGACTGGTTATATAGTCTATAGCTGTTTCTGAACAAGACATAAAAGTGAATTTGGTGGATTTTTTTACATGCATGAATCACCTACTGTCTGATTTTCATAAAGACTGCTACTTAAATTCAATAACTTGAGTTAATATTTTTCAATATTTAACTTTCATGAGTTATAAAACCTTTTTCTCTTTTATTCCTTTTGGAATATTTGGTTGCTTGACATTCCACATTTGTCATGGCCGAAATTTAAGTAATTGTCCATCTATGACATCACCAGTTTTAACAACAGAAAACATTGCAACTTAAGTAAGGACTTATTTACATTGATGTTAAATACCAAAATATTATCTGGTTACAAAACTGTTCATTCAGCCATTGTTTACTTTTTTTCCAAAATTGGGAAATACTGGAAGGGTTACTGGAAACTCAACTGGCAACTCCTTAGAAATGATGTATATAGAAAAGGTTAAATCATATATTGGAGACTCAGTATCTGAACTTTATCAGTCAGGTGACATTATTTATTTCATGTAGAATTCACAGGTAATGATCAATTTTTATTGTACTATTTAAATGCACTTATTGTAGATAGTTTTAAAGAATCCGACTTTTGTTGATGATTGGAAAGTTGTAGTTGAAGTAGAAGACAATACTTCAGAGAACTCAGAGGCTCTGGACCTACATTTGATTGATCTTGAAACTATGATCGTTACACCCATTCCTGGAAAGATGTTTAAGCACCTTTATAGCATTGTCAAAGTCAGCCATGAAAAAGGTAGGATGTTTTATATTTTAACCGCAATCACATTGTACATTCTAAAAAAAAACATTCTGGCTTTACCAAACACAATAATGGCATGTTTGTAATGGCATTAAACTATTTACAGAAGTATTATCTATTTTCTTTTTACCATATACTACGCAGACAACTTCCAGTTCGTCAAACTTAATGCATTCTAAACTAATTGGGTACATGGCCTTAGGTATTGAGAACTAACAATCCAGTTTTAGTGATCTAATATTATACATTTGCAGAGCTGTTGGTACCTACTCGAAGTGGCAAAAATTTAAAGTTCTACAATTTACAGACCATGAATGCAGAGTACATTTTGAATATACCGCCAGAATTTGGGAAACGAGCTGACGGCAAAATTTCAGTGAGTCTTTTATTATTAATTTTTATGTTTGGGAGAAAGCTTGATTTGTAAGTTAATTGATCCAAAAGTTCATCAGTCCAGAGATTTGATAGCAAGAACTATCAGAAGGTTGTAGGTCATTAAATGGGTTTACCCCTGGAACCTTCTTCGAATGCAAATTGACCTGAGAAGTGGAAGCTTCTAGGTCAGTAGGTTAATGTGGTAAATATAGTTTTTTTCCATCTAGACTTTTTCCTCTAAATGAATGAAACATTTTAAGTCATTCCCTGACAGTTGAAAAATTGGTAGATGAAGGGAGATATCAAGACATCTGTCATTCTTAAAGTAGTATACCAGTACAGAGAGATGCTTTTATAAAACACATACATATAAATTTGGTCTTAAATATTAGCAGGTATTTTAATTGATCCCTACCTTTTCATCTTTTTCCAGACCTAGTATGGTTGATTAAAGAATTGATTGTTATATCTTAAGGGTACTTTGTGTCCGTCATCAGTGTTGTCATTATTAACAATTTTTCATAAGTCATCTCCTTGGAGTAATAAGAACCTAATTTAGTATGAATGTTTTTTAGGGTATTCTGCCTAGAAATGATATTGGGTTTTTTTTTTATCAGTCAACTAGAAATGACAGATGTTACTTTAAACAACCATAGGGATGTATCAATAGGTTTTACACCCAGCCACATGTAGTGGCAAGGTATTATATGATACCTTCAGAAAAATTATATATATGCTATATAGCCTAGCTAGCTGAGTGGTCTAGGACGCTGGACTTTGTGCAGGCAGTGTTTCCATAGATGTCACAGCGGTACAAGTTCGAGTCCCGCAGAGGCAACAACCAAAAATTTGCATCGCAAATTTGACAGTTCTAAGACTATTTAGGCTCTTAAGTCCGATTAGGTCTATTTTCCCTGCAAATATCAAGTAAATTTTGTGAGTCCTGTTAAGGAGTTATCCACCCTTTTATGTCATTATTTACCATTTTTTTGCATTTTTGGTCATTAACTTGAAAAGTATAGCAGTTAGCTTAAAGAGGTTAATTCTCTACCATAAAACAGACATGACTTCTCATCAGTCACAATTTTAGAATAATTGTATTGTGTTATATGCGAAAAAGGCTCCAGAAATAGCTATTTTTGACACTTTTTCACTATTTTCTTGATATTAATCCTAAAAATCTTCTCAGAATCTACCTTACCAATTTGAACCAAACTTGGTATGAATAAACTTTAGAATATCTTCCCCAGAACTGTAGTGGGTATCCTTGATCTGCCAAGAAACTTGGGTACTGTTAATAAAAATAGATGGAAAGGGTGGAAACAAATTTTTTTTGCAAATATCTCTAAAACCATTAGGTTAAGACAAATTCTGACAGAGATAAAGGTGTTCTCTGAAACTATCAAACAGATTCTTACCAAACTTTGTTTGCATGTTTGCTAGAGTATTGTGCTCAACTTTTGATCCATTGACTGCCATTACTAAAAATCTACAGTAGAGATCAAACAGCAGTGTTTTTGCAAATTTTTCAAACAGTTTTGTTTAGACAAATTCTGACTAGAGTAAAAGTATTTAGCATGATGTAATCTAATCAAGGAGATATGTTGTGAAAATCTGTTGACCCTTGTTGGAGTAATTGTCCTGTTGACATTATTTTTAGCTTTTATGTTTTTGCAATGCAGTCAGTATAGTTTCGCTTTTTACCCTTTGACCTTTAAGACGCTCTTCCATGGAAATGCAAGTCACCTGATCGCAATTCTGTTTCTGGATCAGCCAAATACTGATAACTTAGTGGCATTTGAAAAAACTGTATTGAAAATTAAAACTACATGCCATGTGTTATTTCCTGAATGAAATGTTTTGAAACTTTTTAGGGATGTTGACCTCAATGCTCTTTACAAATGATCTAATTTTTGTGTTGCTCAAATGGCTCAGCAGGTAGCAGGAACAATATGAGTTTAAGGGCCCCTTTTTTAAACTTTTTGTTCCAAGTGATAGAACTTATTGATTTCAATCTTCCAGGTGAGGGATTCATGCTCTTTAGAGCCTCTGGTTTCTGTCTTTGAAGAAATATTCTCAATCACATGATGCACTCTAAATAAATTGCAAATCAAGTCATTTTCCACCGTTGCATCATGGGCATTGAAGTTATTTCGTCAAAGATTAAAGAAAATTACAGTCATTCTTTATAACTTACTTTTAGCATCAAAATTAAATGAGTTAGTCATAAAAATACAGATGAAGTCACAGTAACAAAACAAAATTTTGTTCATGCTATGATAGACACATTTTTTTTCATTAAATCAGAAAGTGTGCCGCTTCTGATATCATATAAATGAATATATAGTACACCGGTGTCTCTCCATCTGACTGAGCACAAAAACTCAGAACACCATCATTGTGGGAGCTCTTTTTCATTATTTATTTCCAACTTTTCATGCAGAGTTAAAGGTTTATTGATTTAAATTCATTCCTGTCTTGAATGGACAAAGTTTTATGTATATAGTTGATTTGTAGGTTAACAGAAATGGAACTCTGGTTGCTCTTACAGACAGTGAAAATGAGCAGATTCTTGTTGTTGATGTGGAGAAAAGATGCATAAAGTCTCTGTTCTACATGAAACAACACAAGATTGGATTTATCAACAATGAGTTCTTGTTAGCAGATGACCAATCTTTTTTTGTGTTTATTGCCTCAATAGAGGGAAGTAATAATTTGACTATGATGTTCTTGCAGAATTTGAATGAAGGTATGATTAATAGTCTTTTTGTAATTTTTATACCCCCACTCAGTGAGTGAGTGGTGTATTGGAATTAACTTGTTCCTCCATCTTTCATTCCAACCATCCATCCAAATTTGGTCATAATGATCACAACTCTCAATAAATGGATTGATTTTAAATTTGGTGTGTGGCTTTATATAGATGGGGCATACATTTTAAGCAATTTTTGGTGCTGCCTGGTTTTATCTTCCTGTTTTATGAGGCTTTGTCAATTTTCAAGATATGGAATAATAGAAAAATAAATTGTCGAATTAATTTCAGCTGCCAATTGATGGATTGTTTTCAAAATTGGTGTGTGGCTTCATATGGATGGGGCCTACCTTGTAAGTGATTTAGGATATAAGTGAGTTTTGGTGCTTTCCAGTATCAATCTCTTATTTCATGGGACATTGTCATTTTTTGCTATATGGAGTGATGGGGAAAATTTTCATCACAAAAATCTCTGCTCCCAATGGATGGTTCAGTTTGAAATTTGGTGTATTGCTTTTATATAGATGGGGCTTATGTTGGAAGCTGTCCAATATCAACTTCCTGTACAAGTTGGAGTATACCTAGCAACTTTTTTTTGTTTTTCTTTTTGTTTTTTTTTTTTTGTTTTTTTTTTTTTTGTAAAAGTGGTATACTATATTTAAAAGACAAAGCAAACAGGTACTTTTATGAATAAGATTTGAACAAACAGAACAAATTGCCTTTTGTCTTTAATGACTTTGCAGTCATGCTATCATGGTGTTATGCTGTCATTGTTATCATGGTCTTATCACACTTCATGTCTGGACATATGGTCATATATGACTACTGATAATTAAGCAAGGTGAGCTATTCTGGCTCTTTAGAGTCTATAATTTTGTTTATATATCTCCAAAACCATAGGTTTAGCCAAATTCCAACAAGGGGTAAAAGTGTTCATCATAAAGAGATCTAACTGTTAATAATTTTTTGTGAAAGTTGGTTAACCCATGATGGAGTTATTGCCCTTTTTGAACTTTTTTTGCTATTTTTTATGGTATTCCTTTTTAAAAAATTTTCACAGGAAGTACTGGGCAGAATTCAATGAAAGTTGATATGATTGTTCCTTAAGGTATCCTACACAAAATGGTTGTTGGGATTTTTTATCCATGAAGAAAATGTGGCTGGTTTTACAATAAATAGAATGTAACTATTTTTAATTGCAATGTAAATGAGCTGTATCAAGTTTGAATGGTGTGTCCATACTTGCCCCAACTGTTCAGGTTTCGGCATCTGCAGTCATATCAAGCTGCCTCCATCCAAAGCATTTTATTACTATAGGGAAGTGTATGATAGAGTTACAATTATAATAGTTTCAAGTAATATGTAATATTGAAATAAAATTTTCTGTCAACCAAAATATATCTGTGGGTTTCAATAAAATTGTTTTAAATGTGTGCAAGAATTAACACTGATTCGTTGCTTTTGTCCATGGAAAATGTGACTAATTATGATTCATTAAAATAATGCATTCTAGACGTCAATGCAAATTATATGCTATGACATGCTATAACCTCTATTTGTTAACGCATTTGAAAGATTTGCACATGTATATCATTTTTTTGAATTAACATATGTAAATTAGCAATCATTGGTTGAATCTCCTGGTCACACAGAAATCATTTGGGTGAAACTCGTTATGTTATTAATTTTGAATGCAAAGTTTGGCTATTGTTGGGGTAAAGTATATATTACTGAAAGAAAACCAAAAATTGTTTTTGCATAAATTAATAGACATTTATTATCATATTGTATTTCTGACACAGTTTAATAAAAAAAAAGTGAATTTTGATAAAAACAGTATTTGGCAATTATCAAATTTAAAAATTGGCAGCCATTCTTGTAATAACCTGAGGTCACTCCTACACTACCAGTCTACCTGTTTAAGCATCTGAAACAATGCAAACTTAATTTTATTTATACTCCACAATGTAAACTTAAGTATACAAAATCAGGTCTTATCACTGACATCTTCCTCTCAAAGCAATCTTATTGGTAATGATCTTCACAAAAAACTCTGAACATCGAAACAAGTGTGAGGAATTTTCCCTTACTTGTATTGGATTCCCAAACTGCTTAAGAATCCATACTAGGAAAGGTATATACAAAGGAGATGTCAATTCATCTTACAATGATATTTTCAGCAGTGAAGGATAGACAGCAAGCTTGTTGCAATACCACCTACTCTTGAAGTGGCATTCATCATATGTGGATAATTAAAAATTCTAAAGATTTACTTTAAGACCTAAAATCCCATAGCTTTTTAGAAATTAGTTCTTTCCAAACTTTTGACTTCTCAACTCTTCACACTACATTGCCACAGGATAAATTGAAATCTGGTTTGAAAGGACTTATTCGTAAATCTTTTGCTGTTTCAAAAAATTATGTTGTTCTTGGTTACAAATCCAAATTTTTTTTTGTAACATTGCAGAAGGGCAAAGTTTGCTACACAGAAAAGCATTGATAACATTTGGAGGAGCTGTTTTTCAACTACAAGTTGGCATTCCAATGGGCACACTCTGTGCTCCTTTCCTAGCCGATATGTTTTTATTAGCTCACCTGGCCATAGACCATGTGAGCTATTGCCATCACTTGGCGGCTGTTGTCAATGTCGTTAACAATTTCATCAAATGCCTTCTCCTCTGAAACTACTGAACAAATTTGGATGAAACTTGAGATGATTGTTTCTTAGAGTATCCTGCACAAAATGACTGTTTGGATTTTTGTTTCGGTTAAAAAACATGACCGCCGTTACTAAAAATAGAACATAGGGGTCAGACAGCAGATTTTTTGCATAGGTTTAACCAAATTCTGATTTGTGTGTAAGTATTCAGCATGATGAGATCTATCTATTGTCAAATTTTTGTGAAAATCTGTTGAGCCATGTTGGAGTTATTGCCCATTTTGGATGTTTTTTTTTTTTTTGCTGTTTTTGATGTTATTACTTTCAAAAATCTTCTCAGAAACTACTGTACTGAATTCAATGAAAGTTAAAATTTTTGTTTTTTAGGGTATCCTAAACAAAATGACTGTTTGGATTTTTGATTGGTTCAAAAGCATGACTGCTGTTACTGAAAATAGCATATATCCCCAAAATCATTAGGTTTAGCCACTATCTTTCAATTGCTGAAATGGTCCTTATTATAAGGACTACTAAAGTCTCCTGGGATCAAAGTTTTCAGACAACTCCATGTAAGAGTTATTGCCCTTGAAAGGCAAAAAAATTATGTTTTTAGCAGTTCTCAGCCAATACCTTGAAAACTATAATGGAAATAATGAAACTTTCAATGCCGAAATGATCCTAATGATAAGTCTTACCAAAGTCTTCTAGGAGTCAAAATTGTCAGACAACTCCTTGTTAGAGTTATTGCCCTTGAAAGGCAAAAATTTAACCACATGAGCAATTCAGGCTCTTGGCAATCTTTTGTATATGAGACTGAATTTCTCCAGAATCTTGTAAATAATAAAAAAAGAAGCTAAATCCTTTAACTTTACATAGAGATATATTGTTGATAATATTGTTAACAGCCCTTCGTTTGGTCAGTGGTCACAATCAGTATATCCACCAGAGATCCAGACTACAGAAGCTGCTTGTTCAGCATTTTTCTCAGACTTGCATCTCCAATTTGACATCTGTGTTCATCTCAGCACAAGATTTATGATGAAAGAGACGACTTTATTTTAGTATCATAAATTTTCCTTACCTGTGCAGCAATATCCCTTCATCTCCTGCTTATGGTGTTTATATTTCACAATTTGTTTGCTTCGCTAGTGCAAATACTAACTACTCAGATTTCTTTAAAGCCATAAATATCTGTGTTACAGACTCTTGAATCAGGGGTATGAGGAAATGCGTCTTATTTTGTTTGTTCGTCCGAGCAGCAATATTTCAGCTATATTCAGACGATAGGAAATGCGTCTTAAAAAGGTCTCTTACCAAATTCTTTTTTAGATATCAGTCCTTGGTTTAAAATACGCAGTATCTTCTAAAACAATGAGTAATGATAGTTTTTTTTGTAAATTGTTCTTTGTGCTGATATGACTGTTAATTTACTAAGTATGACAATATAGCATGCAAATCACCACTGGTATATTCATGCCGCAATGGAAGAGGGAGGTTTAGCATGCTGTAAAACCTAGATATAACCCACCATTTCGTTTGAAATGCCTGTGCTAAGTCAGAACCATTGCGTTACCAGCTGTTTTGGTGGTGTAATATCTATTTTGGCAGATTTATTTTGGATGACTGGATTATGAATCAAATCAGTGTTCGGTAATTTTGTTGTTACCCTTATTTACTTAAAACAAAAGTCATAGAAATATTCCGAGATTCTCACCCATCATTTTTCAAAATTAGGGTCAGGTGGATGGGCAAATTTTATTTTTTATATTTTATCAATTGAAGTGAAAAATACTGTCGATGTCAAAGAAATGGACCTAAATTGGGAAAATTTTTCAGGGAGGGCGAAAATATGAGGTTGGGAGGGGAATGAGATTCTGGGGTATTTTTTCATTTTGGCCTTTTGTTTTTCATTGCACAATCATCTATCCAAAGTTTGCAGTGTTTATGTTTCTCTCCATTTTTAATGGTTCTGGTATTCCATAAAATCTCCTCATTCTCTCCTCTATCGTTTACACCTCTGATAGCTTGACAAGATGACATAATAATTAAATATTGAAAGAAAAATCTTGATGTGTTAGTTACTCCTCATTAAACCCATACAGTAAGAATGAGGTAGCAATAAGTTGATTTGACATTTCAGAGCATTATTGTTAACAACTGTAAACAGTAAATCTTGTTTAACAACAATTCTTTCAAATGAGGTGATTTATAGTGGTTTCTTTTCCTATAACTTGTCGTTTCACAATAACTGATATCAAAATTCAGTGTGTTTGCTGCTCATTTCTTATTCTTTAAAAAAACATGAGAGGTTTTATGTTTATAAAACACAAAACTGTTTTACCCAAACTTGTTTCTTATTACTTTAATTTGGCATTTTTGAATTGTTTACCATTATTAAGGTAATATTTACAAGTGTGTCAAAATCTCACATCATCTCATTGAGGTTTTGAACATTTGATCCCATCATTGATGTACTACCTTGAATGACATTATTTGATCCCATCATTGATGTACTACCCTGAATGACATTATTTGATCCCTTCATTGATGTACTACCCTGAATGACATTATTTGATCCCATCATTGATGTACTACCCTGAATGACATTATTTGATCCCATCATTGATGTACTACCTTGAATGACATTATTTGATCCCATCATTGATGTACTACCCTGAATGACATTATTTGATCCCATCATTGATGTACTACCCTGAATGACATTATTTGATCCCATCATTGATGTACTACCCTGAATGACATTATTTGATCCCATCATTGATGTACTACCCTAAATGACATTATTTGATCCCATCATTGATGTACATGTACTATCTTGAATGACATTTTATTTGCTGTAGGTTGATGTTGTTCATTTCGACATTTTTGTCTATATTTATGTTATTAAGAGGGTGTCAATGCAAAAACTAGGCTGTGGGTTGCACATGACAAATTTTGTTTAAAAAAAAATCATTCATTTCATATCACAATCACATCCTTTCTCGAAGTTGAATTTTGTTTTTTGATTAACTGCAATGATTACAGAGAAAAAATAGAAAGCATTGAAATTCATCAAAAAAGGAAATTACTCAAAATTTGGTTGTTTTGTTAATGAACTGTAAATTCATTACATTGGAACAAAAAATTCAGTGGGAAAAAATTGCCCTGTACCAACAATATCATAGGATCTGCCTGATTTTTATGTTGATAGCTACTTAAAAGAAGTTCCGTAAGTAAGAATTATGGAAAAATTAAAATTATAAGAGATTATGCTGGCATCAGAAGAGTTATCTCCCTTAAAAGAAAAAAATGAAGCATTCCATTTTATTTTTTTACTTGAATCTATAACAAGTGACAAAACATATTAAATTGTGATAATTCTTGCATTAAAGGCTTGAAGTTTACAGAAATTAGGATATTCTGTCAATTTTGTACTTTCTGGTCAATTTTTGGTCATAACTTTGGCAAGGAAATGGTGTCCATACCCAAGAAACAGCTTCATAATTCAGTGATTTCATTCAATATTACATAGTTTATCATATGTGAGAATGTAAAGTTTTTATTTATGTGGACATAGTTTTCTGGATGTAAATGTGTCTGAAATTTACAATTCTCTTCAGTTTCTATTAAATGATGTATAATTGTGGTGACTTCAAACAATGAACAAATGCCGTAAAACATTATATTTTATTATAAAGTGTAACCTGTTTAAACCAAACCACTTTGGGAATTTAGAATTGGTTTGATTTAGACAGGTATACTGTTTTACAAGGTTTAAAATATATTTTATTTGATATAAAGGTACTTTTATATTGTCTGGTTTAGGAAAATTTTCACATTATTCAGGGCCCTGTTTAGACAGGTTTTCAGATTATTCAGGGTTCTGTTTAGACAGGTTTTACAGTTTTATATATTTCACTGTTATGAACAATTGTATGTTGCTACATAGCCTGATGCCCCTACACCTTTTCAAGCTTGAATTTGCAGAGCATTTTGTATGAAACTATTGCAGTTTTACCAAGTAATCTCCCACAACTACAGAGGTATATAATGATTATAGGGTCTGTCCCCAGGTCATATCAACAACTCTAAAACTGCTGAATAGAATTTGATGAAACTTTCACAAATTCTTCATCACATGATGCCACTGTCCTCCTTTTATGTTTTTTTTTCTTCTGAACGAATTAAAGGGTTTCCTATATGGTGTCTTGGTCTGGAGAAGAAAGTAGGGGGTAGCACCCAGTGTTTTCTAGTTAAGGTTTTTTTTTAATTCTACCCTCACTTGCAAATTGTGGGGTATAAACTGATAGGGGTGTTCATTCTCCCTTCCATCCCTCTGTTACACATGGAGGAACCCATCTCTTACCTGTTACTCCTCCCACACTACAGAATGGAATTGATTGAAACTTTCCCAGAATCTTTATTACATGTTTGTGTTGTGCATCTCTTATTTTAGATTTTGATCTGAATCAATTTGGGGATTTCACATAGCAAAACATGGAGTTTGTCATTTGTTAATATGCTGACATGGGGGACTTCGCTCTTATCCATTACTCATCTTATATCACTCAATGGAATTGAATGAAACTTTCACAGAATCTTTATTACAAATTTCCATTGTGCACTTCTTATTTTGCTTTTCGATCCAAATCAAAATGGATGTTAAAAGGTGCATGTTATCAAATGGGGGTAGTGGGGGTATTCATTTAGTGAGCTTTGCTCAGTTTTTCTAGTTTTAAACTGATTTTTAGTTCTACTAAAATTAATAATCAATCATTACAGATAAGTTAATGGAGCTGGAAGATGTGGAGTTGATCAAAAAGATGAAGAAGAGAGATAACTCCCTTGATGTTGAGAATATGCTTCTGCTAAATGATGATACAATATTTTCATCTCATGATGATAAACTTTTGAGAGTGTGGTCAACACGAACAGGTAAGGAAGGAAAGGTTGTAGTTAAATGGGGGGGTCGCTAAAGATAAACTTTTGAGAGTGTGGTCCACACGAACAGGTAAGGAAGGAAAGGTTGTACTTAAATGAGGGGTAGCTAAAAAAAAAATTGGGTTGTTATTTTGCAAATTAGTATTGGATATTTGAAAATTATCTAGATGGTTTTTGGGTTCTCCCTGGATAAAATTATGATATATACACTTTCATGGTAAAGACGAGGAAGGGCCTTTATATAATCTGAATATAGTGTGCATTATCTCATTTCATTTACTGTCTAACAAGAAAACCAAATGTCAGTTTGTCCTATTTTACCAATTTTAAAGTGCATTTGGAATAACTGGACTTAAGCTCAAAATTTCCTAGAAAAGCAATTCCAGTTCTAAAATTTGATATGTATTTGTTAGAATCTGAAATAAATTTTTTATAAGCCCATCTTTACAGAGGAAACTTATAACTTATAATGATTATCTATTGTGCCTTTGTTGATAGGCTTGGAAAAAATTATTAAAAACTTTTGTGAACTGTTTTTATGCATTGACACATATTTTGATATTTAAGTAATTCTTATGTTGAATTTTAGAGTTTGTTTTGGCTGTCTTTACATACTAGTATGTTATATTTGTCATTGTATGTATTAATGGCAACCTGAACAAGGTTTTGACTAACAAGTTGACTGAACATTCCAATATGAAGTGTACTTGGTTTGCACTGTGGCTTTAGATTCTTTGAGTTTCTACAGTTATAGAGAACAAATGAACACACTGGTGCAGATTATTGATAAATTATTAATTATGTAATAAACTTAGATCTATAAAAATGGCATATTAAAAACAAAACTAATCTGACATAAATGTGACGTTTTCTGGTGTATAAATTACATACATATTTTCAGGATCCCTCTTGCAGAGAATAAAAGGACACCGTTCAAATTTAGTATCTCTGTATTTTACTCCTGAGTCACCTTATATTCTTACCTATGGAGAGTTCGAGGAACAGACACTGTTTGTATGGAATAAGATCACTTTCAAATTGGTTGCTTCTTTCAAGTTGGATGAATCGGTAATTTATATTAGTATTTCTAGCAGTATTAGTTTAATACAAGAAATTTAAACACAGTGAAAATTTAATAGTATTTTCCCTCTCAAACCGCCAAAAAATCCTACACAAAAATTTCAACACATACAGTATTTGAGCTTTTTGTTTAATGACATTTTTAATTGCTTTGACATTTTGGTTCTTTTTCTTGAGGTGGCATTAGCTCAAATTATAGATTTATGACCTTGGTAATTTTTCATGTTTATTGAATTTCATTCAAAATAGGATGACTTGTCAATAATAAAGCCTTGGTGGACTTGATTTTTACTAACCCCTGTAATGTTGACAATTTATTTTCAGAAGGAAATTTTAGTAAAAATCATAGATCTAGGCATTGCCTGGATTTTACTGGTTTGATCAAGAAAACAAAAAAAAATATTTAGGGGTCTTCATTCATGCATAGGGTAATCATATTTTAATTAGATATAGCAGAGTGGTCAAGTGGTTAAAACACAAAACTTATAATCACAAGGTCGACAATGTTGTGTGTTATAGGATCACATGTGTCCAGGTTTCCAGGCATCTACCATAGCCTGGGTTTTAAATGATTTCCCAATCTGGAATATTGGGCTTTCCTCCTCAACAAGCCTTGCCACCATGAACCTGGAATATTGAGCTAAATGTTCATAAATCTCACCCTTCAGTTAATCAGCTCTTCCAAAACTTTATCTTTGTCGTAGGAGGATAAAACCAAAGTGTTTCAGTTGTAATTGAAAGAAGTAATTTATGTGAGTAAATTGTAGGTGAATAAGATTACCTGGTGTGAGGATGGCCTTTCATTTATAACTGCAAACACCTGGAAAGATAAATGCCCAACCAGATGGATGCTTCATGGCAAAGATTTGCCTGCACCTAAAGATGATCTTCCTGAGAATTTCATTTCAACCAGTAAGTACATCTTTCTGTCCATGCAGAATATAGAATATTTCAATTGTGTTTTTAACTTGAAGGGAGGATGTGTTTTTTTTGTTTGTTTTTTATCTTTTAGACCCTTTCGTATTTACTGTGGGTTTGTCTATTGGCATGCATGACTTATTTCTGAGAGAAAGTTCTTGGGGTAGAACAAAACAGTATTTCTTGTGGAAGTATATATTGGGCATGCATAGTATTGAAACGCTAGGGTATATTAATCCCAGAAATTAGAGGAAGGGATCTTAAGGGGTGTAGCATAGGTCCCTAATGGCATTGCTGAAGGGGATTTTGTCAGCCTGTCTGCTTGTCCATCATACATATTTCTGGACTTTTTTCAACGCACATGAAGATTTGAAATGATTTTTTTTGTATACGAGTCTTTTAAGATAAATTAGGAATTTTTGACAATCAGGTAAGTTCAACATATTTTTCCACAGCTTCTATAACACTTGCTCTACCATATAAAGATGTTCTACTTCAATGTTTTTTTATGAATGAAGGACCTTGGATTTTGTAGATTTCATAAAATTATAAAATCTTCTTAACTATGTTCTGAACTCTTCATGGCAGGTATTTGGTATTCCAATGTATATATACTGGTCACAGTTATGATTAAGTTGGGTTCTTGTTTACAGGCTTTCAACTTAGTAGATTTAAAAATAGATACACTCTTCCTTTGTTGATTAACAGATATTGAGATGATTCTTTGTATTTGATTGTATCATTTCATGTAAAATAGATGCACTTTTTTTTAAAGTGAAATGTTGTCTTTGTGTCCAGTAATTGCCAAGTGGGAAACACCTTTCATTCATTCATTTCAAATATGAAAGTATAATATTTAAGTATTTAAAAATCATTGTCCAATAAATTCTGCAAAGTGTTCCATTGTTTCCCTCTGTGGCACATAGACTACAAGATTTTATCTATAAATTTGTGACATTTCAAGTCAACATAACCTTATAAATGTTTCAGTTGCTGGTGACAACATACCAACCTTGACCTTTAAGAAGATTAACCATGACCCTAATGACCTTGACCAAGAAGATGAGTGTCCTGAAACCGATGATGATGATGATGATGAGGAGGAGGAGGAGGACACGGATAATTAATAGTTAGAAGGAACAGACAGTTGGGCATTGCTTTAATGGGGTTGTTCCATGTTTGTCTAGTTAACAAATATTAAGTTTAAAACCTTTATACAATAGTTAGCAATTTGACCTGTTTTGACTATACTCTGTACTAAGAGTGATTTAAGCTGATTTTTTCAAATCATTTAAAGAAAGAAGTTATCTTATGTTTACTATTCATACAAGTGAACTGAATATTTTTATTTACCTCCATTCTCAGGAATAAAATTAATACAGAAGTTCAGAATTACATATTTTGACTACTGCTGTCACTTAAAATAGAAATTTGTTAAATAAAATGAATTAAAATATAGCATGGAATAAAATCTATGATGAGTCCTATCTTAATTACGTATTGTTAGTTTATCAAAGAAGAGAGGTAGCTATTATCCTTCACTGGTTATGTATATTTTTTTGTGTAATGTAGATTTTTCATTGATAATTATTATAGTATCTAGACAATTACTAACAGATATTGTAACATTGACTATCTCTGCCAGAAAAAATTTTTTTAAATGAATTTCTCCTGTCATTTCACGGTTAAACCCCAATGTTGACCATTGCATGTACTCATTATGATTATGGACTTTGAAGTTAGATATAATTTTTTTAGCTCACTGTCCCGTAGGGCCGTATGAGCTATTGCCATCACTTGGCATCCATTGTTGTCATGATCAGTCTTTGTCATTAACAATTTTTCAAAACTCTTCTCTGATACTACTGTACCAGTTAAACCGAAATTTGGAATGAATGTTCCCTATAACTCATGTAGGCATCCGTCAAAATGACACTGTTACTAAAGATAGAACATATATCTTCAAAATATTCTGACATGGGGTAATAGTTTCAGCATAATGAGATCTATATGTAGTCAAATGTTCATTGTTCTTTAGATGTGAGTGTTGAGAATTTTTATCCAAGAAAAAACATGGCTGTTTTTACAAAAATGGAATGTTGCTTATCAAGCAAAGTGAGCGATTCAGGCTCTTTAGAGCCTCTAGTTTTTCTTTGCTAATTTGATCTCTATACCATCACTATGTGTTATTCTGCAACTTTATGATTTCATGGACATATAGCTTGTTTACTATGGTAATAATTCTGGTTACTATGGTAATAATTCTGGTTACTATGGTAATAATTCTGGTTACTGTGGTAATGATATACTCAGGGTGCTAAATCATTTACATTCAATGCACAAACACCTCTCTTGCATTTGTTTGTAAAGTCATTTTATTTTGACTTCATTTTTAATCTTGAAACCAATACAAAATAGGCCTTTTCATGCTAAGTCTATTAGCATGCTCACTATACACATCCCTGAGATAGTGCTTGGTTAAAACAAAAGAATTTTCCTTGCAGAAGTGTATATTGTGCATGCTCCATGCATGCTCATCTACTAACCCAGAGATAGCATGAAAGGTTTATTTTTTATGTCACTTCAAGTAACTCCAAAGATTGTCATTGTCATCTAAGGTTAAGGTGACTGTTGTTAGCCACAAAGTTGCCTGGTCATATAATGACTTTCCTGTTTGTCATTATTCTGATAGTCTGCAGCAAACAGTATCTTACTAGCAAATATTGAGTAGCTTTTGGAATTTGTACCTTGATATTTTAGTGTTCAAGTTGACATTTTGTTCTTCTTTACTGACATTTTAGAAAACTGTAAATCTTGGACTTTATTTAATGAAATTTATCCTTTGGACTTACTGTACATTTTAATTAGAAACTGTAGTTCTGTTATTATATTTACACTATCAGAATGGTGTGTCAAACACTAATTAGAGATCTTGCAAACTTGAAAAAATAGTTTAATAATGATCCATACTGCTCTGAGAAATACTTTTGCTACAGGGTCAGTTGTGTGGCTCTGATATACATAGTTTTTGTTTCTTGTTTCTTTTGAAAGTTACTTATTGCTAAGAAGTTGAACATTTTCACATTTGACCTTTAGGTATTTTAGATCTGTAGATGTTAAGTTTCTATAACAACCTAACAATAGAAAACTTTTTTTCTCCTTAAGTTTTGAGAAGGAAGTTTTAATTTACTGGTACTTGAGGTAGCATTCAATATCGGATTTTTTTTCTTATTTTCTCAATGCAAGAGCTATGATATTTTGCTAATCTGTGATATTAATATCTTTGTATTTTTGTTAATATTTTATTTTTACACTGAAATTTTTGTTCCATATTTGGTATACATATGTTTTTTATTACATGAATCACTTATTTATTGTTGTTCTTGTTAATCATTGTGTGTCATGTGTAGATTGATAGCAAATTTGAAAATTCCTTGGGTTCTGATTGTGAATGATGGGAATAATACAATATATTTTGGAAGTTCTGATGGGAAAAAGTCTATATTTCTATAATTTACCTTTTTTAGAGGTTATATGTCAACATGTATTATCCAAACAACCCTTGTTATACTCTGTTTGAAGCCCCATTTGTATGTTATTCTTTCATTGTTGATGAAAGTATGGAATATTCTTTATTATACAAGAAATCAAGACCACTTTTAGGTTTTTTTTAGATATAGTGAATAATCATGGTGTGAAG
This sequence comes from Perna viridis, assembly GCA_037379345.1. Classification (NCBI taxonomy): domain Eukaryota; kingdom Metazoa; phylum Mollusca; class Bivalvia; order Mytilida; family Mytilidae; genus Perna; species Perna viridis. The sequence goes on along the minus strand of CM074511.1, from coordinate 10,714,940 downwards.
TAACCATTCTTATTTAGTTTCATATTAAATCTCAAATTGGGAAATTACTAAAATTCACCCTACAAATATTTAGATATAATTATTTAAAAATAAAGTGGCCTAAAATCCAAGTTTTGAAGAAATTCTTAGTTTTAGATTTAAATGAAACTGATCCAGTCCAAATTGGAGCATTAAGTTTTCTGAAGAAATTTGACTACAAATCACCTGTCCTTACTGAACATTTCTTTGGTTGTAGACTGAGTCACCTTCTGGTTGCTTTGTGGCAGATAGTTTTAACAGGGGGGTTGAAAATATAAAATATATTGTAGAACTATCTATGAGATAAGCAGTTCTAATAATTAAACTAGTATCCTTTTTAGGTTAAGTACATTTATCAATGTGCAAACTAAATGGCAGTTTTTGGTGTTCTAAAGTTATACTAGTTTCTTAGTTGTAATGAATAATTGTAAAAATTATGCTATAAAAGAAATTGACTACTTTCAGCTATTGATAGTTTTCTCCAGATGTTAACTACACCCTTTACCACTTACCACTTAGTGTACTACTAACTGTGGTAGAAATCTCACTTTAGGGACTATTCCTTTTAACCTTCAATATACTACTGACTTACAAATTATTATATGGTATCAACAAGTGCCTGCTACCCAAGTGTCATATGAATTACAATGCTTATAAGATGAATTGTACATTGAAACCTGTCTAAACTGAACCCCTTTTGGACTTTGAAATTTGTTTGGTTTAGACAGGTGTTTAGTTTACCAAGGTTCAAAATACATAAACACTGATAGAGTGTCTGGTTTAGACAGGTATGAAGATTATTTAGGGTTTTATTAAGACAGGTCTTCAGATAATTCATGGTTTTGTTTAGACAGGTATGAAGATTATTTAGTGTTTTGTTTAGACAGGTTTCAATGTTGTTGTTAGGAATATAGTATTCCAGGCTTATAATTTGCTCCAGCTAGCTGTAATTGGCTTATTTTAAGTTGTTACCATTATTTAAAATCAGAATGTATATAATCCCATGCAAGTAATCCAGTAAGTCACTGTCTTCACAAATTTAAAGCCAAAGATATCACCTTTTGTGAAAATTTAAAGATTTAGGGTTTTTGACTTGTGATCAAGAAAAAGGGGGAGGCATGTCAGACATAAATTTTTAAAAACAGAAAATGATTATTTTTAAAGGCTATCTCTTTATTAATATTGTTAAAAAACAAGTCATGATTGATTTTTTTTATTTGAAAAGTCAGAAAAAGTTCTTTGCAAATATTTAATGCATTTAAGTATGGTAGAATATTGTCACTTTTTTGCATGTGCAACTTGGTTACCCTATATTTAAAAATCAAATATTTAAAAAAGTGCTTGTCACATTTCACTGAAACTTTGCAAATGCATTCAGTATGTGTATAGGAAGACACTTGTATAGTTATTTATTTTTTCTAAGACAGAAATTGACTCTTTAACTCCTATGGTATGGTGTATGGGTACATGATACAGGTACTTTAAGTTGACCAATTAAACCATTCATAATATTTATGATAATAGATCTGTTTTAGATACTTTGTTCTTTTGTAGGATTTGTTAACTTTATTATATTGTTACTTTTAGTTAATAAAAATATATCTTTAAATAGTTTATATGCAAGACATAAGCCTACCATTTATGAGATAATATGACTCCTAATAAAATTAACAACTAGAAACAAACATGAAATAGGACATCTCCTGGCATTATATTTGTTTTGAAATTGTCATGTGTTTGCAGGTAGTATACCAAAACCAGTACGTATTTATACTCCCACTATAGTGGTTGTTATATTGGAATCATCTTATCCATACATATATCATCCGAAATTCCTCACATGATTTCAAATTGACTGAAAAGGGGGAGGGGTAACGTCCATGGCCACCCTTTCAGGTCTCGCAGGGGTAGCCCAATTTTTGTAGGATTTAAATTATTCACGTGAGCTATTGTCATCACTTGGCGTCTATCATCGTCATCGTCGTGTGAGCTTTTCAGTGCCATCACATTGCGTGGCAGCGTCGTCGTCGTTGTTAATGTTTTTAAACACTACTGGACCAAACTTGGTATGAATGGTTTTTTTAAGGATATTCTGCCAAGAACTGTTGATGCAGTTATTGGTCCATCGAGAACATGGCTGCCGTTAATAAAAATAGAACATAGTTGTCAGGCAGCAGTTTTTGCATATATATATCTCTTAAACCCTGAGGATAAGCCGAATTCTAACATTGGGGTAAAAGTGTTCAGCATATCTATCTGTGGTCAAATTTTCATGTAAAGCTGTAAACCCATGATGAAGGTGTTGCCCGTTTTTTGACGTTTTACGCTATTTTACTTTAAAAATCTTATGCTAAGACTCCACGGTACCAATTGGAACCGAACTTTGAATGTTCTTTTGGGTACTCTGCCTACAACTCGTGTGGATATTCTCAATCCGTCCAAAACTAGGCAGCTGTTACTTAAAATAGAACATAGGGGTTAGACAGCAGTTTTAGTTTATACCTCCAAAACCGTTAGGTTTACCCAAACCCTGATTTGGGTAAGTGTTCAGCATTATGGTCAAATTATTTTTGTGTAAATCTTCTACGCAATTTTGGAGTTATTCCTTCTTTTTTAAGTTTTTTGCTTTTTGGAATTTTATTACATATAATTCAATAAAAGTTTGTATGATCGTTCTTTTCGGTGTCAACTTCATCATTTTCCAGTTCCGCCATTGCCTGACTAGCGTATAGTTTTTTTCCTGCATCACATGCAATAAGATATAAACCTAAATGTTTTATTGATAAAACTGTTCTCGGACGGACTATTCCATGATTGCTACAACAAACAATGGTAGAACTGGAACCATCCGATTTAATCCTATGTATCATATTACCTGACAAGTCTGCAACAAGAAATGATTCCTCTGAATCTAATGTGAAACCGTATGGACCTTTCAAATCTGATGGTTTGATCTCAAATATTATATCTCCCATTACTGTTAAGCACATAAAGGACCCTGGTCTGCTGTTTGTGACATAAATTTTCTCATTATGAATTTTTATACAGAAAATCCAACCATCTCGAATTTCGAAGATTGTTTTGCATGAGGTTCCATAGTCGTTAACTTTTAAAACACGGTTTTTAGCAGCGAAGTAAAATTCACGATTTAAATATGCTATTCCCCAAAGTCTAACAGTTTGTTCATCGTACCCATTTTGTAAGTCGTATCCAGAGTCATTGATTTCAGGTTTTGATGTCTCTGAAATCAGTTTCACTTCTATCGTTTGCAAAACTTTCTCACTTCGCATATCAACAACTTGGAACTTTGTGTGACCGACTGACGCTGCCACCAGTTTTTCGCCAACTATCGTCAATCCATAAGGTTTCTCTGCCAACAATATTTCTCTTGTCGTTCTTTCTGGGTGAGAAGCGTCAAATACGAACAAGCGGTTGTTGTAATCTGCTACCAATATGGTTTCGTTACCAATAAGCTGCATGTCTATGATTGCAAGATCTGGAAGGTTAATCTGCCGTAAACCATTATTGGGTGTGCCTGAAAAAGTGAAAGTGTGATGTAAACTTTCAGTGATTGCTGTATTAATCCGAAAGAAAATGTTATGTCCATGAACAAAATCGAGTGACTCGGTCACCTATTTTCCTTTTATTTCCCCAAGAAGTTTATGGCAAATAATTAAGTACAGATTTCCAGGAGAATTGGAGATAAAGGGTCAAGAGAATATGCTTATTCTTCTTGGTAGCAATTTACTGAAGCCACGTGACTCATAAATTTGTGTAGAGTCGTATGTCATTATAAGTGTCCTATCCCAAATGATAACGGATTGGACATAATGAGGTTGGAGTATTTTTCAGAAAAAAGCAATGAATCGATCGACACAAGCTTACTCAATCCATGTTACCAATTAATGTTGGTGTCAGTTACCTTTGTGATGGATAGTTCAGCCTGGTGCCATCGTAAAACATATCTGTTTACTACTGTAGTGTTCTGAATTTGCTTTTAATGTCGTCTGGCGTTAATATTTATAAATCAGATGCGTTGTTTATATAATTGATCTGAAAGAATGCACGTATTTTTGTCTACCTGCATTGCGGAATTAAATCTCTTTCAATATATATGTATGATAAACAAATCCAACTTACCGATGGTGGATGTTGATTGTTGCTTTAAATTTTGTTCTTCATTTTCATCGTTGTGTTGCATTCTTGATTATAAACGATAATTTGAAGTGAATTATTAATTTTGAAGTGTTCCCCATTTAACATCCGCTTGTTGAAACATAAAATTTCCTGTTGATCGATACATGAATGTTTCTATTATTGGACATGACACATAAAAATAACAATGTCAATCATTAAAAAAATTCTTGTTGTAACATCATCTATTATTGAAATCAGCATTTTAACATTAATAATTGGCAGTGAAATACTGGTGTGCTGTTTACAAGACATTCAAATTTGGAGATCAATGGGAAAATGTAATTAAGAGAAGTTGAGATGGCCAATTGTTTCATTAGTCGTTGATAGTTCCTTTATTTTCGCATAAGCAATCAAACAGAGCTTGTTAACACTACTGGTGAACCAAGCTCATTATTTTATCGTGACATTTTTTAACAAGACAAGACAAGATTTAATCGATAACCTCAGACACAAAAGGTGTACAAGAGGACAAATCACACAATACATACAATAATTACAAAACAAAAATAACGCACAATATAAAGTATCTGACGGAGGGAAGGTTGGTTTTCACAGCATTTTAGCAAGATTTCTAATATATGATGTCAATTTAATGTACAGTTCTTCATGACAAAATTCAAGAAACCTATTTATTTTATACATCTGCAAATTTATTGTATTATATTTTGGTAAATATTTATCTCGAATTTCTTTGATACTTTCATGCTTACACAAAAAGAAGTAATGGAATTCATTTCCGATTCCCTGCCCACAAAATGACATATTTTTTTTTATCTTTTGGTATCTTAGACCATCTACCTATTTCAAACGGTATTTTTAAATTGGAGTATCTCAGTTTGGCCATTTGGTGCATTTCACCTAATTTAGGTTTTAACAAACATGATTCTAAATTCTTTTTGGAATTCAAAATAAAATTCGCCTCTCGATGAGTTATTAGCATTTGAGAACCATGATTGAATGAATTGATCTTTTAACTGTCGTTCAGAAAGGGTTCTCAATACATTTCTATCCACAGGTTTTTGATCATCGCAGGTAAAAGTTAGTTCTACATCGTTTAGGACGAACTTAGCAAATGATAACCAGTTTAAGTTATTCAGATTTCTGGGATGCAGAGCAAACATTACCTTATACATGATAGATAATATTTTTTTATTGTCAGTTAGTAATTATAAAACTATTCCAACATAAAAAAAGTCTGCTTTTAATTAATATTTCCATAGGAATCTGCCGAGTTCATCATAGATCATGTAATTTGGGGTGCTATTCCTAACCGTTAACATGTTTTTTTTTTTACAAAACTGAAGGTGTAATTTCCCAAGACTATCTGTATTTTCAAAACCCGATATTTCTGAACCATATATCAAAATCGGAGTAACTAATGGGTCAAATAGTTTCAATTGTTAATCAGTGGGAATAGCAATATTTTTTTTTTATTTTCTGAAACATAATTATCTAAAATGACAGTAAATATTTTTCCTTTAATGTTCGATTTCAATAATTTTTGACACAATCCAGCCCTCCAAACAGTGTCAAAAACACTTTTGAAATCAACAAAGGTACAAAACATTTTTTTACCAAAAGAAAAATAAATACTTATTAATGAATATAGGACAAAAATGTTATCAATCGTGGAAAACCCTTTCCGAAAACCTAACTGAGCATTGGATATGAGGTCAATTTCTTCAGAAAAAAATATTCAGTCTATTATTCAGTACCGCAGAGAAAGTTTTTTCTAAAACATGAATTAAATATAATTCCTAAAACGATATCAGTTTTTTAAGTCAGCCGTTTTCTATGTCATCAGCTTGATTCAATTTTTTGAAGTGCTCATATAATGTTACGAGTGATATATTGGATTTTTTGTCCTTTTTCATTTTATTTACAGTATCATTTAAGATTTTCCATAATTCTTTTGGACCTTTTTTACGTATTATCTTTAAACAATCCTAATTTCGGGGATTTGATACATCGCATCTACCGAAAGAACTTGAGATAAAGGATACCATAGACACTGTGAAGTCAGCCTCATATCTTGACCTACACTTAGAAATCGATGGTAAAGGAAAACTATTGACCAAACTTTACGACAAACGTGATGACTTTTTATTTAGAATTGTCAACTTTCCTTTCATCTGTGGCAACATCCCTTCGGTTCCTGCGTATGGAGTGTTCATATCACAACTCATACGTTATGCCAGAGCTTGCCGAAACTACGCAGACTTTTTGTATCGCGCTAGGACTCTAACAAATAGGCTTCTGGAACAGGGTTATGTTGCTACAGGATTGAAGTCATCACTACAGAAGTTTTATGGTCGTCATCATGAACTCGTGGATCGTTATGGTGTATCCATCAGCACCATGAAAACTGATGTATTCAACGGGTCATAGTTTTCCTTTCCTCGTTTGTATACCCCGGACTTGACTTTTTATGAGCAACTCGGCGAGTGTTTCTAGAAAAGCAGAGGACGCTTACCCTACCGGTGCACCTGGTCCATGCTCCCAGTTTTTAGTGGAGTCCGAGTTGCTCATTTACTTTTGTTACGTTGTATGTATGATTTTAGTTACTTAATGTTCTTTATGTATGTCTGTTTTCCATGTCTGTTTTCCATGTCTGGTCTTTGTCCTTGGATTACATTCTTTTGATTACGCTATAACCTTGGTTCCCTTGATTACTCTTTGGACATATTGCGAGGATCATCAGCCGCTTTTTTAGTCGCCAATATTGTTAGCGATTTCTTGCACTCGTAATTTTTGTACTTAATATTCGCATATATATACATTAGCACGCCCGATATTTATGAATATTCATTGCCAGCTGCTTAAGCTGATTCATAATCTAGTTCACTGGTCAATATCATAAGCGACCCAAAAATCGTTACAACGTACCTTTTTTAAAACATATCATACACATGTCTATGTGTGTGGTTTTTTTTAGCTTGTATTAGAACTGGAAGTTTACATTAAAAGATAACGATAGGTTAGCATTGAAGTCACCAGATTTTAGAGCATATCGCATTTGTACCATTCCGGATGTTGAAAGTATGACAAAATCAGTGACAGTGAATATTTGACGATTAGCGACTTTGAAGACTTCAGTCTTTGATTGTTGAAAGTCAGCCACAGCTTTGTTTAATGTTGCTTTATGCTCTTTACCTCCCTGTTTTTCAAAATGTATTTTTTCCGTGCTTTATGAAATTTCTTTCTGGATTTTGCATGTGTTCTGTTATACCACAGTTCAAAATTTTCATGTTTATTAAATGGTTTACTTTCAACAACTTTAATAAAAGTATCGGCCGCTGCGTTTATAAAGTTTTTACCAATAAAAGACACAATGTTGTCCAATTCTAATTGAGTTGTATGGTTATTCATAGACAGCTTTTCAAGATTTAATACAGTATTTGATAACAATCCCTCAGGATCTTCCCGAACACGAATTTTGTATTCATTCTTTTTATCGGTATTCAATCTTCGATATCGATAATCAATATTTTCATCTAAACTATTTGAGGAAATGTTGTCAAGAGCTGAAAGATATACATTGAACTCCTCAATATCAAATTTTATTAAAAGTGGAAATAAAGTAAAAGATAAAATTAAATAATCAACAATACTTGAAACTCTGCATGTCTTATTACCGATGCCCCTAGTCTATGTCTGTAATTATTTGGAGCACATTTGCATTTTGACACCCTTTCTAATGGAACATTATATTCAGATAATTTCTCAGTCATACAAGTATTCTAGTATATCTATCTTCATCATCATTCAGATTAAAAATATTAACAACAATTTATCAGGTATTACAAAATCAGATAATGACCCAGTTTTTGCATTGAAATCACCCACTAACATTACATAATATTTTTTTCAGAATTTGACAAAGTAATTAACTCGTTTCGAGTTCCAAGAAAGCTTCGGCATTTGAATATTTCGAATTCTCTGGTGGTATATAAACACAACCAAAAATTAGGTCCGATTTAACTGAAAGAAAGTTTTTCGATATTTGAAACCAAAGAACAAATTCACTTTCTGTTTTGTGAAATTTTAGATGCAAGAATTTTTTGAAAATTTTAATTATTCCTCCCAATGCTCCTTTAAATTTCTTTCGGTTTTGTTGTGATGTACTCGTAACCATCTAGTATGTTTAAAACATCTAAATCTGTTGATTTTGTTTCTACAAAAATGCAAATATTATCTTTAAAAATAAAATCATTTTTTTACGTTGTTTATAACGAAAACGGGTTAGGTACATCCAAACTTTTTTCCAAAGTCCAAATCTCGAAATTTTTAATTCAAACTCGAAATTTCGAATTTGATAAAGTCGAAATTCTGCTTTTGAAAAAAAAACTTCAACTTTTATAATTTTAACTTTTTAACTTTTGAAATGTTGGAATTTTTACTTTAAATCGAAATTTCGAGATTTTAAAGGTCAAAATAATAATTTTTTGAAAACTTTCGACTTTTAGAATCTAGAAATTCCGACTTTAAACATTTTTAAATTTCGACTTTTAGAATCTCGAAATTTCAACTTTGAAGGTAGTTCCTAATTTTACTCAGATTCGATAATATCGACGACAAATCAGTTGTTACAAGTTAGTATGCTAACAAATTATTACACTTGCCTTAATATTAATAAACTGTACACATTTTGGATGAGTGTAAATCACAGTTGATTTATGATATTTGATCAAAATAAAGTTTTATGGTATGTAATACCTGTTACACGGAGCATTCTTTTCTATTAACTTGCAAAATCATAAAGACAAATATATTTTCAATTAGCTAATAGTGTTTTATATGATGTAAACATAAAATAATGAATTTTTAACATAAAAGGTAGTGTATATATATATATAGCCTAGCTGGCCGAGTGGTCTAGGGCGCTGGACTTAGTGCAGGCGGTGTTGCCATAGATGTCACGGCGGTACGAGTTCGAGTCCCGCGGAGGGAACGACCAAAAATTTGCTTCGCAAATTTGACAGTTCTAACATCGTTGGGATTTTTTCAGACCCCTCTATATATATATTACATACGGAAATAATTGGCGGGTAAATGTTCTATAATAGAAATGTATCAATTGACACTACTCGGTCATTTTCTTTACACTAAAAATAACCTCAGATGAAGAAAGGAGAATTTCTTCTTGAATAATTTGCCGGAATTGTAGTGATACGCTTTTCATTGTAGTTCCATCCACCAGATGGCACCAAAGAACACTTGTATCATTTCGATCAGATTTATTGTCATGACGTTACAACAGGCTCTTGTTTCCAATGTTTTACAAGTGGAGTACAATTACAAGTCAAGTTACATATGTAGTTTACATAGAAAGGATTCTGTTTCGGAATCTTCCAGATCCAGTTTTTGTCAAGGAAGTCTATTTATAGACTGAACTTGACTTAGAGATCGTCGGCAACCAAATTACGTAACCAGGGTAGACATTTCAACATATAACTACCAAAATAACACTCCGCGGGTTATTCTCCTTTCAAAGTTTGCATGAAGATATCGCTCCGCCACCGATCATACTCCATGTCAAATATGTGATGTTTACTTTACGTGCAACATGAGCGTGCAACGACAATAAGGCTATTTAATATGTGTAGAACTGCAAGATTTCAATGATTATATGATATTAACTATGTAAATTTTGACGCAGCGAGCTGGACTGTTTTGTCAAATTGACCCGAACATTCGCAGGGAGGAAAGCTCAATCGAGATTTGCCAATTTATTTCTCTCGATCTGACCCTTTTAATGAAGATGTTGGGAGCTTCTAATGACGGATTTGCGGAGCTGCAATGTGCACTTTTTGTGTAGTAAGTATAGATTACAATGGCGGATCCAGGGGAGGGTGCATGGGGTTGACACCCCTCCTTTTTATTGCTAAATTTCATGTTTGATTAATTTGATCCCAGGAATTTAACTTCTGTACATAAAATGCAAGCACTGTGTACATATAAAATTATGTTAATTACTACATGTACATGTACATAAATAATATAAAATGGTAAACACACATGTACATAACAGAAGTATTTAAAATAGAAAATAAACAGAATTGTTAAATTATTATGATTTCAAAGCAGACATAAACAATGTCTGTTTCAACGGTAAGGATGGAAGGTCATGTTGCATATTCATTACATTCAGTAGGTAATCTTGAACTATGAAAAAGGAGGGTTATCCAGTGAAATAAAGTAATGTACTTGTGACGCGAGTGGACACATGAGCCATGACATTACACATATACTTGTACATGTACATGTTCCTAAAATCTTAACTTCCACACCGACCATAGACTTTATTGCTTACCCTACATCACGCCCATAGCCCTATATCGCATACCCTATATCACACCCCTAAACCTGTGACACATACCGTATATCACACTCCTAGACATATCTCATACTGTATATCACACCCCTAGACCTATATTGCATTCTATATCACACCCTTTGACCTATGTTGCCAGGGGCGGATTAAGGCGGGGGGCGTGACGGACTTGCGCCCCCTAAATTTGCAAAGCATAGGTTATCAGGGGTAGATTTAGGCAGTTTTAGGTTGAAACTTAATATCTCGCTAATTTTACCACAAAAGATATCTACATTGCACCCACTTTAGAAAAATATTTTAAAAAATTAACCTCACAAAATTTGTCACCGTGCACCCCCACTAATCTAAAATCATGGATCCGCTCCTGTTGCATTCTATATCACACCCCTAGACCTTTATTACCTTCTGTATATCACAAGCCTAGACTTACATTGCACACCCCTAGACCTATATAGCATACCGTATATCATACCCATAAATTCATTTCAAGTACCCTACATATCACACCCGCAGACATATATTGCATACCTTATATCACACGCCTAGACCTATATCGCATACTTTATATCCCATCCATGGATCTATATCGCATTCTGTAAATCACACACACAGACCTATATGGCATACCCTATATCACACCCGAAACACATTTCAAGATTTCAAGTACCCTATGTATCACACCCACAGACATATATTGCATACCTTATATCACACGCCTAGACCTATATCGCATACTGTATATCACACCCATGGACCTATATCGCATTCTCTAAATCACACCCATAGACCTATATGGCATACCCTATATCACACCCATAGACATATATTGCATATCATATAATCACACCTTGCACAGAATACAATTGAAGTATAGATAAAATATAAAAAAGAATGAATATGACATGGAAAAAGTATGTTTGATATGTAACAACCCATGACCCATATCACCCCGCGGGCCAGTGACCCTTGAGTTGATTTTATGTCGTTAAAATCAGAATTAGATGTAACCTTAAGTTATTAACGTGCCATCTATGATATGAAAAGGGAAGGGAGTTCTCCTGATAACTACAGGACACCTACATGTACAATGTATGACTTGTGACTTACACTGAAGTATCATCCTAGTTAGTTTAATGTATTTGTTCCGGTGAATTTTATAGCCCTGTCCTACATCCACATTCCTTGACCTAATTACCTTGACCCTCCATATGACGACTCGTAATGAACTAAATGAATAGCTGCACAAATATTTGCAGGCCCTCTGCGAATAACTTGACTGCATTGTTTCCCTCTACCTCAGTTAGGCCATGACTTTAAGAATATCACCGCCTTATAGTATTTTAGTTGTTGTGTTGTTCATATGAATAGTCTGATCTGTATTATCAGACTATGCCTTTTGAAGTGAAAAGGTGATCTGTTGTAGGAAATCTGTTATCATATACATGTATTCACTACCTTGTGTGAAAATAATTAAAACCCAACTAAATTTAAAGGTTAACAAGTCTATTACTAGTTCAAAACAAAACATATATACAAAGTTTAATTGATTACCTGTCAACTCGGTGTAGTTAGCTACAAGAGCCGGAAGCGTGGCCAAATGCTACTCGGTGTAACTGGAACTACAAGAGCCGGAAGACAAGCAGGTGTGTTGTACGAGACCATAGTAGAAAGAGCATAACCTCAAGATAATGCCTAAAATACATGTAGTATGAACCCTAAAGCATGTAATTTTACACTAAAATTAAATGAAGCATGAAAAATTTTGGGGATTAATTAATTAGGTAATCCCTTACTCTAAAAATTAATTAAAACGGCCAAAAATCAGATTGTATACATTGTAATTATGCAATCTGAGTGCCCCAAAATTAAATATAAGGGTGATCCAGATAAAACTAATTAACTATAGGTACAACAACTTAAATAGTACTAACTGAAAATTAACCCACTGAATACTTAATTCATACTTAAAATTTGAAGATGTTGTTACACACTTGTGTATATATGATGCAGTAAATAAACTCAATCATGAGGATTATAAGTAGCTAAAGCTTTTTGTGCATTTTTGATCGCAGAATCTGAAGTTTTGATATATCTACAATAAGTATCTGAGGACCATCGACCCAAAAGCTTAATTAGATGGTCCTCAACACAGACCCTGCCTGCAGTTGATGCGGCCCCAATGCGGAAAGAATGACCATTATAACATGTAGAATCATAGCCTAAAATGTCCATGGCATGTTTAAACATATTTAAAAAGTAAGATCTTGAAATAGCATTTCCATATATATTTACAAACAATGGAGTGTCTAGAGATGGATTATTTTGTAGCCTTTTCTTCATATACATACAACATATTTTATGAGGACATATATCCTTGCCTGTCTCGAACAATTTTATTGTCACACCTTGTCTAAAAGGATCTGTTTTGGAAATTTTGAGTTTAAGATGTACACAATCAGTCAGAATTATCAAATCTGAAACACATACATGAAATGCTGGATCAAAATTCTCAGCACTATCTACTGTAAACTCGCCACAACTTAAAAACCCGAAAAATGCTATTGTACACATGGCTTCAAGCAATAAATTTTCATAGCTACTTCCTTGACGCAGCCATAGACAAACTTTTTCTAAATTATCAAAAGTGATAGGATATCTAGGCTTAGAAGTAATTGATTGAGTCCGTTTGACACCATTGATAATTGTCTTAAGGCGTCTGAGTTCGAGAACATGAGGATAACCAATATTTAATTCTAAACACTTAAACCTAATGCCACATAAATAAGACTTTATAGTGCTATAACTTATCAGTAGTTTACTAGTACAATAAGCTACGAAAGTAGTAGGGTTTCTTCATCAACTTTTATATTAGAATACTCTGGTACTATAAAAGCTACAATCCCCGTTAATAGCAAAAAATTCACATAAGCCTTAAAGCCAGCTTGATACACTTGTCTAGTTTTACTTGATATAGATTTATACCACAATTGATCCACTACATTGTAGAGTTCCAAAGCACATGTTGAGGTGGAGGCACTGTGCATGATAGGCTCTGAGCCTCTGGCGCAAGTTGGCGGAATCTGTACATCTGCAAACGAGACAAAGCATCTGCTATTGAATTGTATTTACCTGGCACATGTTTAGACATGAAAGTAAAGTTATATTGAGCGGCAACTAAAGTGAGTCGTCTCATTAAGGGCATAATATGTTGTGATTTTGAACTGCCTTTCTTTAGGATAGCTACTGTAGACTCATTATCACACATAAACACTATTATTTGTGTTTGCCACAAATGCCCCCACAAGATGGCAGCCACTACTATGGGGTACAGTTCCTTGAAAGCTATTGAGAAGGTACTGTCCTCCGCTAATACATCTAAAAACATTGATGGCCATGCTTCAGAAAACCACAACCCTTTGTAATATCCTCCAAAACCTTTAGTTCCTGAAGCATCTGTATATAGACACAAGTCATCAGATGAAATACTTTCCACATTATCAAACATGCTGACACCATTCCAATTACATAAAAAATAACGCCACATTCTAATGTCTTCTTGGCACTCTTTATTTATCTTAACATAATGATGTAAAGCTCGAACAGTAGTTGACAATTTAATTAAATGTGACACAAAAGCTCTGCCAGGAATTACAACACGGGATGCAAAATTAAGATGACCAAGCAGTTGTAAGAGTTCCCGTTTTGTGCAGGATTTCTTGGACGAAAATTCGGTTAAAAAAGCAGTAATACGTAGTAGTTTCTCACGTGGTAGCCTAGCCTGCATTAAACTAAAATCCAAGATAATGCCTAAATATTCCATAACAGTATCTGGGCCAGTTGTCTTATGCTTAGCCATAGGAACATTAAGTCTACCAAATATTGTATACAAAATGTCCATGTTTCTTTGACTACATTTTTTAGGATGCTCAAAAGCAATAAAATCATCAAGAAGATGTAAAATAAACTGAATATCATATTTGTTCTCAGCTATCCAACAAATTGCTTGTGAAAGCATGTCAAAAATCTTTGGTGATGAGCGACAGCCAAAGGCAAGTTTAGTATAGTAATAATAACTATCTCTCCATTTAAGACAAAACATATGCCACTGCGAAGGAACAATCGGCATAAGTTTAAACGCATCAGAAATGTTCGTTTTACACATTGATGTATTCCTACCTAAGTTTTGTATTATTTTAATAGCATCATCTATACGAACATAAGACAAAGAGCATTGTTCCTTATCAATCATGTCATTTACACTCTGATGTGTGTCGTCCTCATGAGGAGAAGATAAGTCTACTATAAGTCTATGTTTCCCTGAATATTTCCCTGTAGCCACACCAATAGGACTTACTCTGTATTTTGCAAAAGGCAAAGTAACAAATGGACCTTGTAAAAAACCTTTGTTTACTTCACTTTCTATGAGTTTATCTACTATTTCTGGTTGTGTAATTGCTGAACGTAGATTTTTACACTCTTTACTAGGTACATCTACATCCGACATTAAGGTGTCAAAGCCATAAACAAGGCCATTACATAAGTAGTTAACAAAGTCCCTATCTGGATGTTTTAGCAGTTCCTGTTGCAAAACACTAACATGAACAGGGGTGTCAACTTTGGTATGTGAAGTACATGTAGCTAGTCACTTGCTGGTGGTGGCAAATTCTGTATGGTTTTGTTTTTGTGATTTTCTCTTGGTACAAGAAGAAGATTGTTAGAGAAGCACACAGAACATAAATGTGAATATGAACACTGTTGCCCGTTACATTTATTGTCATTGAAATTGTTACAAATTTCTTGATCCTTAAACATTATCCTTTTCCGGCCATAACGGTCACTATCCTTCACACTCACATTTGCCTTTAATTTAGGAGGGAAATTAGTTGGATTTTGTGTCCTTAGCTGAGGACAGAAAGATGTAAGATGCATAGTAGATGAACAATAAGAGCATGTGTTAACCCTTGCATTGTCTGTTACCATACTCAATAGTGATGTGTCCTTAATGGACCAATCTACCTTGATATTAAAATCTTTCAAAGCTGCCGCTGCGCGGGCGGAAAACTGACAATGGTAATCATAAAATTTTGGACCATACACATTGAAAATATCGATTATGTTGGCTTCATACCTGTCTAATTCTATGCGCCTTTGAGGAAATTTGATGCACATTACCCTTTTAAATTTGCCAAAGGCGGTGATAAACTCACTAATTGTAAGCACTTTATGTAATCTTGTATCCCCATGACCTGACATATTGAGTGTGATTGACCCCTGTTCCTGTACATAAGTTTTATCCTGTTCAATACGGGGGATTAACAAACTTGCAAGATTAATGTCTTTGCCTTCCCAAATACGCTTTTTAAGGATTTCAGGCACCACATCTAAGTGGGGAATACATTCAGATGGGACTCCAAATTCAGAGTTTGGAAAGCGATACCCACCATGTGTGAAAGGCTGCTGACTGTTTGTCGTTTCAGTGGAATTTCCATTCCTAAAAGCTGCCAACGCCGTGGACAAATTGTTCTGGTCTCCACTGATTTGAGAGTTCTTATCATTAATTAATTTCATCACTGTCTGGTGAAGACCTAGCATAGTTTGTTGCATCGTCTGCATAGAGTTTAACATACCAGTCACAATGTTGTTGTTCATGGGCGCCGCCATATTGGATGACGTATTTGCGACAACATTCAGATCTCTACGCGAGCTTCTTTGGACCGCATCACTGCTATTATCCAACGCTAAAGTTGATAAATTTCCCGAACTGTCAGAAGGAATATCAGTAGTATTAACCTCACTCGCTTCCTTTTCAGAATTCGGCGAATTGTCATCATTAGTTTCTGTACACACTTGAACGTTTGTACTAGTTATACTATTAGTTGAAATGTTTCTACGCGCTATATTTTCCTCGTAAATCTTTTTCAGATTAGCTTTGCCGATCGAGAGTGGTACAAAAACATCATTCTTTTTTTAGTTCTTGTTGTAATTTAGCTGCTGTCCAATTGTTTGGATTCGAGGTATCCCAAGGGGAAGATCTTTGCTTGTTCAGTCTAGATCGAGGTGCGCGTTTGTCCGCCATTGTGATAACTCTAAAACGGATATCTTAATTTGTACATACAATCCATCAGCAGTGTTATGATTACAAATGTCAACATCGAACAAAACTGATTTGCTACATACACAAAGGTTAAAATATCGTTAGTTATGTATCGAATCGAAACGTTTGGAAAAATTTGTTGCGAACTGTGTAACTTGCAGCCATACCCAACTATCAATGACGTAATGCTAAAATAACAACCAATCAAATTCTAAGCATATGCTTACTATAAATATCCTCGTAGAGACAGTTAGCTCTTAATTAACAACATAAACCTGCCTTATCTATATAAGCCTTAAATAGGAGTCTCTTGTTGATACTAAATGTGATACAGATTTTGGCATGTACTATTCAGTATGGAATTTAAAGAAATAGTAATACAATGTACATCATGTGTATTATATCAATGTAAGTCATAACTGATTATCAATATGGTTCTTTTTTATATTGTATATTGTCAAGATATACCAGATACATTTATTTAGAATGCAGATAATAAAGTAAGAAACAAGATTTTCATGACACAAGAAAGACACAGTTATGTTAGAAATTCTGTGGCCATGAAAGTGCATTGAAAATGTGTTGGATATCAAGGCTACCAAAATTAGTCCTTTTCTAAGAGTTGATTTTCATGGACATTCTTACATGTACAATGTACGACCAGTATTGATCACTGTGGGAATATTAACCTGGTGATTTAAAAACCAGTAAAAACCTGGTACTGTTATAACCACCCTACCTTTATTTTTGCCTGATTTGCACGAAATTATATGTACATGTAACAATATTTCCCACAATAGGAGGTTTCTCCATAAAATATGGTTAAAATACATGCATACTTTCATGAATTTACATTGTAACATTATGCATATATCAGATACTGTTATGATTCTTTTCCTTGATTTCTTTTCAGTGGTTATCACTTAGAAGTTTCACTAGATGAAGTGAGAAGAAAGCAAAACAGCCCATTTCTGTGCTGGGACACTATTTAAGCATGAAACAAAGCTCATGATTCTTAAGTCCTGGTACATGTATGTATAGTATGAAGCAGCTGTAAATGTATATGTCAACATCTCTTAATACAAAACTATAAAAACATGAAGCCTGATTTCTTAGCACTTACTAATGCAAAACATAAGAGTTACTTTAATTGTTATCTTATACACATTTGTGAAACAATCATGCAAAAAGTGAAAGAAATGCACATACATTATTGAAGGCACACAGGTATAAAACACTCAGCAAATAGTGACTTATCATTAAAAAATGGTACTCATGGGGTATGGGTTCACCAGTAACTTCTTTTGTTTTGGAGAGAAACAAGATTGATTTATACTTAAAGTGCATGTGTGATTAAGACATCATATTCCCTGTATTAACCACATACCATTGACTTTTCAACTTAATTGGAATCTTGAATTGCTCATATTCATGAGCTACAAAGTTGTTTTTAGTTTAATGATCTTTAAACTGCTTAGTAATTTTTACAACTGTTACAAGAGTTTTTATCCTTGTTAGAACTAAAAAATTCCTAGGGAAAGGTAATCATTTATTGTACACACCTTAGCCTAATCTAGACAACAATGACAAGGACAAGTTTTAGTTTTAATTTATTACAAAAAAAATTGACATCAAAGTAAGCACAAGCAAGGAAAAGTTTTTTGCTCATTTCTCCCTTGAGATTGGGCCTTTGTTCAACTTCCTCCAGTCTGCAGGATTCATTTCTATTCATGCATCTCCAAACCGAATTTTCAAGGTGTGTGTCCATTCTTACTTTGAAAATTCATCGAATATTGATAGTCAGTGATTCTCAGTGGAATTCATATTTTGTAAGAAATGTTGATTTAAGTATTAGGAAATTTGAGGACATCAACGTACGTGTACAGCCAGCCAGGAATATCAAATGCAATAATACAAAAGAAGATTCAAAAATATATATTGATAAACGGACTGTATAAATATACACTGCGTTAAAACAAATGGTTATTCTTTAAAAGGACTAAGTTTTGATCAGTTTATTTAGCTTACCATTTGATTACATGAATATTTTTGATTACTTCTTCAACACTTTGATTAACTTGCCGTGATGGAACATTTCGAACATGACAATTTTGTCTTTCTTTCAATATTTTTAGCAGAAATATAAAAAAAACTAGAATTACAATAAAGACAGCTCACATAAGGATATCCCCACAACCTTATAAAAAAAACCCAAAATTATTATAAATAATACAAACTGAAAACATATCCAATTCAAAAGTTGAGAATGCTTACCCTACCGAAGCATCTGATCCATACTCTGAGTTTTTAGTGGAGTTCGGGTTGTTCATTAATTCTTTAGTTTCTATTAGCATTCTATTGTATTTTTAAGTTAATTTTTGTTATTGATAGTGTTTGGTCTGTTTTTGTTCCCGTACCGTGCATATCATGTTCCTTCTTCTAATCATTACCTCCTTGCTTTTACTTTCAAATAAGACGCACGTGGGCACTGAAGTCAATGAAACATTGGTTGAAGTGAATGCCAAGTTCATTCCGAATGATAACGTCCACAATGCAGTATCTAATAATCGTGCCTTACACTAAAATCCATTAAGCAGTTTACATGTAGAAGAAATTGTAGGTACAAAATGAATAATAGGATAATTAGGATAAGAGTGAATAAATTAACCAAAATATTATCACGAGTTAAATCCTCAAGCGTTCTTGGCACGAGTGATCATATTTTGGTTATTCACGATAAACAAGTGATTATCCTATTTATTATATAGATTTCTTCATAATGTATCGATATGTTCAACATGAATTTTAAATTCTGTGATTGGCGGATTGATATCAAAGTTGTTCAGTTTTGACGGGAGAAAGTCCGAGAGTGAATTTATTTCACAGTGTGCATTATCAAAATTTATTACACTGGGAACATTCGGTAAATCACTGCTATCTATATAATAATACTCTATCATGCATCTGAGGCAATGGCAGAGTTGATGTTACACAAATAGAAATGTCATATCTATTCAGCCCAAAAACAAACAGAAACACAGTAACATTACCTTATCATCATACCGATGAATTTCATAGAAAATAAGAAGTTTTTGATACATAATGCGTGCCTCCTACTATCCGTACTAAGACCGTGTTTTGCAAATTGAAATCAAATTTCGTTCGCACCAAAATTGGTATTACCTTATCATTTCCAGAAAACCCATCAAGTGATTCATGATAAAAAAAAGAGTCACAGACGAATGGACGGAAGGCCATACTGATCAGTATAAACCATCTGCTCTAAAGCAGGAGTATAAATATCAATGAAACATAAAGTGCAATGAATAAAAAATTTAGCTGTACATTATTTCGAGAAGACCAGTGTTATGCTTACTCCTACAACGTAAGAGGTTGGAATTCCGTTATACACAGGGGAAAACAAGCTTGTCCATATACGGTGTCAGGTGTGGTTTAGGCATCGAATTCTATTTTGTGAATGTAAAAAAAATCAATTTTGTATCCGTCTGATCATCATTCGAGCAAACTTCATAGAAACATTTGTTTCTTTATCAAGTCTCCAGCGCACTCCAATACCACCAGGTCCAACATTGTACTGTCCATTCAGATTGGAGAATCCACATTGTTTGAACCACCAGCCTCCATTACCATACTCCTTATAGCAAGTAATGTTTGCGCTAAAATCATTATCTTTGTCTCGTGCAGAAAATTCCATATAATTGTTGTTTTTCATGGCATCACCTGGAACAACATCGAAATATGCGTGTTAAGATCTGAGAGTATTGGTATACCGAAGCCGCAGTCATGATTTGTCGGACTATCGAACTTCATGTAAAAAAAAAGTTCGATCATTTTTAATCTAATTCTTCAAAAGAATAAAAGGTGTACGAATGACGTCAAACGATGTTGTTAGCTGAAATTCCGATTTGTATCCAGGAATCACATGTTGAGTATCGAATTACACTTAAATTTATGTGAGGATATAAGGATCAGCAAAATAATACAAAAGATAAGCAGAAAAATTACTTTGATCCAAAAAACAAATAAAGGTATATTGTAGTTCATATATTGATAAATTACCAGCAGTTCCATTGTAATTATGAATATGTAGCATGTAGTTGCTTGCCTCATCACCAATTCTGAATGTTTTATAATTGGCATACCAACTATTACCATCAAAATCTTGTAAGTCCACTCTCAATTCATAATGACCATTTGTTGTGATTACATGTAGTTTATCATTACCTTATGTCAAATGGAAATATCAATATTACTGAATTGTGGAATAACCCAACAAAATAATTGAAAAGTACACTTTTTACTGTTTTTTTTTTGTTCTTCTCTTCATTATTATATTTATTATTTAGTTTTTAAAAAAGGCTTAAATCATCTGTATTTTTATTTCCCTTGAATTTTGCACGATCTATATTCTTTGTTCTGGTTAAATACTGGGTCGGCAGACAAAAGTTTGGTAGAATCTCGAATAAAACTGTTTACGTCGTACCAAAGTTGACATAAAAAAAGTGTCATTTACATGTATGAAAAAAAAACAAAACAAAAAACAAAACAAAAAACAAAAAACAAAAAAACAAAAAAAAAGGAAAATAGTAACAAGATACATGGCCTATTAGAGAAACATAATTTATCAACTCAATCAGTTTGTCCTATGATCTGGTGATGCACAGTTTTATATTTTCAGAAATATACATTGAATTTCCTCTCCGTCTAGGTACGATGTTTTACAATATTGAAACAATACGGAACTCTTTGTAACAGGTACAAAATAATTGAACATGATGGGTGTTTTGGACCACTAAAACAAAAATACTCATGTAAGAACTTCACAAAGAACGATACATGCTTGGGCTTACAATAATTATTGTACATGTATAGTATATTAATGAACATTATATTCTGATGGGTTTAGCTGGATTTTTATGAATTGTTAAATAAACTGTCAAGAGGGAATCATTTTAAAAAATTTCTGATGATGCAAAACTTTATCGAAATTCTCTCACCAAGCCAAAATTCACTATCAAAGCGACCGAAGCCTTCTTTATACTCTTGCCATGTTCTATTGAAATCTTCTGACCCGTCAAGTCTTTGTTGAACAATCTAAGCGTGATAAGATTACAATATAAGAAACACTTCCATATACAATCAAGCAGTAAGCAATACATATGCATCCATTCACTTTGAAGTATGAGTTGTTTCTAAGCAGCATTCATTGGATTATTTACGCTTTCAAATGTTCAGTTGTTGTATCATTGGTACTACAAAAACTGCCTGATTCCTACACAGGTGTGTACTTTATTAATGAATAATTTAACTGAATCATTCAACATTAATAAAAGAAAAAATAAACGTGTCTATATCAATCCAGAGATGAGAGATGATTAGAGCTTTGTCGAAATCTATTGCATTTAACAGAAGAACGTGCACATTTTCATGCATGGAATTGTGGATATACATCCCTATATTATTCATACCGTCCAATTACCACCATCAACTTCCATATTACAAAGAACCTTAAATGGATTTCCTGAGCCAACTCTTATGTAATGTTCCCCAGTTATTCTTCTGAAGGAATCACTGCAGTCGCGACTTCCATAAATGTCATGGGATTCATCTGAAAGACGTGAAGTTATAAAAGAATAAACAGAAAAAGACGCATTCCTTTTATAATTTAATTTCTGATGGCTTCCAGTCCTATATTAATCGAATCGACCTGTAGTCAAAACACAATATTTGTTGTTGATTATTTTAACAGCGGAGTGTCTATCAACCGACGTTAATGACTCCACAGTACAAAACCAGTTGATAAAAAATAACCTAGTTGATCCAGGAAGAACAAATCAACCAGAAAGCTTGTTACAAAATTAATGTGAAATATCCAAAACAAAACAAATTATTAATTAACTCACAAGATATCTTTGAAATGTGAGGAAATACAAACTGCCTTAAACATTACCTATTGTTAACTTCAGGATATCATTTATCAGCGATTCTTCCCGCTTTGTTTTACCATGAACTACAAGTACAGACACATATCATGGTAAAAACAAGACGCAATAACGCTTTGATTTATAATAATTTTAAAGTTTGCTATTGAAAAAAGTATGTTCCTATTACACCATGCAATTCTATTAATCGGGGTCTAAATGAAGTTATTTGTAAACCCAAAACACCTTTCAAAATTTGTGTCAGCCCTGATATAATACATTATTTATATTTGATCATCGATGCTAACAAATATTTTTCGAGACGGGTGTAATTCTCAATTGCATTTACAAAGTATACGAGGATGCTATTTTTGAACTCCAGATGTACATGCACGAACCAGATATTGATAGTTTTTCTTGCAATAAGTAACCTACAGGACCCAGTTGATAATACAATTATTAACGCTCCCAAGGGAACGTGTTAAGAAGTCGTTCTCATCGAATTATATTTAAATAAGGACCAATAGCCACAGAAAATGTTTTTCTCGAATTCATTTCCTTAAATACCAGAGTATTTCTTACGTGTATATTTTCTGTTCATCTATATGAAAGGAAATTATATGTTACATGTATATGATAATATGGGAGTATTATGAGAAAAGAAACATCTCGTCAAGTCATCACTTAAAAGTTTACGGACATGAACTCACTGATCAGTATCGTGTGTCCGTGTGTCACTCCAGCAAACGAAAAGAATTGTTCACAATTATAACGTAGTTATATTCGCATTTGAACTATATGAGCAACTCGGTAGATGTTTCAATATAACAGGGGATGTTTGACCTTCTAGTGCACATGATCCATACCCCAAGCTTGTTTTTTGTTTTTTGTGGAGTCCGTGTTGCTCATTTATTCCCTTACTGTATATATTCTTTGGGTCACTTTGGGTTTAATTATATTGATATCAAGACTGTTTCACTTAAATTTCGAGACGATATCGAAAAAAATATGTTTCGAGATTGAAGAAAATTATAACCACTGTTCGCTGAGTTAGATTTTAGCTGCTTTTCTCGTTCGTTAATTATATCGACTTGCAGTTAAAACAACCCTTTCACACGAAAGGATATCCTATTTGCACGATGTTACAAAACAGGACGGAAAATAAAAGCCAATGTGGTATAAACCGATTGTTTTTCCTTAACTGATGATTGTTCTTGGTTGATCATCAAAGACTGGACTTACAAGTTAAGTTGTCCAGTCGTCAGTTTCAACACTTGCAAGTACATATAAAATATGCTTTTACGACAAGTTAAAAAGATAATAAGCAGGGCGAGAAATACGTTAATAAAATTTGCGAAAAAGGGCAACCAAAAAACACAGACTACGAAATGTATTAATGTGGTTGTTCTATTATCGAGTTGATAACTTAATTTCTCTAAACATACCATCAAAGAACTCTTGTGCATGTCTCCTGATGTTTCGTTGCACTTCAAGCATGTCCTTGAATTTTTGAATATCTGAAAAAAGAAACTAAAACTTAATGCTATGTGCAGACACACAAGCAGGGTAGTTTCTCGAAATTCATCAAATTGGAGTTAATAATATTTTCAGCTTACTGATTAGTCGTAATCACAAAATTAAATAGTTTATAAAGCCTTCTTAAAAAAAAAGTACTTTCTTGTGGTTTGAAAACAATAGAAATTAGAAATAGGGTAAACACTTTTACAAAGAGAATGCCACACTCAAAGTCGACTTACGTCATGTAAATCACTCAGATAGTTAGATTAATTTCTACTTAAAGTAATCTTCCATCGTCATACCGAACCATCATATAAATTCAATCAAAATCTATCGGGCGGTTACAAGTAGAAGTTGCGTTTATCAATATGATGGTTCATTCAGGTTAGATTAGCTCCCTTTGCAGATTATACTCGCACTTCGTCTCATCCAATCACTACATGTAGAATATAACAACACTACATTTAACTTCCTGTTTAGATGACTTTCCTGATTAGTCAGAAATTTCAGCATTCATGAATTTGAAAGCATTATTCTAATGACAACTCCCAATGATGCTGAAAGTCTCATCTGAACAGAAAGTAGTTCATTGAGGATTTGTTAGATCCATCATGCAGTAAATCTGAATTTAATGAGTTGCAAATTATATTATTCTATATAGACAGACAGGCAGACAGACTGACAAGATGATTCATATTATACTCGAAACTTTGTTTTGAGGAGTATAAAAAAGAATTTGCATGTATTCCGTCAGGTTTTGGATTGCTTATAAGGTTTTAAATCATATCGCTTTATCCGCTAGCATTCAAGGTTGCGCCTTCCCCATTTTATTAGTTCTAAACTCACTTACTCTCAAATGCAATTTCTGAAAAGTTCATTAGATCATCTTCAGTATTCTTTGGAAATCTTCCTATGAAAGATCCTACAGGTACAAAAAGGTGTATAACACAAATATGTATGATAATGCGATACATTTTTGTATAGATTACACCAGAACAATGTTTTGACAGACGGACAGACACACATTAAATAATTGAATATCCCGTTTACTTGGTAAGGTCAGTAAAATAAGTCGGTATCTATAAAGATAAAGATAAACAGTTTTTATAATAGGAAAATACATGAAAATTTTCCCTGTGGAGTGAGAGTTTTCTTGTTCATTGAAGGCCCATGTGTCGCCTTAAACTGATATTTTTCATCTCGATCGGTGGCATCGTTGTCTCCCTGGCATATTCACTATACCAGTTCTTGTTGCACGTACAAGTTTTGTTTCATTATGGGTAAACGTTCCGGGTAAAATCTTTTTGCTTACATTGAGAAGTCATTCTCAACGTCACTGAAACCTCTAACGATCATCCATATTCTCCCTCGGTATTCTATAAAGAATAATCAAGGGAACCAAGATTCTCACGGAAATCAAAAGTATGTAATCAAGGGACAAAGACCAAACAAGAGAAACAGACACATACATAAAATAACCAAATAATAACCAAAATAATACATACAAAGTAACAAAAGTAAATGAGCAACTCGGACTCAACTTGCCGAGCGGCTCATAAAAAGTCAAGTCCAAGGTAGACAAAATGGAAAGGAAAACTATACACGTTGAACAAAAGGATTTCGTGGTGCAGATGGATACATCTGTGTTGTCACAGAAGAAAGGAAAGTTGACAATACGGAATGAAAAGTCATCGCGCTTGTCGTATAGTTTGGTCAATGGTTTTCCTTTACCGTCCATCCCTAAGTGTAGGTCAAGATATGAGACTGACTTCACCGTGTCTGTAGTATCTTTTACCTCAAGTTCTTATGAGTAGATGTGATATATCAAATTCCCGAAACTAGGATTGTTTAACGATAATACGTCATCTATACAGCGGAAACTGAGATTCAAGGATCTATCTAAACGATGTTCTTTCTTTTGGATCAGATCAGCTATGAAGTCAGCCTCATAAGAGTGAAGGAATAGGTCAGCAAGTAGGGGGCGCAATTTGTTACCATTGGAATGCCGACCGTTTGTTGAAAAATACGCCCACCACACTGGACAAATATGTTGTCGATAAAAATTCCAGCATTTTGAAAATATCTTCTTCGGTATATTTGGGAGATGATTTGGAATTTTATTTTATAAAGTATGAGGAATCTCTACCAATAACTTCGTATTTGTATCTGGGCGTACTGTCTCTTTTTCTAACGATGTATAATGTTTTTAAGTCGGGATTTGTTTCGAGTGTGGAGGAGTTAAGTATAATGAGTTAAAAATCATAGGTTTTAACGCTATTGTATTAAAATTGTCTACCATGGTTTCCAAAAATTGTCACTTTTTTTTTCTTTCAAAATCCAGGTTTTTGTATATTAGTGTACAAAATTACATCAAAGATATTTTGTATACTTTAAAAACATGGATAGAACTGCCCTTGCACGAGAAAATTACAGAAAACTAGAGATGTATTACTTAATTATGAGTGATTTGAAGAGAAACTTGGTAACCATGGTTATTTTCAAGAAAATGGCGACTGTTAGTGTTTTTCTTTTCCACAGGGAATTTCATTAATACTCTTAATCATTTTAAGTAAGTAGGTTAAAATTGTCACTGCAAAAAGAAATCATAAGAGCATAAAAAAGAAAGATTTTAAAATTCAAGGGAATATTTTCTCATTTCAAGGTAACATAAAAGATTATCTTCGTAATTTCTGCTTTTATGAACATGCATTATTCTTGACTTTATGTTCATCACAAAATATTTTTTATGTTCTTATGTATTTATTCTGACTAACATTTTTACTACTTGATTGAGATGTAATACTATTTAAATATCTTTTCTGCTTAATAACGAAAACGATGATAGAATTAATACAAATTCGGATCCTCAGTATTTGAACCCTATCGTTTGAACCAAAGAGTTCTGTTCTGTCGGCGTACCAGGTCTTCATGTATCCGTTTCTCTCTTGATTGTGTAATATTTACATTGTTATTTTGAGACTACTGGGATATCCACTGCTACTGACTCAGTAGAGTATGGACTTGACAGACTAATTGTTGAAATCGACACAATGTGACAATTCAGTAACTTGTGATGTTTTCATAAAGTAAACACCGAAAAAAAAGTCAGATTTTATAAGAAAAACAATAACTATCAGAGTAAAGAAAATATTCATACCGAATAACTCTTCCATGTATTCATCTGCCGATGTGATAATTTTCTCACGTCCATCAGAGCTTATAGCTGTTGAATAAGACTAACTTGTTTAGTACATGTAAGTTGTTAAACTTACAGGTGCCAAATTAACAATTAAGAATGATATATTTAAGAATTGGCAAAGATAAAAAAAATTGTCTATTGAAAAATAACATAAATTTTCCATGTGCATATTGTTTATTACGCGAAGTGCAATAAATAAAATATGCACATGGAAAATATATGTTATTTTTCAATAGACAAACTTTTTATCATAGCCAATTCATATGAACTAATTTTAAAACATATTTTTATTTCAAACATGAGATAAGTAGTTCTGAATTTAACTGAATAGGAGCATGTCAATATTTTTTTATCCACTGAGATATAACAAAATTATTTTAACCAATCAGATTACAGTATTTATCTCAAATTAATTTATAATAATATACTTTTTAAAATTCAAACATTTGATAAGCTTATTAAAAAAAATGTTTTTATAAGTGCCACAAAATTAAAGTACTTAATAGAGAAGAAATTTGATAAGTAAAACATACAAAAAATGAAGAATTACCTTGTTGATTGACTGAGCAAGCATTTACCGTCGAACATACTATCAATATAATTACAAGCTCGAAAAAAGTCTTCATGTTTGATGTACACCTAATTGTAACAGTATACGATTCAAATGTTCTCAATTATTGTTAAATAATACCGGAGTATGACTGTTTACCGGCTAAACATAATTACTTGGTTCTCACTCACCCACTATTACAGATAGCATACTTACTACTCATTTTCTCCAACAGTATTTGATAGTTGCGATCACCAGGGTTACGGTCTCGATATTATTAATCATGTAACGTACGAAAGCGCAGTTACCATTTTAGGTGCTATTAAACGTATTTGGTCTGGATTTTTTTTCCCGTCATTGACTTTTGCATTTAAGACATACAAACCATATAATGAGTTTGAATGACCTTATAACACTTTCTGAGCTCAAGAAATAGTTCTAGGTCAATTGTGTTCATATTTATAAGTGGTTTCAAAGATGAATATATAATATGCAGTTCGTCAACATGAACACTTAACGCACTTGACATTTATTCAGTACAAATATACTTTAGTCTCTTTCCAGAATAAATTCCCTATACATGTCAAAGGAAACAACAATAGGAAAGTATATTACCTTGCTTTAAAATTTTGTTCTTGAATTTCATCCTTTGCAGAAAATATTGATTCAAGTAAAATTCAGAGCGCACTAAATATTTTTTCCCTCTGAGAAAAACAAAGACAAAAACAAAACGAAAACAAAAATGAAAACAAAAAAACAAAAATTCTAACGTACTTACCTTTGAATTTCACACAGGTTATTATGGTTTATAACTTTTAAGTTTTCAAGCAGACGTGAGGTCTGGTCAAAATTTAATTACAAAAAAATGAAAGTACACATTTCTCCTGTTCTTGAATTAAGCAATGTGATATAATATTAAGGGGACGACCATTAGATTTTTAGGGGGGCTGGCAAATTTTGAAAATAAATGAAAAATATTACCCCTACCCCTAGAAAACTGATCCCAGCATCAAACAGAATTCTCATTCACAGCATACTGACCCTGTATAACTCATATTTTAGGCATTCGTAATTAAGGTAATGATATACCCAACATATCTGATCAATTCAGGCGCTTAGATTTTCTTTTTCTTGTGATAATTCTTATAAAATCGAAAAAAATGGAAATTTTCAGAATTTCAGAATTTCTTCTATATCACCCATTATTGTCATTTCTTTTCAGAATACCCTAGTTTAAACAAGTTTTTATGTGATTCCAAATGACCCCAAGTAATAAATATTTGAACTTTTCCAAGTCAAGTTAGGTCAAAAATTGCCATCCCTACCTATGAAAAAAATTCCTCAACCTAAACCCAAATGTTAATTTTTAGCATGTTATCGATGTAGAAAAACAAGTTGGGTTTTAATTATCGATGTATTCAACATACCTCCTCATTTCAGGCGCGTATTTTTCAGTTTCGATATGACAATAATGAGTTTTCATAAAAAAGGGAATTTTCGGAATTTCATATTTTTTTCCAATTCACCTGTAACTGGCAATTTTTCAAGAACCCTACTTCAAACAATCTTTTGCATATTCAAACACATCTATGTACATGTAGCATCTTAGCTTTCTGGTAATCCTGGGCAATGCACACTTTAACGTATTCTAGGCCATTTGGGCGAAAGAATGGTACCCCATACCCACTAAAATTTCCGTGCAAACCCACAATTCGTATGTGGTAGATCATCATTTCTTTATATGGTGTTGGATACATATTTTCATTTGTATCCCGGGTAAAGAAAATTTATGGCAGGGTCAGTAGAACGAGAAATTCCCTTTTGACTTTCGAGATTTTCTGAAGTATCGTCGATATCGGATGGAATACCTTGCGTGTTCCGAATAGACACCTGCTCCAAAGGGAGATAAATGTTGACAAAATGTTGGTCCCCAAGTCGGGAATATATATGTAACAATAGTGATAGAAATAAAAATCATGTTAAAACTTTGATATTTTTAACAAAGATATACAATTTACGTGCTAAAAAGTGTGATAATCTGTTCATTCTCAAATTTCCGTTTTTTAATATTTTGACGTCTTTGGGACAATCACAGCACATTTGCTAGACAATATGATTGATACAAGAAGATCTCCTGAAAAAATGCCAGATGGACAATGTGTTCAGTTATGCTATAAACGATCCTTTTCTTTCACAATGGGCAGATTTTAGTGTGTATGGGCTACCATCTTTCGCCCAAAAGTCCTGGAATACATTTAAGCATTGTCCTGGTTCAATAGAAAGCTTTGATGTTACATAGATGTTTTTTAATATGAAAAAGCTTGTTTGAAGTAGGGTACTTGAAAAAAAATGCCCATTAAAGGTGAAATGGAAGAAAATATGGGATTCCGACAATTCCCCATTTAATGAAAAATTCATTATTGTCACATTGAAACTGAAAAATACTCGCCTGAAATGAGAAGATGTATTGGATACATCGATAATTAGAACAATAGTACCTAACATGTCTATTGTACATAGTGTATATGCAAATCAAAAACATTTTTGTTCATGTTGAGATATTTTTTCATGGATAGGGGGGGGGGGGGCATTTTTTCATTTAACTTGACTTGGAAAAGTTCAAATATTTATTACCTGGGCTCATTTGGAAGCTAAGACACTATATTAATATATATAATAAAATTTCCCTTTTTACTATTTCATAGTAACTGTTACCCCAAGAAAAAAATCTAAGTGCCTGAATTGATAAGATATGATTGGGTATATCATTATCATAATTATAAATGCATAAAATATGTTTTATGATGTCGGAATGCTGTGAATGAGAATTAACTGAGACCAGTTTTCTAGGGGTTGGGGTAATATTTTTAACTCTTTTTGAAAATTCTTTCGTTAAAATTAGTCTTTGGTGATTTAATTATGTAGAAAATTAAATTATCTATCGAATGATACCAAATTTGAGAAGTTTTAGTGCAGCAATAACTTGTAGAGTCGAATTTATATGACTTTTAACGGAAAAATTGAAAAATCCCATTTTTCGATTTTTTTGATAAATTCTGATACGAAAATGGCCAAAATTCATCGAAACAATCCCTGATTTATTAACTGCGATAATACTAAACATAAAATATCAAATAAGACATTTTCACTGAAGCATAAATACTCTAGGTGTTTTGACATGGAAAAATATGTCAATTTAAGCGATTTTTCGGTGGGGTAGGGGTTCATTTTTTTTCATTTTACCCCCAAATCCCTTAGTGTTACCGCAACTCTCTTGAAACCATTGTAAAGCTGGGCTACATGATGATACATATATATGTTACTTTAATTCGTTTTGTAGAAACAAGAAGTTCGAAGAAAAAAGTGTTAAAAATGGATTTTTGCCTCAACGAGGTACAAAAAGTAGCAAAAAAGTACAAAAATGCTTTAGCTTATTGTTTTGGCGACAAAAAAGATTCGTAAATGAGAGGTATAAGGGTACCTGAAAATCATATTTTAGTTGATAAGTTGGGAGGGTGCACCCGGGGTTATCTAAGCCCACGTACTATAGTTGAATATTGCAATTGTAGATTTCATTCGTATACATATTTATGCGAATCTGTCCCCTAAAAAGTCCTCCGCAAAATTTCCCATTAAATTTGGGGCATATTTCAGGTCCAGGAATGCCACCTGTCGGATATAGTAGAGACTATGCCTTGTATTATAGAGAATGAAACAACATACAAGTATTTTGGTAACACGGGTATGTACATATAAATTTTCATAGAAAAAAAATAGACTCTTAAAGAGTATGAAAAATAAATAATCTAGCCAAGGATATAATGAAAATAAATAATCTGACTTTCATCAGGCTGGAAATAAAATTTCTGATCTGAAAAAATTTGCCAGGCCCCCCTTGGAATCTAATGGTCGTCCCCTAATAATAATACACCAAAAAAAAAAAACAAAAAAAACCCCAATAATGCACAAATTAGCCTTCTTAATCCAAACAAACGCACACACTCGCAACAATTTGCCCACACGGCACTCACTACTTGTCCGCATAAAAACAATTTCTCTCTTAATTTCTCTCGGGGTAGAGGAAGAGGTATTGCGAGTCGTTTATTCCAACGTAAGAAAAGCCAGAGTGGACACATTGGAGCTACAGGCCTAGGAATAACCTTATCAACACCGGTGTTCTATGTATCAATGCGTAAATGTAACAAGCAATAGAACTCCACCAAAACCTCATTTATTTTTAAACAGGTATTTGTAAGAATGTTAATTAGTTTGTAAATGTACATGGCTTGGAAGAAAAGTTTAGGTATTAAGAGTAAAATGCATGCCAAATGGAGATATCCGAGGTAAAGAAATTTACAATAAAAGCAAAATTTATTGTCGACTTCTTAATTGACCCATCATGTGAATGAATATAAAGGATGATACAGAGTAGATGGGGATACAAGATAAACCCATGAAGCGAGACAAAAAGGCTTTCTTATTACCGTATTGTAACTGTAAGGGATTGTCAGATGCATTTATGTAAAATTTTTAAGTAGTAACAGAATTCAACGGGAGTTTGAATAGAAAGACATAATTTTTAGTTATTCACAGTGAGCGTTTGGTCCGTGTCATTTGAAAAACAGCGGTGATAAAGGATGTTGTGAGATAATGATAGGAAAAACGGCACGTCCAACAGACTTTTACAGATTGTGTTATCATGCCATTGAATACATAAACAATGTTTTTATTTGGAAATAGACTACTGATGTTAACATGCACGGTTTATTTGGTAGAACTTGAAATGATCAGAGCTGTTGAGGAGTAAGTAGAAAACCTATAATAAAAAGGAAGGGGCACATTCTAATGTGATCTTAATTCCTTATTTGTTGTACATGTGTAATGACGTTTACTCTTCCTTTCGCTACTTTTTCAGAACTTTATACAAGATAACACGATTTTCATTTTTTTAAATAGATGACTTACTTCAAAACATTATACAAAATATTATGTAAATGTGATTTACATTTAAACACCAAAACTTACCGCGCCACAAAACACATCCAAGACACTACAGACAATGCTCTATTCTTAAAATGATTTTTGAGTAAAAATGACCGACCAATTGACTACAACTTTATGCTTATAACGGTTTAGGTATAAAGTTTTATAGTAAGCATGCGAATATAGATGAACTTTTATCATCCATATGAATGGGCCCGTGAGGGCATGAGACATTACAAAAATTAAAATTATAACAGCACATCACACTGAACTTACATTTTAAGCACATAACAAAAGTCTACAATGACTGATTTACCACACAGTACAATATAGTGTGTTGGATGTCAGGTACAACAGAGGTGAGACAAGAGGAAAAATAAATGTTCCAACCACAGATAGCTACTTACATTCAGTTGTTAAAATAACCCAAATAAACATTGCTGTTTTATTGTTTCAAAGGGCTTCAAGGATAAAATTGTTATATCCTTGTGTCGGGAGCAGAAGGAGCATTTTTCGGTTGATCTAAATGCTGAGGACACCAAAGGGCGATGCTTTATATAACTATTAAGAACTTTAACCACCAAAAACAATTTTAATATATCACATCACAGGGTAATACACATAATATTATAAAAAAACAAAAGCCTAGTATTCAAATATTCTATTTTAGGTCTAACTATTGCATGTGTGCAGAATGGGGACTATGGACAGAATTTGGACCATGTACGGCTCACTGTGGGGGAGGTTTAAAGTCTAGAAATAGACAGCGCTTGTGCCGAGATGATATACTCTATACTTCTGGTGAAATTAACTGTGTAAAGAAAACTACGCAGTTCCAAGTTTGTAATACACAGGAATGTGGTAAGTCCTTGTGTGTCAGCTCCGTATTCTTCGAGTTTTCTTGGACAGGATATTTATGAGAACATAGTCTTAAAATGTTAAGGTAAAAAAAATTAAAACGGATCTGGTTAAATTGTTAATACAGTGAACTCGCATATTCAAAAGAAAGGACAAAACTGATCTATTGATGCTTTGAATTACTGGAAAATACAAAATACCAATAAAAAAAAATTACGAGCATGTTATCGGTCGTAATTCAAATAAGGGAATCTGTCTTTTATGTCAAACCTTTAAAAAGAAAAAAAAATGCTTACGTAAGAACACAACAATTTCGGTATCGGTATTTGTATGTATGCATGTATGTATGTATGTATGTATGGGTGTGTGCTTTTGTTTTGAGAGGGTCTCAAATTCGTATAGTTACTACATTTTCCTATCATTCTTATTACACACGCATTTTCTTTAATAACATACTAACATAAAATCGTAATTGTTATCACGCACGTTTTCCTCTTACTTTGATTTCTAAATATGGTTGCTTTAACTTTAGCTATTACAGCTTCACTTAGTTATCGGGTCAAAACAAATATGAAGTTAGTATGTTGCGTTGTTTCGACAGCCAGTCCGTGATTAAAATAAGTATTTTAAAGTGATTTTTTCCAACTTCGATAGAATTATTGTGACTACAATCACTGTTTCCATTTTCCCTACTCATCAGAAGAATATGAGGTATGGAAACGTTATTCTACGTCATTGAAAAATTCCGTGATTACGAAGTTAATCGAAAATAAAGAATTTAAACAAAAATTATAGTTATTTCTTATCACACAAATGTGCTATCACGAATGAATCAGTAATACCCGGTAAATAATTTGATAATTAATTAAATAACGAATTCAGTTAAAATTACCAACTTCAAAATACTGATTTTACAAAATCAAACGAAAATTTGTCATTTCAAACTTTATATGTGGTAACAAATGACAAAGTAAAGATCTACTTCAATGTGTGACCTCGAAGTCAAATTATATTTTGGAAGATCCATAAGGGACTTCAAAACAATTGTAGCTGTTTTCAGTCTTGAAATTGTTATTAATAAATATTTTCTTGAATGTAATTTACAGAAAATGCTAGGCGGTAAGCTAAAAGGATCGAAATTTATATTATTTAACTTGTTCATCACACGTACACACCATGCTAACACCATTTACTAACAATTTTTGAAACACTTGCCCCGGGAACACTAAGTTAAAAACCACAAAAACATTTTGATAACTTTATTTAAAAGCCATATTTACAATAATTGCTTTTATTATATTACTTAAAAGATAGAAAAAGCTACAGTTTCATACTCATTGTGCTATGATTCAAGGTTGTATCATCGGCCCACCTTATTTTCTTCAATTAAGAGAAAATTAATGTTTTACCGAGAAGATCAAAACAATTACAATATGATGACGCTGCTTTGAAAGCGAATACCCTTTAGGCGTCCTACGTCCAACAGAGCTTGCTATGTTTGGGCCAAAAGAAAATATACTTTTAAGCCAAAGATATTTTGTTACGTGAATTCTCTTTACCTGTTATTTCAGGTAAGACGGTATACAGTCCCCTATAATATCTTTAAAAAAGTATTCCACCCATTAAGATACCCAATGAAAACTGCCTAGACCGAACTTCTTTTGGACTTTCAAAATGGTTCTTTTTAGACAATTCGGTTTACAATTGTCCAAAATACATTTAAAAAGACTTAAAAAGTATCTTGTTAAGACATGTTTTCGGATTATTCTGGGTTCGGTTTAATTAAATTTTACTGTAATGTTAACTTCAGGTGGATTAGTTTTTTCCAAGATGGAATGATTAAATAAAAAGGAGAAATGTATAATCGTCCCTTTTTCCTAGTTAAATATACTTCTAAAACAGGTGAAATAACATGGAGATTCACCGACTCCAAGTGTAAAGCAATTGTGAAAACTAATGACATATCAGGAAAGGGAATTTAGTCCAGCGGAATGAGGTAGATCTCTGAAAAATAAAAATAGGACAACGTTTACTTAATTCTTTGGCGTATGGAAGAAGTTTTATAATTATAAAAGCAAATTGGGTGTTAATATTTTATTATTGCCCAACTGCATGATTTAATAATGACCTATATGTATCTTCTTTTTTGGCCTAAATGTATTGTCGTTTGGTCCAAACGTAAAATACTGGCCCAATTTATTGTAAGTGGCTGGTTAAACCAATAAAAAAAGCAATGCTATGTATCGAAAAAATCGAAATCTTATTCAAGAATATCTTTAATGGATAAAGTGTATTTAACAGAGTAATCAAGGGAACCAAGATTCTAGCGGAAATCAAAAGAATGTAATCCAGGGACAAAGACCAGACAGGGAAAACGGACAAACACAACAAAGAAAATAAAGTAACTATAACAAAGTAACAAAAGTAAATGAGGCACTCGGACTCCACTAAAAACTGGGAGCATTGACCAGGTGCATCGGTAGGGTAAGCGTCCTCTGCTTTTCTATAAATATCTGCCGATTTGTTCATAGAAAGTCAATTACATACTACATTCATAGCAAATGGTTGCTTTCAAAAAATATGTTCCATGATGATGGTTACAATGTATCATTAATTTATTTAAAGTGACTTATTTATTACAAAAATACTACAACAAGCGAAAAACTGAACAAAAAATGTGTGTATGTGCCAACCGCAGGATTATATGTGTATTCCCATTGGTATACTATTTAAGCTGCAGGCTTTGATTTACATTTACGGAGATTATATGATATTACATACACCTGGTCATAACAACTGTTTATACTTTTAATAATTGCGCAAGTCCTGCTACGGGATAAATGCCTTTATTATTCAACAATGAACATCAAAGATTATTTTGTTACTTAAATAAAATGCCGAACAGAACTTTATTATGCATTTAGCAACTTCGAATAGGAGAGGGAACGAAAGTGCGACTGGAATAGGTTTGGTGTATACGTTTTTTTTTGTCAATCAATAGGTGAAAAAGACCAAAAAAATTTAATTACTAATGTTATTTCAAAAAAGTGTCAGATCATAAATATTTTTAGTATCTGTTGTCATCCTTGAACATTCCTACCAGAGGTAAATGAAACATTAATGGCTATTATTAAGTATGGCTTGCTCCTACTATACTTTAGTATGAATTAAAAATGTCAAAAAAGGAAATAATCTATGTATCGTTATTTATTTTTTGTTTGCAACAACCGCATGACTGTAAAAAGTCAAACGTCTGGCTTTTTTGGAAACACTTGAGTCGCATAAATATACAAGGTGACCAATATTACGAAAATACTTTTTGAGAATTACTTGCTGTAATCATAATCAACTTTACATCAGTGTTTTAGAGAAAAAGCGTCTAACATTATGACTCAGTCGTGGTTGGTTATCTGATTTCGCCGTAGTTGAATTATAAAAATAAATACGATTAAGCTATAAAGTATCCTGATTGTAGAAACCGGATAATCCACCTGTAGATAATAATTACATGTATGTATATCATCTTGTTATACAGGGAGCTCTGTGTTACTGTTTTGTCTCTTTTTGCTGATATCAATTCAATTAAAGCCCTGGCAGGAATTCTAGAACATTCAATAAAACGGAGTGCATATTGTGCAAATACCAAATACAATTGTTTCTCTCCCAAAACATTCAAATTTTTTCTATTGTTTACATGCACGTGAGTGTGAATTTTATTACCTACGGATATAAACAGTAAGGAGTAAATAATTTTTGTAGTTATTCATATTATCAAAATTTGTCTTAAAAATTTATTATGGAAGTGCCGGAGATACATGTTTCCAACAAACTTACAGCACTTCAGAGTCTGTTTGCTTAAGACCGGGGAACCCTGATTACAAAATTATTTTTTATTTAGAATAGTTGAAATTTTCATTGACAGGCAGACAGACAAACAGACAGTATATTTAATATACACCTTTCATATACAAAAATAAAATAAATATCAAGAACATTGAAAGTAATAAAATAACATACAATCGAGAGCCACCCTTTAAAAAGTTATAAGAGACTAATGTAAACATCATAGTAACACACATTATCTATATAAAACATTCTTCCTATTAATTAAAATATCATGGCGGATTGTGGCAGTGTAAAACATACATCTTCAGATGAGTTCAGCAAAATTATGAGTAAACTTTTGTTCATTTTCAAATCCGAAATAAATTGAAGCGATATATATATATATATCGCGTCAATTTATTAAAATTTATCAATCATGTTTTTAATAAAAACAAATGCTTAAGTAGAGGTCATTCATGCATGTCAAAAACCCACCAAATTCAGTTTTATTTCTTGTTCATAAACAGTAACTGATCACGTAACCAGTCTTAGTTTTTCACTTGGTTGTTGCGCTTTTGAGATAAAAAATATATAGATTGTACATGAAATTTGTACTTTGCAAGAGATCGTTCTTGATTTGGCTTCATTCGGTTGCTTTTAGTGGGAGATAAATGTATGATTTTCTCAAAAGTGCAAATCTGAATACAGGAAAAGTTGTTGTTATGTGAAAGTATGGCATATGTAGACTAAAAAAGCATCGTTGTTTGGTGGGTTTTTCTTGACCATGAATCACTTTACCATTGGTAGTGTCTGAATTTTATGTGGACTGGTACTTAAAACTAAGATACACAGATTTCTGCAAAGGACTTAATATAAAATTATTTATTTAGGATGTGAAGAGACATGTACTCCTTGGAGTAAATGGTCGGACGGTGCATGCACGTTGCAATGTGGCGGTGGTGTCTTGACTTCAGCAAGAACGAGGCAATGTCATGGGACTATTGGATGTTCAACTAAGGAGGAAGTTACTAAAGACTGTAATACGGAACCGTGCACAGGTATTTTTTTTTGCTTTAATGTACTAGTGTACATGTACATACATGCAACAAAGTAATTTAGACACGTTTTTTGACAATTTACTTAATTACTGACATCATCTAACGCGAATTCATATTGAACAAGGTTGGTAGACTATGCGTCATTCTAACCACCATTAACATTAAAATCAGTGTCACACAAGGATGTCATCATATACTTATAGACTTAACGAACTGCTTTCCTGTGATAAGTCAAACATATTCAGCGGCAAATTTATGCCCGAAATACGTCAAGTGAACGATTTTTTTCCGACATATTAAATAGGGTGTGTTTGCAATGAATGGTCTGCTTGGTCAGAATATGGCCCTTGCTCTACAGTTTGTGGAACAGGCGAACAGAGACGTAGTAGAAATAGAAACTGTCAACCAAAGATTCACTGTTTAGGAGCCTCTTTAGAATTTGACTCTACCTACTGCAATCTTGGAGTTTGTGAGTAATAACATAGTTTCTTTATGGGCTTTTATCGGGTTATAAAAATATATTGATGTGACTTTTTATGTAAAAAAAACAAAACAAAACAAAACAAAACAAAAATAAAAACAAAACAAAAACAAAATAAAACGTAAAAACACCACATGTTTTAAAAGGATAATTGTTCATATATGTTTTATCTCTTTTATATGACCACACTTAAATATGGTATTCGTTGTGACATTAAATTGACAAACTATACCTTTAGACATTTTGTTCATTTATTATTTATTTAAAGTCCAGTTTTATGGAAATAGGTTGCGATGATGCATGTACAGCATGGTCACACTGGAATGATTTAGGATGTTCTGCGTCCTGTGATTACGGAACGACGAATCGAACGAGAAATCGTGTTTGTGCTCTGGAGTCTTGTAAAGACGAGGAGGAAGCAATTGGTCATTGTAAAACCAAATCATGTCCAGGTAGTTCTGTGATGGTACTTTGTAACCGATGATATTCTCTCGTTGTCATCGCTTATTAAAATTAAGATTTAAAATTGATTATATAATACAGATCTCCTACGCAGACCTATAACGGCTTCCTGTTTTTTAGCGTATTACTACGCTAGCTTAGTATAGGCAATGCTAAACAGGATGTGAACAAAACACAACGCAAGAGCACTTTGAAAAAAAAAATATTTGGATTTTTTTTACCAATGTAGATGCATTTCTTTCATTTTGAAAGCATTTTTCACTAAAATTGATAAAATAATTAAACAAATAAAATTCGCCCGACCACCCCTAATTTTGAAAAAAAATTGGATAAGAATCTATGATTTTTTTTATGATGGGCTATACTGTACTAATTTGCATTTGGAGGT
Source organism: Perna viridis (assembly GCA_037379345.1). Lineage (NCBI taxonomy): Eukaryota > Metazoa > Mollusca > Bivalvia > Mytilida > Mytilidae > Perna > Perna viridis. Next base: position 10,675,033 of record CM074511.1, on the reverse strand, counting down.
GGGATTTAATCCTGAGTGTGGCATAGGTGTAAAGCTTTGAAGTAGCGAATATATACACCCTCTGTGCAGGAGATTGAAATTTCTATAGTTGTTGAATTTGCTTATTTGATGCATAGAAATGTACGTTAGTCAATTGGCCGATTTTAGGACTATCTGAGAGTAGTAATGCATTGAAACATTCTGAATTGATTGTCCGTCAAGTATATGCACGTGAACAAAAGCACAGGATACCATTTAGACATGTGTTTTAGACTTGTTCGCATGTTTTTTTTTAAATGATAATTTCAAGTAAACGTATGCTCAACTGACAAGGAAAAAACAATTGTCTCTACTTTGAATTATTAGAAACTTGTGACTCAACTTGTACACAATGGGCTACATGGTCATGGTCTCCTTGCTCTGAATCCTGTGATGGTGGATATAAAACCGGAAATAGAACAAGGACATGTGTATTTCAAGATTGTTTGGAAGAAGAAACAAGTACTGTGCCTTGTAATACTGTTAGATGTTCTGGTAAGTAAATAGTATAAATTGCATCAATCAAAGATATTTGTATGTAAAATGTCACAAGTACACACTGTCAATTGGTTTACGGAAAATTTTTGACTGGGGAAGGATACTAAATCTACCATTGTTATTTGCAACAAATATATATAATACCAAAAAAAAATTATTTAAAAGGGACAAAAATAATATATAGTAATCGAGCGAAGAAGTATGGAAGAGATATGTCTAATTTAGTATCGTAACTGGTGCACTGCTGAAAAAGGTATGTCTGTAACGCTAGAATTCTCTGGTATTCTCTTTGGTCATCAAGTCGGCACACACTAATATTTTCTCAAAAACAGATTAATGATTTTACTTAAACTTATAACAATTCCTAGTTTGCATTTAACTCTCATAGTATTCCTTTTTTCAAGAAACGTTTTAGTATTCAACTACATGCAGTGTTGTATATATAATTTCAGCTTGTAATGCCACAATAGACTGTTCTGAATGGGGTAACTGGACTGAAGGGTACTGTTCAAAATCATGTGACATTGGAATACGTCTGAAAACCAGGTCTCGAACATGCAACGCTGCAGATTGCGGAGTAATCGACACTTATGAAGAAGTTTGTAAGGAGAAAACATGCACAGGTTTGTATATGATAAAGTCGGTTTTATAGAGTAATCAAGGGAACCAAGGTTATAGCGGAAATCAAAAGAATGTAATCCAGGGACAAAGACCAGACATGGAAAACAGACATATTCAACAAAGAACATAAAGTAACTAAAATCATACATACAAAGTGACAAAAGTATATGAGCAACTCGGACTCCACTAAAAACTGGGAGCATGGACCAGGTGCACCGGTAGGGTAAGCGTCCTCTGCTTTTCTAGAAACACCCGCCGAGTTGCTCATAAAAAGTCAAGTCCGGGGTAGACAAACGAGGGAAGGAAAACTATGACCCGTTGAATAAATAAGTTTTCATGGTGCTGATGGATACACCATAACGATCCACGAGTTGATGATAACGACCATAAAACTTCTGTAGTGATGACTTCAATCTTGTAGCAACATAGCCCTGTTCCAGAAGCCTATTTGTTAGAGTTCTAGCGCGATACAAAAAGTCTGCGTTGCTTCGGCAAGCTCTGGCATAACGTATGAGCTGTAATTATAATATTATGATTTTACCCTATTGCTTTATATTAAAACAAAAATGCATGCTTTGGACCATTCGTATTGTTGTTAAGTCGCCAATATTAATATTTCGTGTACTCGTAATTTCAGTACTTTATATTCCCATATTTTGCATGATTATATATTACTACACCACCTTATGCTGCTGATCGGTGCCGTAAAACCGTGAATTCTAGCCTCATTCGAGATCAAAACGTACATATACCTTTTAAATATCATACACATGTGTTATAGGTGTGTTTTTTTGCTTAGGTCATAAACATTATCAGGGCCTCGATATCATATCAAGGGAACTAAGATTCTAGTGGAAGTTACCAGATTTTAGAGAATATTGCATTCGTGCCATTTCGGATGTTGAAAGCAAGCCAAAGATGGTACTGTTACGGTTAGGTTAATTCAGAAAATTTGGTCTCATTTTGTTGAAATAAGGCTGTTTTAGGCTGTCCGCACAGAAAGTTCAAGTGTTTTGTCATAAAAAGTACATGTTTTTCTAATCCTTGATGTGTGAAGGTTCAAGTAATTTTAAGTAATTTAGTGATTATTGTTATAAAATCCAGTAGCCATGGTAACATACTGAAAAAAAATATTACTGAGTTTTAGTACAAATCATAGTTGCCTTTCAAAAACTAACAGCCAAATACGGTTTTAGAAAATATCAGGCACTTAGACACTAGCACAGAATGAAAGCATGCATGGAGGAGGTGGGAAAATGGTAAAAATAAGAGCAGTCTTCTTTCTTCATTTTCTCACTATTTTAGTTCCAAAAGTTCGCGCGAAATAAGTTTTTTTTTTTAAATCAGCCAGCTGATGCTGAGGACAGAACCTTATACGGCACGGGACTGAAACGTTCCGGGCACCATTCTTCATTTGAATTACATTTGTTAACCATTACATATATTATATCTGTCTTTGAATAAATGCTTAACTACATTTAAACAGTATATCCACCAAATTTCAACTTTTAATTTTAAGTTTAACAAAATTTGACCGGGTCAGCTTGATGTGCGAAACAGTGTGCCTAAATGTAACTTTATAGTGCACCAAAATCAGTGACATAGAAGATTTGACGATTAGCGAATTTGAAGACTTCTGTCTTTGATGTTATATGATATCTTACAACAAATTCATAATAAAAATATTCTCTTTTATGATTTGAAATTCTGAACCTACAAGGAATATCTTTTTCAAGTTGTTCTTATTTTCTCACTGAAAGCAACATGCGACTCTACATGCAGTGCTTGGTCCTCTTGGCAAGATTCAGACTGTAGCCAGAGCTGTGATGAAGGCCGGATGGAGCGTCATCGAAACAGGACATGCGTACACGATGACTGTACAACAACGGATGAAACATCCACTAGTTGTAATATCAAGGTATGCAGCGGTAAGTATAAATTATTTAGTATTTTTAATATTTGTGTTGTCTGTGAGTTCAAAGGCAATCCTCGTAGAATTGTTATGATGTGGATGTAAATTTTTTTTTTAATTTTTAAAGGATAAGGGTAGACTTGGTTTCAGTTTTAGTCAATTCGTATATACAGTATATCTCTTGTTTGCATCGTTTTTATTACATTTGTATTTCAGTAGTTCATTTCTATATATGTTCTAGGAGATATGACTAACACCGGCTCTTGTGATACAATGTGTACGCAATGGAGTGCCTGGAAGAGCACAGAATGTCCTGTCACATGTGACGGAGGTGTACTGACGTGGAACAGGACGAGACAGTGCCTTGAAAATACTTGTTCTGAATTTGAAGGCGCAGTGTCCAACTGTAACCCACAACCCTGTGATGGTATAATTTTATCTTTGAAACAATGATGACCGTCTATTTACATTTCTGTTTGTTTGCTTGGCTTAATCTTAACATCTCTGTTATCCATTTTTAGTTCATATAAACAATATATGTTGTCTTTAACCTGTGTATTTGACTGTCATTCAATCATAGCAAATCAAAAATGGGGCTAGATTTATTTTGTCCTTCCTGTTACTTGGCTAACAAATGTTGTTCGTGTGTAATTAAAAGTGATATTCTTTTTTCATATACTACATTAATTATTATAACCTTGTTCTTTTTTTTCTATAAATAATTTAGAAAAATGTGACTCAATATGTTCCGAATGGTCTGCATGGAGTAAAACAGAAGACTGTTCTGCCACGTGTGGTATTGGACAGAGATTGAAATCTAGAACTAGAATTTGCCTTCAAAAAGAATGCATAACGGAAGATAAAGTATCCGAGGAGTGTAACCTTGCAGACTGTCTAGGTGAATTATGGTCACGTTGCTTCCATTATATAACATTCAACTATTTTCATCCCTTTGTTTCAGATCCTTCTTGTTCCCTTGTCTTCTAGGAAGATTTTAAATTTGACTTTTGTTAATTTGAACTGAGGAAAAGTTTTACCCTTTCCATAACAAAATCTGTTCAAATGATAATGGCTGTTATTGCTGTAACTTAATTTCGTCTCGGACATTAAGCTGATGATGACAATAAGGCTATAATATACCTTAACTGTCTTTCATGATCTCTGCCATAGATAAACATGATATTCAATAATCATTACACACAGGGTTCTTTCTTAATTTAGAATTTTAGAATTGTTCATGATTACCTCCCTTTTAAACATTTTCTTATTTATTTGAAATTTTAAGATGTAACGAAACGGTGTTATCAGTTAAAAATATGCTACTGTGCTGTTTAGTTACAGAACCAGGCTGTAATATAGAATGTAATATTTGGTCTGAGTGGTACAAAGAACCTTGCTCTGTATCGTGTGGGACTGGTTTTACAACAAAGAACAGGAAAAGATCGTGTAAGAATGAAAGCCACTGCCCAGAAAACGAGTCACAGAAGAGTAACTGTTACATGAACAGCTGTCCAGGTTAGTCACCAGAGGACACTTGATGTTTTATGCAAAGAACATTAAAAATTAGTAATAAAAGTAGTCTGTTTTGTTAGTGAAGCTTTAAAAGTCGATGATAGAAAAAAAGAGAAACACTTTCTCTTCATTTCTGAAAATACACTTTTAAGTTTTCTTATTAAGTTTTCTCTTTTATTATGATTTGTATTAATTTTTTTATCATCATAGAAAACTGTGACACTTATTGTGGACCATGGTCGGCATGGTTCAATGCAGATTGTTCCTCATCATGTGGGCTTGGAATGAGGTATAGAGCACGAGGAAGAAAATGTTCTGAGGAAAATTGCCCCTCTATGGAGGAACTAAACGTACCATGTCAAGAAATGGCATGTCCAAGTGTTATTCAGAATGATCAGGGTAAGTGTTATTCAGAATGATCAGGGTAAGTGTTATCCAGAATGATCAGGGTAAGGTATTTTGGTGCAAAATTAAAATGTAAATTACGTGTAAATATTGTCATAAGTTTAAAAGTAAAAAGGAAAATTCAGTGAGTATACTTTTCAAAGGATATGTATTTATTGTTTTAGCAGCATGTATGGAAATGATATTATTATTTTTATTTTTGTCACATGTGCTTGAACGTGTCTTTCTTGGAGACTTTGCCTCTCATACATGAATTTTTGGATTTTAATTTTCAATTTTAGTTATAGTGTTTGTTAAAGGAAATATTTTTTCCTTGCATTTGACATTGTTTTCATTTTTTATTTCTGAAGGTTCTCGTCCAACCCAAACAACGTTGAACCTCTGTCAAACTGGTTTGTCCACTTACATACCACATCCAACGGACTGTGAAAAGTTCATTCAGTGTGCTTTTGGACGAACGCACACCATAAAATGTCCCGATACCACAGGATGGAACACAGAAATAAATGCATGCGATCATAAAAGGAATATACCAGGATGCATTTGATTACAATATACCCGGATGCATTCGATTCTATGGAGAGTTTGTATGTTCTTTTCTTGAAAATACCTTTTAATACGACCCTAACACAGACATCATGACATATTCCATATTTAAACTACGTGTACAAGTATTTTTATTATGATACTTGTTAAGTCCTAATCTTACCGTAATCATATTCAGTGATATTATGCTATTATTATGAATTGCAGTTTTTTCCTACAGATGTACCTTTAAATAAAACCCTAACTACTTTTTGCTATTATTGATATGTGCCCACAAAAACTCGTCGTAGTTGTATTTCCAAATCCGTATCATTATTTTGGTGTTCTGTCAGTTGTCATGTAATTATAGAATAATTGTTTCAACGAGACTCACAGCAGAACCTCTTTTCGTTATCCATGTCCATTGACATATTAATACAATGTCAGTTTTTTGCTGACACTGTCCATATCGATTATACTACAAAATAAACTTTCAAGATATTTGCATCGAATATTTAATGAAGATATGAGACAAGTTAACGAAA